>LNAC01000301.1:1770615-1918088 GCA_002007465.1 Ailurus styani
AGGATGGAACCCCACATGGGGGTGGGGGGGGGGGGTGGGGGGTTCCTGCTCAGCAGGGAGTCTGCTTCTCCCTCCGCCCCTCATCCTGTTTGTGTTCTTTCCCTCTCTCTCACTCTCCTTGTCTCTCTCTCAAATAAATAAATAAAATCTTCAAAAAAGTAAGAATAAAAAATAAAAATCCAGTGATTATCAAGACGTGCAGAGAAAGGTTGCACCAGGTCCTACAAGGAACTGGTGGAAGGGAGGGCTGATTTGATTTCAGTGGGAAGGAGCCGCGATGGAATCATCTAGTGCTCCATTTGCCAGACTGGAACATCCACGATGGGGTTTTCCACGGAAAACTATCATGTCTTCCGCCTGCTGAAGATCTTGGGCAATCTGCTGACTTGCCCATCAGTGCCGTTCAGAGCTTGCAGATGCCGTTGGTCCCAGAGCNGTGCGGTTCAGAGCTTGCAGATGCCGTTGGTCCCAGAGCTGTCATACCCGTGTGACTGTGGCCCGGAAAACAGATAGGAGATCATCAGTTACTTCTCTCCTTGTTTTTGTGAAGAAATGGCAGCGAGTGTGCACATGCGTTACGGTTACTGGCTGGCACGATCTTGCGAGAATCAGAGAAATGTACTTACACCAGATTTCATAAGATGGAATAGAGACTCGGTAAAGGTGTGAATGAGGAGGAAAATGAGAGTGTTGTGAAAATTTAGTGGAAGTTGTAAAGGTTATGTTACAGGTTCTTGATTTTTAAGAGAGAAGAATTTGTTTTGAACAATTGCGTTTTCTTTCAAGTGGAATGACATTTCCCCCTTTCTCAACAGAAAGTTCTGTTTTTCTTTTTGTCGTTTGAGAACACATTTCCTGATTTCACAATTGCCCATATGAAAATTACATGGGGCCTGAAACGTGGAAGAGGCTGCGGAGCACATCCTGAAGGAGGGGTTTTCTTTACACAGCTCCTCAGCTCAGTTCACTGTCCTGGCAGCTCATTGTGGATTAGAGCTGCACTGGGTGCCGCTCTGGACCTCAGAGGCTGTTGGTCTTGGGTGGTAGATCCACGGAGATGTCTGAGTTCAGAAATGTATAAAAAACAGGGACATATGGAGATGGAAGAAGAGGTGACAAGTTTCTGAGTATGTGTGGAAAGTGTTTCTTGAAATAGCCTGGTTTGACATTATTGCTCCACTTTCCCTTTTTCTCTTAATAAACAAGTTTCAGTTCAAAGGCTTTTACATCTGGAGAAAAAAAAATGTTTTTCTCATTTCTGTAGAATCAGGCCCAAAGCCTTGGGCTTGTATTAACATTAACAGCAGCATAAAAGTACAAGACTGTTTTGCAAAATGTAAATTTCCTGCCCCTTTTTCTGTCCACTCTTCTAGGAAATCAACTTTCCAATGAGCTCGGGTTGGCCAAGGGGTGTTTAAAATCTCATGAACTTTTGGAAAGTATAATACTTAGGAGTCTAAATACTTGGAAGGAAATAATATGCTCTGGACAGAGTTAAAATAATTGCTTGTCAATTACAAATGATGCTGGTCACATATAATCAACTGTTTGCTTGGTATGTAAGTGGATTTATTCCTTTCCCACTTAATGGTATGTATTAATATTCCCAAATTAAAAATGACAGAAATACAATAAGATTTCACCCATTGCAAGCACAGAGCAATGGCACATTTTTCAAGGTGTGCTTTATGGGCAAATGGGAAGTTAATAGATGTTAAATGTAAAAAAAAAAATTCCATGATCAAAGTTTTGGAATTTTGACTAAGCCAGTGTTCTCTGCAACTCACCAAGAAGGAAGCTACAGTATGTAGTTATTGTCGTACTGATTTGGCCCCTGTGCCACTTTGGGAAAATCATAAAACCTCTTTGAGCTCTGGTTCATCTGCAAAATGGGTCCAATTGTACACACTCCCTGGTTTTATGAGAACATCAAATGAGGTAATGCATATAACACACTCAGCAAAGTTACTGCATAAGAATAAACGTTAATTTAAAATTTAAGCCTTTATCCCTAATTTTGGAGTTAGGGTTCTATAGTGAAATACCCACATGCATAGGACTAGGAGTTCGAAGAAGTAGATCCTGCCACTTTCTGACTAATCTCAGTAAACCTTTTAACTAAAAGAATTGGGTTCCTGATGCTTTCACCCTAAGAACATCAACATCATCATCATCGTCATCATCAAGAACAGCAGCAACAAGATCTGTACTCTTTTCAATAGCGCATTTATGAGAATCAAGTTAGTTTTATTGTTTTTATGTTTTTATGTTTTTTATTTTTTTAAAGATTTTATTTATTTATTTCACAGAGGGAGAGAGATCACAGGAGGCAGAGAGGCAGGCAGAGGGGGGGGGCAGGCTCCCCGCTGAGCAGGGAGCCCGATGCGGGCCTCGATCCCAGGACCCTGAGATCATGACCTGAGCCGAAGGCAGAGGCTTTAACCCACCGAGCCACCCAGGCACCCCTCAAGTTAGTTTTAAACTTGTTTTGGGAATTCTCAAACATCATGCCATTTTATCCACCAATTCTTCAGTATGTATCATTAATTAATAAAGGTATCTATATTACCTAAATTAACATCTCTCTATATTTGCATACCTAACATTAACATACCTAAATTAACATCTCTCTATATTTGCACATACTTACCATATTATTATTCTTGAGAAACTTATCAATAATTCATCAACATAATGTAATGTTAGTCCACATTTCTTTTTCTCAGATTGTCTCAAAATGTCATTTTTCCACCTGATAGGATTAGGTGAAGTATCAAGGCAATTGCATGTTCTGTGTATGTTGTTATGTCTTTTGAGTTCATTTTTATTTATGACTCTCTCCCTGTCCTTTTACTTCCAATCCATACCACTCTTTTGTTAGTGAAAGTGGGTCATTTCTTTGCAAAATGTCCTGTATCCTGGATTTTGTTGATTGCTCCATGGATGTGTCTTTTAACTTGTTCTTCTAGCCCCTGTATTTTTGTAAACAGGTAGTTGGAGCTAGAGGTTCAATTAGACACTGGTCAATTAGACAATTTTTTTAGGGAAGATACTTCCAAGGGGGTGCTATGTCCTTCTTGCTGCATTTCATCATAAGTTACAAAATATCTCATCTTCCTCTTGTTAGATATCTGAAGATTGATCAAGGAACATAGATGGTGTCAACATGATCCTCTCTTTATAAATTCCCTATCAACGATTCACTAATAATTTCAGCATCTATTTTTAATCATTGGCTAGAGCCATTTTTGCATTAAGGATTACAAGATGGTGGTTGCCTAATTCTATCATTATGTCTGAATTTATTCGCTACAATATTTCTAGAAAGAAGAACTTCCTTTCATCAACTATTTGGTTACCATGAAACACAGGATAGGAAGGATAAGCATGGTGTTTTATTTATTTAATGATTATCTGTTGGGTGACAGGAACTGCGCTAGTTGTTGGGGACACCATAGCAAATGTGTCTCCACCTTACTGTTAGGAAGCTTATGGTCTAGGTAATACAAATGAGTAAATAAATACTCACCATATCGTGTGAGGTATTACAAAGACGGTATATATTTCTATTGGAGTCCTTCTGGGTTTGGGGTATTTGTTCCACTATGAGTGTTTTTAATCTATTTTGTATAGTGTATTAATTTGCTAGGGCTGCCATAACACACAGTCTAGGTAACTTAAACAAGAGAAATTTATTTTCTCACAGTTCTGGAGGCTAGAAGTCCAAGATCAAGGCTGAGTTTCTTCTGAGACCTCTCTCCTTGGCTTGCAGATGGCCACCTCCTTGCTGTGTTTTCGCATGGTTTTCCTATAGTCTGTGTGTTGCCTGCATCCTAATTCCCTCTTCTTATAAGGTCACCGGTCAGACTGCATTAGACTCCCCCCTTCATATGATCTCATTTAATTTTAATGACCTCTTTGAAGACCCCTTCTCCAAGTACAGTCACATTCAGAGATCCTGGGGATTAGCATTTCCACAGATAAATTTGCAGGGACACAATTCAGCCTATACCCTAGAGTAAAGCTGAGAATTTACATATTTTTCTCCTTCACTAGCTGAGAGCCTCTTTAGGGACCTTCTATGATACTTCCTGAAATCCTCACATGGTTCTATTAAGTTTATATATAGTAAGATTTTTCTGGAGAGTTAGATCACAATAGAAAACACTCACTGAAAGCTGTGTGAAGGAGAGAGGAACACAGCTATTGCTTCTTGAGCACTTATTATGGGTCAGGTTATTACCGTATTTCACCTTCAAAATGACCCTCAACTTTGACTTTTATTATGGTCACTACCACTCCCAGTTTTAAGGATGAGGAGCTTGAGAGGAAAAAGAGGTTATTCCATAAGTTAAGTGCAGGCTGTAGAATTTGAACCCAGTGTTCATGGTTTTGTCACAATATTATGCTACTTATGATATTTAGGGAAGTGTTTTAAAAATGGTAAACCTCCATAAAAGGTTAAATATTTGTGTTTGGTGGAAATAGCATGGACTCTAGAGTCAAAATGGCCTCTACTTACCTTTCAACTTATCTCTCCCAGCTGTGTGGTCTTGGGCTCCTAATTCCTCTGAGTCACAGTTTTTCAATCAAGAAAAGGGAAATAATGATGTGTAACCTGATGAATTTTTGTGGGCATTTGAGAACCTGTCTATGGAGATTCTAGCACAATGTCTGAAAGAGTAGGTTCTAGATCAGTGATAAGGCCAGATCCCTCACAGTCCCTTGCATACTTTTATACTCAGTGATTTTGTTTCTCATTTGATGCTAGGTAGGTACCCTCAAGGACCGAAGATAAAGGGGTAGTAGTAGCATGTTCCATTATTACAGCTAACCCCAGAGATACAGATCTAGTTTGTAGATTCATTTATCAGCTCATGCCCACACCATTTATTTCGTGCCCATGCTGTTTGAGAAACTGGGAGAGGCATTGTCTGCAGGGCAAGCAGGAGTCACAGGTAAAGTGTGTCCTTGACAGGCTTCACTTCTGCATGGTGATTGGTATCGATATGTTTCTAACAAGTAGGTACCAATCCTTTCCACCCGTCCATTTGCCAAAGTGGGCCAAATGTCACCCAGTACATGCAATTATAACCAAAGTATGAACTGCACGAACCACCAGTGTCATGTACTTAAAAAAAAAATCCATCTTTGGTTGATAGAGTTGAGTTTGCTTTTTATATTAAGCAAATAAAAAGACATTCCGTATATATATTTCAATAGAGTTACAAATCACTCGGGAATAATTTTTAACTTGTTATCTTTAAAGGGGATGCCGAGAGCTTTGACTTCCTTTGGAATGTTCATTTGCCATAATTTTTTTTTGAAACTCATTAAATTTTAACTAGATGCACACTCTTTCTGCTCAAGTTGGGGGAAAACATATTTTAAATATCTGTCAAGTCCGTCATCATTGCTCATAGAAATGTACCTAATTGTAAGCCTCGAAATGCTCATCTGCTCAGAGGAATGCCACACATGTCAACCAGTGAACACGCAGGGGACGCACATGTACAAATACAGGGACACAAAATCTTCCCAGAAGTTTCCTGGTGCATTAAAACTGGAAGGCTCCGTTTGGAAATTTCTCATTCAACCCTACTAAGGACTTGGGGGGTGGGGTGGGGAGAGAAAACCCACTTATCTTAAAGATTCATGATTCAAGCGCCTGATAGAATCTGCAGTTTCCATAGTGCTGGGCTCTAGATTTCCCTTTAATGTAATTAAGCCTCAAGATTTATGAATACAACAGGCCAGAACTTGATCCGTGTTCATTTTCAATTACTGCAGTGAAAGGGCCCTATCCAGATGTCTCTATTTACAGCATTCAGGCAGGCCGGACCAGGGGCCGAGGGGGGAGGGCCCACAAATTGTCACACTTGTTAATTCTTCACAGAGGATACTCAGCTGAGGTCCTGGCTTTGACCCTGTGACAAAAGGCTGGGGGCCCCCGGGGCAAGGGCATCAATGCTTCCAGGGACAACACGGTGACCCACGGGGGTCACTCCCTCTGCTTTGTAGGTATTTGTGTAATAATGGGGTCCATTCCTTATTTTTATTTCTGTTACAGTTCTGGGAGCATCCAAGGGAAAAGACTGGCTCTGATGTGAAAGACAAACATATATAATGAGAGCATCAAGTGTCCCCTGGCAACAGTAACCACGATAAAATGCTACAGGGGAAATACACAGTATGCAGTGACCCACATAATCGGGCCTATTTTGGGAGCATTGTTTTATTTTTCTTTTGAAGGGTGTTGTGTTTTTTTTTCTTTTCTTTTCTTTTACTTACTTTCTTTCTTTTTTTTTTTAATGTTCCCAGTTCTGCAATTTAGTTTTGTTGGGATGATTGGAATACAAGTGTCTTATCTATTGTTACAGTTACAGTCCTGCCTGTGTGCAAGCAGGTTTTCAACCACCAAATACCCACCTGCTAGGGTGGCCTAAAATATTCCATTTTATTCCCCCTATTTTTGCTTTAAAATATTTCTGCGCTTTCTATGACCATTCTACAGGTTTCTTAGACGTGTGCTAAGTGTTTTCTTACACTGATGTGGACGTTGGCATTGAGGTATCATTTTAAAAGGAAAATCCCACACAAAAGGCTTAGAAATAAGAGCCCAGCGGGAGACTCAGAACCTCTAATGAAATGAACTGCAGCCAGTAAAAAGCCCCAAATCCTACCCCCACGCTTTTCCTCTGCGGCGTGTGTCCGGTCCACCATTTCATAGTCTCGGCTCACAGACCAGGGTCGTTACCTTGTGAAAAAGAATGAATTGGGATATTGCTTTTGCTGAA
Source organism: Ailurus styani (assembly GCA_002007465.1). Lineage (NCBI taxonomy): Eukaryota > Metazoa > Chordata > Mammalia > Carnivora > Ailuridae > Ailurus > Ailurus styani. Next base: position 1,777,413 of record LNAC01000301.1, read on the forward strand.
CAGTAATTGGCTGTTCTATTAACGGGATGCTCAGGAAAAATGGAATTGTTGGCCAATTCTCTTCCATTTCAGGAGGCTGTTTCGTGAAAGTATTGCAAATCTCTCCTTGATGAGCCTCTTTCAATCAATTTTGGGTTTCTTTTTTCAGTCATGACCTTCACAGGACTCAAATTCATTTCCTTCGATTTAAAGAGATTTGAATAGAACAAGGGATAGTTCAAAAATAGAGGTCCCCCCCCAGATTTATTCCATTCTTGCACCTCAGAACAACACCTCTTTTTTCTTTAAGAACTGACTTAATAATTCATTACCAAATCCAATCAAATTCAATACTTCATTATACATACATTTATCCCGCTGGCTCCAGTGAATATATTTCAGATACAAATGGCATTATTTCTGACCATCTCATATTTCCTTTTTTGGGAGATGAGTGTACCAGGTGTGTAGGACCTGAGAATAAGGACTGAAGCTTTTTGTGACGAGTCATTCCTTCTGGAAAGCTGTTATCTTGACAATTTCAGCAATTTATCTGTACCTTTTACCGAGGCCCTTGTGATCACTCAGACTGTACTGTGAGGGAATCACAGTCCTGTGGTATATACTGGACCAGTTGTTTTGGAACAGCACTGAGACCATTCGAATGGATGGCGATATTTGTTTCATTAAGTTGTATTTACTTAGTTCTTTTGCTATTTCTGACTGCTATATTGATTATCAGTATATTTTATTTTCTAAAGTATTTTCAAGTCTGCATGGTTTTGGTCTTCCTCTTCTTGTGGCCTCTTTCCTTGTCTCTACAGTCTTTCCCTCCCTTCTCTCTTGCTCTCATTTTCTATTAATCTCTGGATTTCCATGTTTTTGGTTATGGCGATAACGACCGTGTAAAATGGGTGTATAGGAAGGGTAGTGCCCCTTTTTCCCTTTCTCACATTCCCTTTGGTTTTTAAAAAATGCTGTTTTGAATGCAATATAGATCTTTGCATAATTTTGAACAGCTAATAATAATTATGGAAATTTCTGTTGCAGGAAACTCCCCACAGCTTCAGTTTGGTGCCAGAAAACCCTTTGTGTAAAATCCCTTGCGTTAACATCCCTGTTCAGGCGACACCGGAGGGATGTGATACCAGGTTTGGGCTCTAGGGGGCAGCTGTGGCAATGTATCCCCAGAGGACACCAGGAATGCGAATCACCAAAGGGTGACTCTCAACTAAGGTTCTCTGAAAATGCTAAGGTCAGGCGGGAGAAGCCAAATTCAGTTAAAAGAGTGGACACAAACACGTCTGGAGGACTGGCATGGGCGCAGAGCCGAGTCGGAGAACTTGGGAGCCCAGGCTGCAGAACTCTAGGCAGTGGACATTCCGAGAGTTGGGGGTCACTGGGATCCTTATTAATCATCAATGGCATGGTCTCCTGTGTCCTTACTCTTCCTCTTGTCCATTGCATCCCATAAAACCTCCACATTTGGGGCTAAGGTGGTCTTTCTAATATGTATCTTTGCTTTAAAAGTCACACCTTGGCTTAAAAGCTTCTATTGCCCTCCCATTGCCTCCAGGATAAATTCCAAACTTCTTTACAAATTTGTAAGGCCCTTTGCCATGCTAAACCCTGCTTCCTTTCCAGGTTTTTTCTGCCATTAAACTCACTTTCTTCTCTCTGCTGCCATTTCTTTGACCTATTTGTGGTTTTCTGCACGTGCCATCATCTTTCTATCACTGTGTACGCTGCCTTCCCTCTCATCCTTCAGTCTGGGCTACGTTTGGATGGAGCTTCCTTCAGGAAGACTCCCTGTGCTTTCTGGTTTCCCAGGACCAGATAAATGTCTCTCCTCTAGTACAGCAGCTGTGTGGGACACATCCATTTGATTTTCTCTGTCACTGATGGGTTCAGAAAACCAGAAGCACATGTGTAGAGAACGCTGGGCTTTTGTCAACAGTAGAAGCAGTATAAATAAGCTGTTTATGGCTTATAAATATGGCTACCAAAAAACCCCCAAAACCCCAAACCAAAAAAAACCAATAAAAAACTTAATGAAATGTGGGATACAGAAAATGAGCTTCTTGGGGCATCTGGGTGGCTCAGTCTGTTAAGCGTCTACTTTTGGCTAGGGTAATGATCCCTGGGTCCTGGGATTGAGCCCCACATGGGGCTCTCTGCTCAGTGGGGAGCCTGCTTCTCCCTCTCCCTCTGCCTGCTGCGCCCCGCCCCCGCTTGTCCTCTCTTTCTCTGTCAAATAAGTAAATAAAAATTTTTAAAAAAGAAGAAAACGAGCTTCTTAAAACCGTTTTAAAAAGTGTGCCTGAAAAAAAAAGTGTTCCTGCACCCCTCTTGGCAGTTGGCTATAAATCATTAGTTTTGACTGCAGTAAATACACTGGTTTATGCCAGATCCTCCTGCTGTATCCAAGTAGCTGTTTGCAATCTGCTGCTTGATGGAGATCAAATGATCTTGGTAGCATTGTGTGTTGTCTAAGAGTCTATAGGTTTAAATGAAGGCTGCACACCCTTGTCTAAGAAGAACACATGCCTGCGGATATCAGTCTTAAACCATCATTATTTTGGAACCTCAGAGACCCTTGTTGATTGTTCTAGAAATTTTCAGATGGAAGGTTGCTGTATTGAGAAAACAAAATATTTTCCCAGTCAGTGAAAGGAGGATTTGGCTAGGTGGTACTTTAGAAATAGATCTGGGCTGATATTCATTTAAATACCACTCCCATGCTAAGTGTGGAAATAAATGGCTATTCCAAATAGCTCTAGGCTGTAAGACAGGGTAGCAAAGTTATTTTTTAAAATGTCTTTGACAGCAAAGTTGGATTAGACCAGAATCAGGGTTCAGCTGATGTTCTTTTCCAGAAATTAGTGTCAAGTGACTTTATTAGATGTTGTTTCTCTTACTTGGATCTCCTGTACTAAGATACGCTTTCATTAGCTCATTCATCTAACCACTGACTCATCCATTCATCCATTCATCCATTTACTCATTCAGTCATCACCCTCCCACCTACCCATCAGCCTAACCTTCTTTCCTTCTATCCAACTCTGTATCTGTGCATTTACCCACCCAACAAATCTTTTGTAAACATCTACCCAGAATGAGACATTCTTAGTTACAGAGGGGATTCAAAAACAAGCAAAACGGTCTCTCTTCTCAAAGCGCTTGACGGTCCCTAGTGGGCTCTTAGATCACTACAAGAGGGGCCTGGATAGACGAAGGAGACAAGAGTGTCCAGGCAGGGGACAGACTATGAATGATGCTATGCACTGGAAAGCATGAAGCACAGTGGGAACAGTGAGGTGTGTGGAAGGGGGACCTGGGGTTGCGTGCAGGGAAGAAGGGTGGCTCTGGCTGGAACGGCAGTTTGGATAAAGGGACAGGAGGTCTTAAATGCCACACAAAAGAGTGTGGAGAACCTTTGGTGATTTCTTACTGGGGAAAATAATGTGAAGGTTAACTAGTCTTTAGGAAGATCAATCCAGTTGACTGGAGAGATGTATTGGAAGAGGGGGATAAGAAAGAGATAAGAGGCAGAGAGGCTGGTTAGTGCTTCAGGATAATTAGGTTTTCTCTGATCTGGGTCACTTATAACACATGGATTGGGACACAGTTAAGTTAGGGGATTTTCCCATTCAACCTCCTTAGGTTTGGTCACATGTCAGGGGTAGAAAAGAGAAGTTATGTTTATGTTATTCTTTTTGGCTTACAGTTAATGTTGACTTTCTCCTAAATATTGAGGTGGGTGATTTGTTTATTCAAAAGAACTGTTCTTGAGCTGAGTATTCGGGTGGCTTTTGCCTAGGAGGAAGACACAATTACCAAGCAGGAGTTGGAGAGTGGGGGAAGGAGAGGCCCTTTCCTTAGTAAAATAACATCAGCCTTAGAAACCAATCTTTTGTCCTTGTACATACTAGTTGTAATATCTTTTGTGTAACTACTGTGAAAACAAATATTTGACTCATTAGTGATGTAGCTTTGAAACACAGTGCTCTGGGTATGGGAGGCTAAAACAGAGGTGAAGAATTTTGGATCAATTCTCAAGGTCACCAGAATAAAAGAAAACAAAATCGGAATCATGCAAAGTATGGAACAGTAGATTCTTTTTACAGAGCGATAAAATGTTTGTAAAGTTACTTCAGGGAAAAAGTATCTTCGCTGTCTTAGAAGCAAACTGTTTCAACTCCTTGCAAACAGCAGTAAACACAGCACATATATGAATAAACTTGCTCCTTTTTTGGCAGCGGGCCACTTTAATGCTTTCTTCAGTGTTTGTTTGTTTGTTGTTGTTGTTTTTTAAAAGATTTTATTTATTTATTTGACAGAGAGAGAGAGATTACAAGTAGGCAGAGAGNTTTTGTTTGTTTGTTTGTTGTTGTTTTTTTAAAGATTTTATTTATTTATTTGACAGAGAGAGAGAGATTACAAGTAGGCAGAGAGGCAGGCAGAGAATGAGGAGGAAGCAGGCTCCCTGCTGGACCCTGAGATCATGACCTGAGCCGAAGGCAGAGGCTTTAACCCACTGAGCCACCCCGGTGCCCCTGCTTTCTTCAGTAAACGTCTTGTCCCCATGAATTTATTATTCCTGCATAGCCCCTTTGAACATAACCAACCTCAAACTTCACTGCAGAAATGTTCTCTGGCTACCACTGGATTTTCAGCCTCCCAAGAAAATCGTCCTAATATGTCAAACTTCTGCATGTCGTCCCCTAAAATGCACTAAACCTTTTGGTTCATAGAATGATCTCTCAGATCCTGAGGGCCAGCTCAGCATCTCAGATCAACTGAAAAATTCTGGGAGTCAAAACTCTTTTTCTACATTGTTTTTATATCAACTTCTGTGTTATTTATAAAATGCACATACCATCATGGAATAACACACATTTTTATTATTAAAAAAACCAGCAGCCAAAATGATACCCCATCACACACATGCGTAAGTGCTCAGTTGTAAAAAGGCCAGGAACAAACACTTTGAAATGAAGACAAAGGTGCCATAGGAATCACTGCTAAATCATCAGGACCCATCAAAGAATGAGGATACTTGCAAGAGAAGGCAGAGGGGTTTTCTCTTCCTGGAAACGGGAGGGGGGGGATGAATAAAATTTGGCACTTTCTCAGTGTAACAGCTGTGCCTGTCTCCACAAGAAAACACCATCAAGCAATTCGTGAATTCATGTTAAATAATTGCTCTTCACGTAAGGTGACTATTGTGTTCTGTCCCTCATTATGAAAATCTTGTGGTTTGATTTTCAGCACATTTAATCCTGTTCAAAACCAAATTAAACTCTGAAAGCATATGTTACTGTAAAGTATGAGTCACAGACTGTCATGATATTTTGCAGAAGATTATTCAGCAGCTGTCTTAAAAATAAAAAAGCAAAGAGCTACCTCTACTCTCTGCTTGTTACGTGCCAGAGCCTATATTAACTGATTCATGGGCCAGCATTAGGGGACTGTGGCCGGAGAGGCACGAGCTTTGCATTCAGGGGGTCTGGGATTAGAACCTACAACGTCACCTCTTACCAGAGAGGAAAGCTCTCCTGATGGAGGACCTGCTTCACTGTCTAGAAAATGCTGTCAAGAGATAGCTTGGCTGAGCTTCCCCTAGACTGGCGCTACATTCCCCAGGCGGTGCTGGGAGAATGGGAGGTTAAGAACAAGTCACCCAATGGCTCTGGTGTCTCAGACTATGGCTCCCTCCCAGTAGCAGGGTTGAGTAATTTAAGGGACACGTGAGACAATGTGAATGTGTTGTTACAGAATGTATTAATTTCATTGACTTGACCAGAATCCACAAGAAAAGAAAGGGGTCTCTGATCCCCGGGAGTTTTCTGACAGGCATGCTTGAATTTACAGTTTAAACAATTACATCTATCTATCTATCTATCTATCTATCTATATATTTGTTTCTTTTAATTTTCATAAAATACCCCCCCACCTCCAGGGGATACCTGTACCCCATTGAGGGGAGTCTCACAGGGCTACCTAACTGACCAGAGTAGGCATGTTCATGAGCATCATGGTGCCCTAGGCAACCCTCACTGCTGGCCATGCAGCTCTCCCTCAGCTGAAACCAAGTATATACAGTTCTACTGGGCTGCTGGGCATCATGAAGTGATCCTTCACTCAAATCCATTACCTCTTACAGACCCACATGGTCTGACATTCAGAGGTCTCCACTGTCCTTGTATATTTGGTTCTCCTGTTTGGTGAAGACTGGCATTTTCTCTGATTGTTAAAAAAAAGTTTCTTTCTCAAATACAACTTTAACTTGTGAGTCAAAGAGCTAACCCACGTGGATGCCTGGCACAGCGTAGGTGTTTGATAAAAGGTTGCTTTTGTTATTAGTCATTGGAGGTCACAGAGCCAGCAAAGGAAGGAAGAGACAAATAAAACATGTCAGCCTCCAAAGCCATGTTTTACCCACCCCACACACGACTCAGCCTCTCCTGTGAAAAGAAAAGCCAAGTTCACTCTTTTGATATGAGAGATTGGTATCTCTCCAATTTTGTTTCAGTTTATCTGAAAACATCACAGCGTGTGTTTGTATCACAATGATATTTATTTGGTTATTACTGTTTCGTTGATGTAAAATAATCTTAGTGTTTAGTTGAAAGGCTGTTAATATAAAAGGGCGTGGTGTTCAATGCATTTCTCATTTTGATTTTGAAATATGACATTTTGCTTGTGCTCAAAGGTTAAAAATTTGGACCTAGTTAAAATGTTAGTGAGCAGAAAGAGTTCCAGAACATGTGCTTTATAAAGCTGGGGTATCAGATGGTGTTTGCTGCCTTGGTAACAAGTCCAGTTGTGGCACCTGTGTGTATATGTCATCTTACTTAATTATGCTCTACAAACTCAGAGCACCCTAGTTAGTTATGAGGGCTCATCTCACTGGACACACAACCCATTACCAGGGGAAACAATATTGGGCTCCTTTAATGACTTATGTTTATATGAGTAAAAGTAGTGGATGGAATTAAAATGATCAGGTTTTTTTTTTTTTTAAAGATTTTACTTATTCATTTATTTAAGGGGAGGGGAAGAAGGGGGAGGAAGAGACACAAGCGGACTCCCCGCTAAGCATGGAGCCTGACTTGGGGTTCGACCCCATGACCCACAAGATCATGAACAGGAGTCCAATGCTTAACCAACTGAGCCTCCCGGTACCCCTTGAATGATCAGTTTTATGTCTGTCTCTCTGTCTCTCCCTGTCTTTATCGCTCTCTCTCTCTCTCTAATTGTCCATATTGCAAATTTACTTTCTGTGATTTCACTTTTGGATAATAACTGTATTTTATAGTACCTAATGATACGTGTCAAATGGAAGAAAATAATAAAGGGTTCTCTAAAGAATATATTGCTATAGTTTTACATAATAAAATTGACAGTAAGCCCTCCTCGATATTTCTTCTTTTAAAATGTTTGCTTTTTAAGAAAGATTAATAGGGTTAAACATATATCCCTGTTAGAATAGTGTTATTACTGTAAAAGAGTGATGATTTTTTACGTACCTAGCAAGTTAATTAGTTGCATATGAGCTTGATATCATGGATAAGACTGGCAAATGAATCTGCAGGTGTGCAATGCCCTAGAACAGAAGAGACAGGTTGGGAACCACAGCACAGTCTTTTGTTGTACTTCCATCTTGAAGGGAATTAAGACAATAGTGAAAGCTCCTGGGGGTATATTTAGAAGTATTTTGAGGACAGATTTTAGTGCAAATCCCCCTGATTTAGTAGCTGAGTATCTGTGGGACTGTCAGCTAATCTCTCAGTCAGTGTTCTCATCTGAAGAGAGACCATAATACTGACTCTGTAGGGTTGTCGAGATGTGCTCAGTAACTGCTGATCCCTCTTTCTCCTTAACCTAGTGCTCAACTTTCAAGACAGTGAATGGATGTGAGCTTAGAGAGTCTTCTACTTTTAACCAGATTTCCCAATCAAAGTTTGCTCTGATCTCTAAGGTGAGAACCTCTCTGGAAGTAATTCTCAGCGGTGCCAGTCTCCCAGCTATAGTTGCTAGGCAAAGTTACAGCCCCAAATAGTCTTCTCACAGCTCTTTTCTAGGCATTACCTAGAACTAAGATGGTAAATAAGGGCATATATTCCTCATCCACTTGGGACTTGATTGTGCCCATGAGAATCATGGCAATCAGTCATGGTGCTCTTTCTCAAGAAACTTGGAGAAGCTCAATATCCTGATAACATTCCAGGTAGCCAGTGCCAGTTGATCTGAGTTGATGTTCAAGTTGGAGAGGATTCGCTGCCCTGACCAAACAGCTCTACAGGAAAAAATTTATAGCCCACACATTTGAACACAAGGATGGACACTCAGAGATGGGCACACAAATTTTTTACCTTTTATTTATACAAGTACAGAGAAATTAAAGGAATTACTTGAAATCCCAAGTTGGCTGCAGAACCAGGATTAAAATTTGGAGCTCTTGATCTCAATATTAAGGCTCCTTTAGTCTAAGTTTTCACTCTGTGCTTATGAAAGTGTTGCCTCCTTGCAAATATGGGCTGCAGAAAACAGTGCATTGGAAGTCTTTGTGGAATCGTTCAACTATATGGTGGCTGACAGAAGATGGGAATGTTACTGGGGGGGATGTTGGATTAAATGGTTTTGAGGATGTCTTCTGGGCCCCCAGTTCTAAGATTCTCCTAATAGTGTCACTGAAGAATGCAATTTCCTAAACATGAAACGTCTCAGGAAGTAAGTTCCATGTCTGGGGCTCATTTGTAATTACACATGCAAGACTCTAAATAAAATTTAGGTTAATTAGCTTTTGTCTGGTTTCATGAAACACAGCGAGTACTTCTGACCATGTCAGTGCATTTCCTCATTGAAAGGTTGTTAGCAGACTTGTGAAAATGGTAAAATTTGGAAAATAAGGATCGCTATGTAAATACTTTTACTCTTTTAAAATCAAGGAGCTCCTAAATGCGTGAGAGATATCATTTTCTTCTTGGTAGGGAAGAAATCTTATTCATCTAAATATCATTTTTAGATAGGCTCTGTAAGAAAGTTGGCAATTGAAGATAATTCTAGGACATGATATATCAGAAGTGCACATCTGTCCATTTCTGACAACAATGAATGTTAAGTAGATTTTCAAGTATTTTTTTTATGGGTAACACAGTGATGTTCTTTTTGAACCTTAAAAGCCATAGTGAGCCTCTCTTGTCTCCCACCTTCCCCTTGCAGCGCTGTAAATCTAACTTCTGCCTGTCCTATTGTTCAGAAAAAAGCAGCCATATTGTGCTGATTGCTATTAAATTAAAGCAGAAAGAGAGAGGCACAAATGTGCAAGCCCATCTTACCAGCAGGGATACCACTATCTTTTATTTTGCATTTTGGGAGGGTCAGAAAGTCATGACAGGCATCTGACCTCTGATAACCTCTTTGGTGCTTCTGTGTGCAGTTTTTGGGGGAAGAACTTAATTAAATACAATTGAATTTCCCTGCTAACATTGCCACTGAAAAGACTCCTTTTAAATGGCTTGATGTTTGCTGGTGAGGAACAAACAAAGATGCTTCTTTTGTTCCTCAAAGAAAAGTTAGCATATGTTAGTTAAGGATTTGTGATTTCTTTTGACTAGACTGGCGGGTTCCTAAAAATTCAATGAGTCTTCTGAAATGAGACTCACAATAAAAGATAAAGCATACAACTAACTAAAACTCTAACTCTTCTTATACTTGATAATTACGGTGGAGGTTAATGTTTTTAAGACTCCACTATGTTCATTTATACTCAAATAAAAATGTTGTTCTTAGATTTATGATGAAGTTGCTAATATTTGGCCACCAAAAATATAACTGGTCTGTCTTGTGGATTCTCCAGCTACCAGATAAAGAGAAGAACTGCTGGCAGATGTATTTCTAGTACTTTTTGTTAGGAAACCATTACAAGAGGTGCTGACAGAATGTGCAGCTTATGGTTATGAACAATTTATCATGCATATTAACTGTGGATAAGAAGCTCACGTACAAGTTACACTTTAATAAAAAGCAATAACCATATAAATATGTGGGTTAAAAATCCATTTTCCCATTTTGATAACGAGAAAATCCATTTTGATAATTATTGGGTAATTATTTGACATTCTTAGGTTTCTGAAATCAGAGGAATTGTGGAATCAATTTTATAATCAAGACCTAGAGAAAGAGTAGGTTATTTTATTCAAGTTTGAGTCTTAGTGCTTATTTTGAGAGGAATCAGGTTTGTGTCTTCGATGCAAAGAATCTTTTAATCCCACATGATTTTGTTTTCCTTGAAGAGAGGATTAGAATGAGGAATTGATGCTTTTGAATTTAAAGTTGACTATTGTGTGTGTTAAGCCTACTTTCTCGACCTACACCCCTTTCCACTGTTTGAGCTTTCTCAGGTCTCTCTAATTATTTAGAGGGTGGGGGGAAGTCAACACTTGACCCTGCTGACCTGTCTGGTTTCTGTCTCATCTCTTGTTTAATACTAATGGTTGAACTCCTAAAAGTAGTGTGTGCTACACCCACAGCTTTTCTTTCCATGTCACTATCTCTCTGGAGTCTAGTCTCTAGGTTCACCCATGTGCCACAAACTACATACCCCAGCTGAAGTCTCCATCTTGGGGCCACCACATAAGGTTGGAAGAATGTATCCTTCACCAGGGTTCTAGGCCAAGGGAATAAGTGGAGGCTGAAATGCAGGTGCATTTGTGGCCACGCCAAACCCTGTCATGGGGTTGTATCAGTGCAGAGGGGGCAACATTTTGTTTTTTGTACTTTGCCCAAAAGGCTCCATTGTACTAGCTATGGCTTTGTCAACAATTCCTTTGGCCTAATCTTGATCTTATTCTTCAAAATCTAGATCTTTAAAAAGACGAAAAATAAGCATGTAATCAACAGTGAAATCGTTATTTTTTTACAGGTACAAAATTCTTTGTAAACTGGAGTCTGCCCAAAACTGTTAAAATCTTAAATCACCATGACACTGGGATAGGTTATTTTTCTGTTTTTTGAGCAAAATACTAGTTGAGGAAGGAAAAATCAGGGCTGGGATCCTCAAGGAAAATGCAGTGTTGATTCCTTATCAGATCAATCCTGCCTTCCATTCCAGTCCAGGTGCTGAAAAACTCTGGGGAGACGTCAGAATACAGGCAGAGAGCACAGGCTGGAGGACCAGGCAGACTCATGTTGGCATCTCAGTGCCACCACTTACTCAGTGATATTGCCTTGCTTGAGCTGTCATAAATTCTCTTGGCTTCAGGTTTCTCATCTACAAAATGGTGATAAGAATAGTCACTTCTCAATAGTCCTCTGGTGGAGGATTAGGGGAGCTATTACAGGAATATACCTCCTATCTTGCCTGGAGTCCAAATGTTCCCACAATCTAGACATTTCCCCATGCTAATCATCTACTAATGATACTCTTACTTCCTCTTCTTCAACTAGGTATGTTTTTGCTCAAGCTTCAAGTTTCAACATCTCTTCCAAGAAGTGTCTCCTGACATATATTTTTAGAAATTTGTGTATTTATTTGAGAGAGAGAGAGAGAGGGAGAGAGTGTAAGCAGGGGAAGAGGTAGAGGGAGAGGGAGAGAGAGAATCTTAAGCAGACTCCCAGCTGGGTGTGGAACCTGACCCAGGCTTTGATCCCAGGACCCTAAGATCATGACCTGAGCTGAAATCAAGGGTTCTTGCTAAATCAACTGAGCCACCCAGGTGCCCCTGATATTTTTAACTTGATTAAATGTTCTCCTTAGCTCGGTTGAGGTACTCCTCTGGTACATTAAGCATCTTTTTATCATAGATTTTATCCTGCTGTGTTGTAATCACACTGAGGAAGAATTATGGGGATTATGCCTCATTTATGGTTACATCCTCGGTGGTTAACATAGTGCATGGCATTTTGATAATTATTTGGTAAACTCAATTGTCCAGATTTCAACAACTGGAGAAATGTTAAAAAAAAAATAGCTATGGTGGCTGGGAAGTGTGCATTAAGGAGTAGTGGAGACTGAACCATTTTCCTCGCATATTTCATTTCTAACAATTATTCGTTCCTCTCTTGCTTAATTTCTGGTCCATTACACTTTCCAGGTTTCCTCTTAGAGAGGAACTGATCTATTTCCAAGGCTTCAGTGACCTCTGGTCCTGATCTTAGGAACTTTTAAAACCAGCTATCTACCACAAAGCTGAGTAGATCAGTACCTTGCGGAATGGAAATCAACATTTCCTGGGAGCTTGTTATAAGCAGAGCCTGAGGCTCCAATCTAGACTCCCAGAGTCAGGATCTGCATTTTAACTAGCTCCCCAGATGATTTGAATGTACAATAAAATGTAAGAAGTCCCGGGTTCATAGCAGGTACCTTCAAGAATAGTATATTCCTTGAATTTCCTTTATATATATAAATGTATTTGTCTATGAAGATACAGGAAAGGGTATTAGGATTGTTGAGAGTATGAAATAGTACACTGATACATTGATGAATTCTTGGTCAAAACCAGGAATTAATTTTGTGATCAAGAAAAACCTCAAATAGGTGACTAACATAACACAATAAAAAGTAAAAAAAAAAATGGGCGCCTGGGTGGCTCAGTGGATTAAGCCTCTGCCTTCATTTCAGGTCATGATCTCAGGGTCCTGGGATCGAGCCCTGCATCAGGCTCTCTGCTCGGTAGGGAGCCTGCTTTCCCTTCTCCTTCTGCCTGCCTCTCTGCCTACTTGTGATCTCTCTCTGTCTCTCTCTGTCAAATAAATAAATAAAAAATCTTAAAAAAAAAGGAAAAAAAAAAAAAGAAAGAAAAATCTCAAATGAAATGCTCCATATTAGATTAGAACAAGGCAGGCAATCTAAATATTCAAAATGGTTTCAAATAAATGAGAATGAGTTTTTCGGCTTAATGTCTTGATCCTCTGCTTGAAAATAAAAACGTTTATCTTTTTAAAGAAGGATCATATTCCTATAAAGCAACGCACACACCCCATCATGGCAAACACAAATTTTTTTTTGGTAGCAGTTAAATGACCCAAGTGAGGATTTCGGAGCTCTCTCCTGGTTTCCGTTTTCTGTTCCAGTTCCAAGGAAAAGCAAGTATTTGCTTTTAGCATAGTTGATACCCGAGCACTTTGCAAATGTTTCCACAAAGCCAGCTGCCCTTTACAGATCCCCCTGGGAAACTTTCTTTTGGTTACTAACCCTCAAGCACCCACAAACCCTATTTGCAAAGGTATTTGTCACATGGAAAGGGCTCATGAATCTTCAGATTTTTGGAGGAAGATGCTTAGCCTCCAGTTTGGAAAGCTCTGCCCTTTGGCCCAGACCTTTGGGCTCATCTGAAGACTAGCTCCTCCAGTCGAGGAAAGAAAAAAATAAGCAAACAAACAAACAACACCTCTGTAGTGTGTCTTGGCTAACTCTGGTAGGCTGGAAAACTCTGAGAAAATTCATCCTGAAAGCTTTCTTGGATTTTTGAATATTTTTGGAGCAAAGTTTCTGCTTATGAGTGTGGTAGCCACATGGAATCTCAAGTTCACTTCCTTTCTATCCTCAGAGTTCAGTACTGATTCTTCCCGGGGGGGTTTCTTTCATCACACCTCATTCTGCTCTTTCCTCTGGATGCGTTTAATGACTGACCTTTAATGCCAAATGTTAAGCTGAATAAAAGACTATAGTCAAATAGTAGGGGGCATCAAATTGCAAAATTGTCAGTGACAGAGCTCTGGTAACTCCTGAGATGCAGTGCTGTCCAAAAACCTGATTGTGGATTCAGGTTTTACTCTTCACACATCGAAGAGGTAGTTCAAGTATGTAGACTCTGTGTGTGTGTGTGTGTATGTTCATGCCTTTGTGCACAAACAGAAAACTTGAACTCTCCAGCTCATACCACCTGTTTTAACATCATTGCTGTCACAAAAGGGTTTTCTTTCTTTCTTTCTTCTAATTAGCTGAGCTGTCCTATTTTTTAGTAACTTGCCTCTTCCCTAACATACAGGCTGTAACTATATTTCTTTTCATTAGACCTGGGCCTCGTTTGTCATTTATACCATACTTTTGCCTTTCTCTTTCATTTTGAAAGAAAGAGAGGTTTTTCTATTATTTTAGAGCAAAGCACCTCTGGTTTATGTGGCGACTCTTGTGGCTTTCTAAATGCACTTGATTTAGCTTTCAATGTGTAATTACTGCCAAACAAGTTAATTGCTTTATAAGTGTCCAAAATTCCCTGGTTTAATTTTGCTTTCATTTACCAACCTTCATTATACATCCACTGTTCAACATAAACACAAATGATTGTTAATGAATGCCTAATGCCATATTCATTAGAAAATCAGGTTAATGATTGGCCATGAATATCCCAGCTCTTTTATTCTTTCAAGACATTTTTTTTTGCTTGTTGATTACAATAGTTTTTTTGTTTGTTTGTTTACAAAGAAATTCTACCTGCATTATAGGCTTGCTGAACAGTTCAAGATAAAGCTTTTCTAAGAAATCAGAAAACCCCAATCCCTGATTCTTCTTTCTGTTCACCCGTGCCTTTACCCTTTAGAAAGAATCTCCTATAAGATGGAACAGTCAGAATGCACATGATTCCCTTGGACTATTGGCTATCATGAAGCCTTATTGTTTGGACAACAAAAATCTCAGGATTTTTGTGTACAGGTGTTCAGGTGGTATACTGAACAGTCTGAGGAGGTATTATTTGCGTTGCACTCTGGATGATGTGGAATGTGCTGTCTACAACCTGCATAACTCAGACAGTAGCACGGAGAAATCTGCATTGAAATAAGAAATGTGTATGGAGATTCCTCAAAAAGTTGAAAATGGAGCTACCCTACGACCCAGCAATCGCACTACTGGGTATTTATCCTAAAGACACAAAGGTAGTGTTCCTCAGGGGCACGTGCACCCGAATGTTTATAGCAGCAATGTCCACAATAGCCAAACTATGGAAAGAACCTAGATGTCCATCAACAGATGAATGGATAAAGAAGATGTGGTATATATATACAATGGAATATTATGCAGCTATCAAAAGAAACGAAATCTTGCCATTCGCAACGACATGGATGGAACTGGAGGGTATTATGCTGAGCGAAATAAGTCAATCAGAGAAAGACAATTATCATATGATCTCTCTGATATGAGGAACTTGAGGGGCAGGGTGGGGGGTTGTGGGGGGTAGGGAGGGAAAAATAATGAAACAAGATGGGATGGGGAAGGAGACAAACCATAAGAGACTTCTAATCTCATAAAACAAACTGAGGGTTACTGGGGGGTGGGAGGGTAGGGATAGGGTGGATGGGTTATGGACATTGGGGAGGGTTTGTGCTTTGGTGAATGCTGTGAAAGATGTAAGCCTGATGATTCACAGACCTGTACCCCTTGGGCAAATAATAAAAATAAAATTAAAAAAAAAAAAAAAAAAGAAATGTGTCATAGCAGTGTGGCTTGGGACAGCATTCAGTGCTTGGTGCTCATTGCCCTAGACAAGAATTATCTACTCAGAAGACAACCAGATAGGTGAAGATACATGGTTGGAGTGCATGGCAGGAAGTCCACTGAGGGGAAGAACTGAAGGACACATCATGGAGATGGGCATTACTCTCCACCCGGAGATTCTTGTTTTGTAAGGGAGACCCCTTCCCTTTCCCACAGATGTGGAGTTGCTTTCCGAATCAGACTTGACAGCTGGGTTCTGAGGGCCATTTGTGTGCTGACAACTGAACAGAGGATTATGTTGGGCTGAAACACAGAACCCAGGTGCTAAAATTTGGTCACTGCCTGGTTGCTATGTGCTGGTGTGGACTGAGCAGTTTCCTCATCTATCTAATGAGAATGTTGGTGGTATAGTATTCCTTCCAGTTCTTATGCTCTGTGACTCCTTTTTGGGATCATGGAAGAGTTCACCTGCATTCTTTAAGACTATTAATTGGATGCTTACCATGTACCTGGCATGTAGTTGATGTCAGGGATACTGTGTAAAACACACATTTCCTGGTATCAAGGGAAGACAAACAAGGGTGACCCAATGCCCCCCATGCACCTGTCAGGTAGTACCAGTATGGTATATTTATGGTACCGTTCAGTGCCAGCACTCGGAAATCTTGTTATGCTCCCCACTCTTCTTTCGATCTTCTTTCTTTACTCTTCCATCTGGAAACTTCTTCTACTTCTTTTGTCACTTTCCTTTAGTCTTGATATTTTGATCTCAGAGACATCCCTGTCTCTTCCAGTTTTGTCTCTTTTTGGGGTTTTGTTTTCATCAGCTGAGTCTGCATCATCTATAGTCCTTGGCTGCACCTACATCTGTACTCCCTGTGTCTGTCCCTCATAACATTTAGGGTCACTAAAATTTCCCTTGATTTGTGTTGTTCTTTGGGTACTAATTCTGCCTTGGATGCTAACCTCCTCAGGGAAATGATGTGGTAGACTAATTGTTTTCCTGGTGTCTGGACATGTGCTTATATCCTGGTCATAGATCTGTTAGGATATTGTCTTCATGACAACAGGCTTTGCAGGTCAATGAAAGGCTAAGGCATGATTTTAGCAAATATTAAACAATAAAAGGTCAAGGACCTGAAGATTGTGACTAAATAAACAAATAAAAGGTATCAAGTTGAAAAGCAGATGTATGAAAATAAATCCTGATATTATCTTATTGTGGTTTTCTATTTTAATATCAAAGTTACAGGATTCTGAACCATTGGCACATCCTCAGGGTGACCCCCAAATGGACCTACTGTAGGTATTGTATATTAGTATCAGTCAGGTTTCTGCTGTGATAATTCTGCACAGAAGACAACTCCAAAATCAGTGGCTTTCAACAAGCAGCATTTGTTTCTTATTTACGTTCCCTGGTCTACTTGTTGACCATGCCTCTGCTGTGCTCAGTCAGGACTGGCTTACGGCTATGGGTCTAATCTATTACATTTGTCTCCTTGTTCTGGGACCAGTGACTACTTTACGCAATTTTTTTCCCTAGCTAAGACAGAAACATAAGAGGCCAAGGCAAAACCTGCATGTACATTTAAAGCCTCTGCTCCTGTCATATGTCTGAACATGTCACTGGCTAAAGCAAGTCATGGAACCTAGCTCAAAATCAATGGGATAAGGAAACATGCCTCATTTATTCAAGCGGGGAGGACTTCAAAGCCACATGGCAAAGGATGTAAATGTTTAAATCTATTTCATCCTATGATATTACAAGGTTCTCAAAATATTTCATTTCTTTCATTCCTAACATTTGTCACAGTTGAGATTTTGCATTTATTCGTATGATTCTTTAGCTACTGGCTGTGTTTTCTTCTGGACTCTTGACGGTAGGAATTGTGTCTTTCTGGTCTCACTATTGTTCCCCGAACACCTAGCACAGTGTTCTGGGTGGTATCAAGTACTCAATGAATGAATGAAGAGCCATTTTTCAAATGAATTAGCTTCTAGTCTACCTAAAAATCATCTCAGGAATGGAAATATATCTTTGTGAGAATTACTGATGTGATACTAAGTGCCTTATTGCAAATCTTTCAGAAATCCTCTTGCTACATTCCCATTGTGAGACCTGCAACCCTGTGGGAGAGAAACATATCCCATGCAAATATGAGTAAGTAGAGTGACACTGTGCAGGATGGCGTCCATAGTTGAATTGTTTGGGTTCAGTTGCTCGATACATAAGAACATTTGTATTTTGTTTTTACTTTATAACTGGGAAAGATTTTCTTTTAAATTTCAAAATAAGGAGGACATTGAAAGACATATCCTACGGAACTGTGGATCTGTGTCTGAGATTTACAGTACACTTTTATCCTTTATACACAGATTGTGTACATTGAGAAAATAACTTATTCATTGGATAAGCAACAGTAGAAATCACCACGCATTAGGTGTATGTGCAGTGCTTGTGTGTGGCACAACATACAGAAACTGGGACAATAATTCCATCTAATATAATCAATAACAATAAACAACTGAGTTCATCAAGCGAAAGACTGATCCGTTAGTCATGTTCTCCCCCCATCCCATCTTCTACACACTGGTTGCTAATGATCCCCCGTTGGTGAAAACCACAGTGAGTGTTTGTTGCTACAGCGTGCAAATGCATGTCTATAAATGACTGCAATGTGCACATGGAGATGGTCGCCATGGCTGGCCTGTCCAGTTGTCATGGAGCTGTGGGAGCTTCCCAGGTTCCCTCCCACCAGAGCTGTGTTGACAAAAGTAGGATCTGAAAAGAAAAAAAACCTTTCAGCCAACACTTAAATTTACATCCAAAGAGCTCTAATTGCCTTCATTTCCTTCCTATTTACCATGCAGGGAATGGCAAAGCCCTTTGGAGAGGACCACACAGCTCACTGACACTGAGGAAATCAGAAAGTCCCAAGCACGCGGGGAGGGGGTCATGCTACTTATGTCTTCCAGAGTCCCTACTTTCCAAAATTTGTAAGCAGGGTTGCTCCAAATTACTGCTTGTTGAGAAGTAGCATATGGTAACTGCAAATAGAATTCAAGAGTAGAAATCAAGAGATGTGAAAAATCATATTCTGAGAGTAAAGAAGAAGGCCAACTTGGGAAGAGGAGAAACATGACCCAGTTGAAAAACATGACCTGGTTTTCTAACTGTTCCGATATACCACTAAAGCACAGAATGTATCTAAATAAGGTGTCTGAAATATGCTCTTCTATTAATCATTTTTCCACTGGGGCTTCAAGAACTTCTTAAGAATTAATTAAAGGATTCCATGATTCCATGCTGTGTTGAGGAGGAAACAGACCCCAATGGGGTCCCTGTATTTTACCACTAGTACCTCAAGGCTCTAAGAAGGCAAACCTTCGTGGAAGGGACCACAGGCCCATTAACTTGACAAGGAGTGACGCAGGTCGTAGGGCGGATCGGGGATTGCTAATTAGCTTACACTACAGAGACATAATACTTCTCAAGCTTACAGACAGGTGCTGCCTGGATGCCTAGCACTTTCTTCCTCCTGCAGCTTCAGTAAACACCAGGAAGCAAGAGCAGGCTTACAGGAGATCAGGGTTTGGCATAGCTGGATCCTCTTTCATTCGTTCCCTTTTTTTCTTTCTCCACTTTCTTCTCCTTTTCCTTCTCTTTCTGCATTTGTGTGACTTTGGAGGAATTATAGAAGAGGATTAAAATATTTTAAGATGTGTATCTTTAAAAGACTTTTGTATTATTTGTCATTGTTTTATTATATTGACTACACACTTTATTACATATTGTATATTATATGTTGTATATTATACCTTGTACATCACATATTATATATAACATACCTCATATAACATTAGACATCATATCTAATATATTGCCATATATTATATATCAAATGATCTATATTATATATGTATATATTCTAATTTTATACATTGTATATTATATTTACTGACCACCTATGGTGGTCAGAAGGCTATTCTGAAAGCAACAGTAAAGAAAAACTCTTTGCTTTCCAGGAGCCTATCATATAATGAGGACTGTAAATAATGGAAAAATTTAAAAAACAAACAAACCAGTAATTGCAGGTAGTGAAAACTGCAATGCTGTGAAGAAGATAAATAGGGGTGGGCTCCTGGGTGGCTCAGTGGGTTAAAGCCTCTGCTTTCGGCTCAGGTCATGATCTCAGGGTCCTGGGATCGAGGCCCGCATCGGGCTCTGTGCTCAGCGGGGAGCCTGCTTCCTCCTCTCTCTCTGCCGACTTGTGATCTGATCTCTCTCTGTGTGTCAAATAAATAAATAAAATCTTAAAAAAAAAAAGAAGATAAATAGGGGTTAGGGGTTATCAGGTCAAAGATGATGTGGGTGGCAGGAGGATATGGCCTTAGTTAGGGTAAGGTGGTCTGGGGAGGCATTTGTAAAGAGGTGATATTTGAGTCTAGTTCAGAGCTATGAGAATGAGACACCCAGCTAACATTCTCATTGGCAGAAAGTTCTTGGAGGCAAACTATTCCAAGCAGAAAGAACAGCCTGAGACAGACTGGGCATAGAACACGGAAGAGTGGACAGAATGTGAACGCACTGGAGTGGAGAGTGAAGGAGTGGATGGAGCAGTGGCAGGGGCCGGAGCACAGAGGGCCTCATGGCCAGTGAAGGGAGTTTGTCTTCTACACATGAGGCAGAAGCTATAATGAGAGTTTATTTTATAGCAGGAGATGAAATGATCTGATTTACTCTTGAAGAGGTTCAGTGGATGCTGTATGCAGGATGAATTTTTGGGAAATAAGAGACCTTGAATCCCATTAAGAAATTCTTGGACTATTCCAGAAAGGGGAGACAGTGGCAAGGACTAGGTTTGTAGCAGTTGAATGAGTTGGAGAAGTTAGTCAGACTTCAGAGATATTTTGGAGATGGAGATGATAGGCTCACAGAATGAATTGAATATGGGGTGTGAAGAATAATCAAGGAAGACCTTTGGACTTTTGGCCTAAAAACTGGGATGGATGGTGGTGGAGGTGGTAGGAATCTTGAGAATAGGTTTTTGATGGAGACCAAAAGTGGTTGCATTTGGAGAATGTTAAGCTTGAGATGCTTAATACTTAGTATCTCGGTAGTTAGAACTTAGTCTCCTGGTCAGACCTTGCTGCAAGAGAGGCGGGGAAATGTCCAATCACTGGACACATCGTAACCTCAAACTAGGGGTCCATCACAGAGGATGAGAGGAGAATGGATGTGGGGGTAGGTGCCTAATAGTGTCTGCCACAGAAATAATAATGTGACCCAAAATACAGTTTCCAAAAATAATTACCCTGGAATGATTCATGGGTCAAAGAAGAAATAATGATGAAAAGTAGAAGAATACTCAGAATGGAATGATAATAATTTTAAAAATGAGAGATGCAGCTTAAGTGGTTCTTAGGGGTAGATTTATGCTTTAAATGTCATCATAGGGAAAAATGAAGGTTGAACAATAAAAAGCTGAGGCATTCAACTTAAGGAGGAGTTACTCAAACAACAAAATGAATTCAAAAGAAGCAGAAAAAAGGAACTAATCAAAGTAAGAGGAAAAAGTCACCAAGATAGAAACCAAAAAATACAGGTAGCGAAAATTAACAAAATTAAAAACTTGTCGTTGGAAAGAGTGTATAAAATAGATAAACCAACTAAGACTGATCAAGGAAAAAAAAGGAGAAACAATATGATGGATGAAAAGGGAAACATAAGTACTAATACAATGGAAATTTATAAAACCCAGAGTCACTACTATAAATAACTTATGTCAACAATTAAAAACACACTAGTGAGTCAATATTCAGAAATTTCCATTTTCTCAAATTTTCTCAAAAATAGCAGGCCAAGAGTTTTGTAGCCGAGTTTTATTAAAATTTCAAATGTCAGATAATCCTTATAGAGAGGAAGAGGAGAAGCCTCTTCTAAATTACTTTTTTGAAGTTAGCAAAACTTTTAAAATAAAATGGGATTAACTATGGATCAATCTCATTTATGAAGATTATTAAATTAAATACTAGCAAAATCAAATTCAGTAATGTATACAACAAAATATATCATAATCAAGTAGAATTTATTCTAGGGATGCAAGAATATAGTTTCTTATAAAAAAATCAATTCATGAGATATATAGTAATAGTCTTACAGAGTAAAATCATATAACCATCCCAGTGGATACATCAACATTAATTTAAGAGAGAGAAAAAAAATCTTCTAGAAAAGTGTGAATAGAAGGGAACTTCCTTAACCTGAAAAAAAATCCATAAAAAATCTACAGAAAAAGTAATTAGACTTAATAGTGAGCCTTTGGAAGCCTTTCTATTAAAGAAAGGGAAAACAAAAATGTTTACTATTACTGCTTCTATTAAAAAATGTCCTGGGGGAGCCAAAGCAATGAAATACAAGAAAATAAAGATATAAAAAAATGATTTTTTGGGAAAAATAATATTGATTATATACCTTCAAAATCTAAAATTATTTCATATTATTAAAACTTAGAAATTATTAAAACCAAACTATAAATTACTTTGGAATAAATCTAACAAAATATTTGTAAGGCATATATGGATAAAAGTATAAAGCATTACTTAAAGATAGATATGTAAAGGAGGGTCTGAATGAAGGAAGAGATGCTATGCTAATGAGCGAGAAGTTGACCATGGAATTTTCCTGAAGTTCAAGAGTGGATCCTATAAATTACATGAAAGATAAAAGACTAAGAGTAAATGAAAGAGTTTTGAAGAATAAAACATGGAAACTTTTCTGACCAGATATCAACATTTTTATAAAGGTATACTAAGACAATGAGTTAAAGAATAGGCTGGTAGGGGGTACCTGAGTGGCTCAGTGGGTTAAGCGTCCAACTTGGTTTTGGCTAAGATCATAATCTCGGGGTCATGAGATGAAGCCCTGTGATGGGCTCTGCACTCAATACGGAGTCTGCTTGACATTCTTTCCCTGTTCTTCTCCCTCCTCCTCTGCTCCTTCTCCTACTTGTGCTCTCTCTCTCTCTCTCAATAAATAAATTTATTTATTTACTTATCGTGCTCTCTCTCTCAAATAAATAAAATCTTTAAGAAAAAAAAGAATAGGCTGATAGAACATAGTAGAATACATACTGCTTTGTGGAAACAATGGTTTTAAGTGGTTCCCCATTTTAAACACAGAGCCACATCAGGGATTGTACACTAAATACATATTTTAAAGTCATGTGCTATTCAAGGCTTGTATAAAGCTATGGAGAAAGATGCAGGAGAGTCGGTCATAAACAGGTTAGTAACCTTGCAATGCATCGTTTCCACAGCAAGTGGTAAAACGGACATTTGAAGGAATGAACCAGGAGGTAGCTAGTCATGGGTGAGCTGAGGGCTGTGAAAAGTAAGGTAAATGTAGGGCAGGTCATGACAGTCATGACCTAAAAAGAGCATTAGTTCCTCAGCAGGTGTGTGTGAGTTAGATTTGCATGGGGAAGGCATTTTTAGATCTTCCATGAATGAGTTATTTGAGAAGTGGAGTGTCTTCATCTCAGCATGCCATGGTAGCAAGCTGATTCTCTTTCTCCTCTGTGATTTCAGTGGGGTATTAATCCAGCTGTGGCTGAGATGATCTGGGGACACATTTTATATTTGACTAAGTGTTTCTGCAGACATTTAAGTGTGGCCTCTAAATGATTTTAGAAATGTCTGCCTTTTTTTGATATCCATTATGAATGTCTGAGAGAAAAGGAGAGGAATGTCCATTCGCTTTGACCTGAAACTGATAATAACTGGTCCAGAGGATAGCTGGAGAGTCAACGTCCTACAGAAATGACACAAGTGGGGCATATCTACATCCCTGGGGGAGGTCTCCCTAAAGACTCTGCTGGTGCCCAGGAATTTGCTGTGCCTAGAATCATAGGACACAGGGCTGGAAAGTGTTGCATTGCAGAGGTGGAATCATAGGGATAGAACTGTAAACAAACACCTTATGTTTTGCCTTTTAACAGACCTAGGTTGTTGTCAGCGTAAAATGAGTTAAACAATGATTAGATGGTTCATTCATTCAACGAACTGTATTAAGTGCAATATATACCAGGCATGGTTTTAGGCTTCTAGCAGTGAACAAAATAAATGACCTTGACCTCATGGAGATTCCATTCCAGTGTGAGAGTCAAGCAATACATCGAGAGGTCAGACACTGGTAGGTACTGTGGAGAAAAAGTAGGATCAGAGAATGGGGTCTTGTGCCATTGTTGATAGTGTACCAAAAAAGATTGTTATTTGCACTCAACAGAAGCTAACTCTGTTTGATTTATCAGAGAAGGGTTTGAGCAAAATAAAATTGGGTGGTTCACAGGATCTGCGAGAGGGCTATGGAACCAGATCTGAGGGTAGGCTTCCTGGAAGAATGACTCAAAGAACATGGCACAGCTGATTGATACCTGTGGCCACCTCCATCACCTCCACCACCGAGAATGCGATGTTGCAGTTTGCAGTGCTGTCATTTCTGTGGGATGCTCAAACTCGCAGCAGAAAGAGAAAGAACTTCCTGCCCTTTCCTCGTGTGTTACTAGTTCATGAGTCTGGCTGCTGATGTCAGTGCCTGGACCTTGACAGTGTCCATTTCTCAGATTTATTTCAAGATTCAACATGTTAGGGCTAATAAACAACTTCAGCAAAGCTGCAGTATGCAAAATCAACACGCAAAAACCAGTTGTATTTTTGGACGCTAGCAAAGAACAATCTGAAAAGGAAATTAAAATAGTTCTATTTACATATTTATTCCATTTATGTATCTAGGAATTAATTTAACCCAGGAAGCTTAGTGTTTATATGTTGAATATTATAAAAAATGCTGAAAGAAATTAAAGACCACCCAAATAAATGGACAGGCATCCTGCATTTATAGATTGGAAGGTTTGACATTACTAATATGATAACACTATCCAAAGTGATCTACAAATTTAATGCAATCTGGTCAATATCCCAACTTTTCCTTTTAAGAAATAGAAAAATTCATCTTAAAATCTATGGAATCTCAAGGGACCCCAAATAGCCAAATCAATGTTGAAAAAGTACAAATTTGGAGAGCTCATACTTCTTGATTTCAAAACTTACTACAAAGCTACAGTAATCTAAACAGTGTGGTACACTCATAAGGTTAAACATATAGACCAATGGAATAGAACTAACAGCCTAGAAATAAACCCTCACACATATGGTCAATTGATTTTTGGCAAGCATGCTAAGACCATTCAATGGGGGAAAGGACAGTCTTTTCAAGAAATTGTGCTAGAAGAACTGGATATTCACATGAAAAAGACTGCAATTGGACCTTACACAAGATATGCAAATTAACTTAGATTGGATCACAGACCTACATAGGAGCTAAAATGGTTAAACTCCTAGAAGAAAAGAGGGGAAAATCCTCATGGATTTGATTGGATCCATGGGCAGATGCCATGGATGGATACAGCAATGATTTCTTAAAGATGATACCAAAGCACAGGAAAGAAAAGAAAAAATGGGCTGGATTTCATCAGAATTAAACACTTTTGTATATCAAAGAACACTATTAAGAGAATGAAAAGACCACTCATAGAATGGGAGAACATATTTGCAAATTATATCTGATGAGGAGTTAATATCCAGAATAAATAAAGAGCTCCTACAACTCAACAACAAAAACAGATAATATGATTAAAAAATGACCAAAGGGCTTGAATAGACATTTCTGTGAAGAAGATATATAAATGGCTAATAAACATATGAAAAGATACTCAACATCATTAGTCATTAGGGGAATAAAAATCAAAACCACAATAAGAGACTACTTTATATCCATTTGATGACCATTATTAGAAAAACATAAACTACCAAATGTTGGTAAGAATATGGGAAAATTGGAGGTGCCTGGGTGGCTCAGTCATTAGGCATCTGCCTTCTGCTCAGGTCATGATCCCAGGACCCTGGGATGGAGCCCTGCATTGGGCTTCTGCTCACAGGGTGCCAGCTTCTCCCTCTCCCACTCCTCGTGCTTGTATTCCCTCTCTCGCTCTCTCTCTCTCGCTCTCTGTCAAATAAATGAATAAAATCTAAAAAAATAATAATAATATGGAAAAATTGGAACCCCCTGTGCACTGCTGGTAAGAATGTAAAATGGTGTAGCCATGGTGGGTATATACCCAAATGAATTAAAAACAGAGATTCAAACAGATATGAGTATGCCAGTGTTTGTAACAGCCCTCTTAACCATAGCAAAAGATAGAAACAACCCAGTGCCCTCAATAGATGAAGGAATAAACATACTATGGTATACACATTCAATGGGCTGAACCATAAAAAGGTATGAAGTTTTGATACATGCTACAATGTGGATGAACCTTGAAAACATTATGCTATGGGAAAATTATTGTATGATTATACTTATATGAAGTATGTGGCTCCAAGGTCAGAAACTAATCAGATGGCTTGCTGAATGAATACACAAACATTGGGTAGAAAGAAGAGGGGGAATTCAAGGGAAGTTCTGTGTTTTTCATTCATTGAAAGAGAAAGGATGGAACTGGTAAACAGGTCCTTGGACCATCAAGTTAAGAAAGTCATGACATATAGAGGAAGTATGTTCCAGGCAGAAAGAACTGCAAGTGCAAAGGTCCTGAGACAATAAGATAGGATAGGATATTGAGAGAATAGCAAAGAATCTGGAATAGAGTCACGAGTGGAGAGTACTAGATGAAATAAGAGAGATAAGAGGGATTTCCTTGTTGTCCAGACAGTCCAGGTTTATAGCTGTCATTTCAAGATAATTGTTAGTAATCTCCATTTTTATGCTAAAAAAATGTACTGAATTGATCAAAGCCATTGTGTAGCTGCCAGATCCTGTTCAGTCTGTCTGTATGTTTGTATGCATGCGGGTGCCAGTCCTGTTTGGTTCAGTAAGAAACCAATGGGGATTGTACTCTGAATTAGAGGAGGGCTGTGAGTTGCAGGGTATGACTTCGGTTTAACAGGACTGTTCAGCTGCCTTCTTGGAGGCGGCAGACAAGTTGGCAGGTGTGGATTTCTCCCAGGAGATGGGACTTCTGCAAGAAGGGTGCCCAGGCAGCTGACCTGATTTCTCAAGACATCCTCCCAGGTCTAACACCTGGAGCCTCAGGCATCACTCCAGGGTATCTGAGGGTGTTCAACCCACTTCAAAGCTGCTTTACTTCATGAGGGAGAGAGGGCGACTGCAGTCTTCTCCTTGGCCTTTAAGTAATCCCACACTGCAGGGCCAGTTGCTATAATTTGAATTGTGTTAACTCTTTTCTGTGATACACACTTTGTGCCTGAGGATCAAGGCCTCACAATAATAACAGTTTCAGGAAGACTGTGAGTGGCAGGGGACTTTGAGCACTTAAACAGCCTCCTTCACTCATGGTGGATGTGACGTCGTTCAGATGAGTTTAGGGCTTTGGAGTGTTGAGAAAGGATGAAATAAGCCAGAGAAAACCTGAGGGGCGGGACAGGATGGATTTCCAAAGTCCGGTTCAGTTCCAGAGTAGAGTTTGGAATTACCATTGAGCCTTTGACTATATTCCGGGTTCCTTAGCACTATGATGCTGAGGATGTTGGCACCTGCTCTCAGGTGGCTTGAATGGGTGGCAAATGGAATGAATGGTAAAAGATGGGTGATTATACAAGCAAACCCGGGAGTCAGATGGCCTGAGTTCAATTCCAGCTTCGCTGCTTTCCACCCTGTGAGATACCTTAGCTTCCTCATCTTCCCATGCCTCGTCTTCCCCTACCTTAGCTTCCTCATCTGTAACATGGGATAATAATAGCACCAATCTCATAAGGCTGTTGTGGGTTTAATGTAAATTGCCTAGAGTGGTGGGCGCCTGGGTGGCTCAGTGGGTTAGGGCCTCTGCTTTCGGCCCAGGTCATGATCTCAGGGTCCTGGGATCGAGGCCCGCATCGGGCTCTCTGCTTGGCGGGGAGCCTGCTTCCCCCTCTCTCTCTCTCTCTGCCTGCCTCTCTGCCTCCTTGTGATCTCTCTCCCGCTGTGAAATAAATAAATAAAATCTTAAAAAAAAAAAATTGCCTAGAGTGGTGCTGGCACACATGGAAAGTCTGCCGTGCATGTTAGCTTTTATTACTATTCCTTCTGACTAAGGCACTGTATATTTATGCCCCTCTTTTTCATGAGACCAGTCCATTTTTTTAAAAAATGAAACTGTTGGGGTTTTTTTTGGTTTGTTTTTGACTTTTAGAAGTTAACTGGTATTGAATCTTATAGACTAATATATTGAAGGTTGGTTTTTTGAGGCTGGTTCATTTTGATTACAGTGATTGGGCATGCTGTCCTTTGTTTTGGGAAGTAGGTGGATTATTTCTTGTGGAGTCCTCTGTACCTCCATCAGCCAGTGTTGTTGGTTTTAAGCAAAGTCAAGCTTAGCTTTTACCTCAGATTTTCACTTTCATTTCAAATATGAGAAAAAGCAAACTAAACTTGTGAAATTTCAAGGGAAAACTTTTTTGGGTTTATTCAAATATGACTAGGCAGGTAAAATTTAGAACCCTGGTAAACAGAAGTGATGAAATTGATTATCCTCAGAAAAATAAGGCAAGGATTCTCTATTATAGAAGGTAACATCATTGCAGTTCATTATAATCATGTAAAAACTTCATTGAGTATTATCTGGACGTATTTATGAATCTGTTTCATCCGAGTAGTTTTCATATTCTGTTAATGGGTTACTTATATAACACAGGAATGAGTACATCTCAAGGAAAGATATATTTGGATTCATTACTCATCATAAGTGTAATTATTGTTTAACAATATTATGAAGGGCTAATGATGAGATGCAGGTGTTTAAACACGCAGTGCCCGTAGATTTGACACGGTATTCAGTTCTAGGCATATACATTTTTAAATGCTTCTATTCACCAGGGAGACAATAAAACTCTACACAATGGTAAGTGTGTTTGCTAAAAACATGACGTGACTGGTTAATTTTTAGTCTTTAGATTTTAAAATGGATTTTGTGTGTGTGTGTGCAGTGATACTTGTTTCTTAACTTGCTGGTCTATACTTTAAACTTTAGAGTAAAAAATAAAACAGAGCTATCTTGATAAAGTCCACCTCTCTGGGCCCTTCCAATCATCTCTGGAAGGTGATGTGAGGTTGGAGGACACATGTACGTTTTGACTTCAGACTGAGCAAATAAACTCCACAGTGGTAGTCTGAAGTTTGGACAAATATTTTTTACCTGGAATTATTGGTACCTTGGGAAGAATGTAGCTCAAACTTCTTACTTCCTAAGTGAGCAAATGGAGGCTGGAGAAGGTTATGATTTTCCCGAAGAAACAGGGCTGGTGGACCACACTCTTTGTATCCTCAAACCTAAGCCTCTTAATTGTTGTTACAGAACTCTTCCTAGCATGCTATGTTTCCTCCTGTCAAATGTGAGACTCTATTTGAATTCTTGATTAACATATCCAGTCAGTAGACATTTTTGAGTATCGACTATGTGTCTGTTTTAGGCTCCACAATCTCTAAATTCTTAAACTTGGTTTCGATGTCAGTATTCTGCTCTTTATTCTTCTATGGGCTAATGTTTTCTTCATTAAGTTCTGTGAATGTGTTAATCTGTTTGTGGCTTATCTTGAATTTTTAGCCATTAATTGGGAAGGAGCAGGAAGAAACCAACATTTACTGAACACTTCTATGCACTTTCTATGTGCCTTAATGAAAAGCTTATGAGTTGGTATTGCACCCTAGAAAAAGAGAAGCTAAATCATTGGATAATGATTTAATATCTTTTAAGTGACAATGCAGGAAATTTGTTCACCCATAGTTAAGATAGTATCTGGCATTCAAATCACTTACATTTTGTTGAATGAATGAATGAACGAATGAATGCATGCTGGGCTTTAAACTCAAGTCTATATGGCTCCAAAGATCTTTCCACTATATTCAGTTGCCTTTTTTGTATCCTCTAGGGTTAGAAACATACTGGCTTTAAATATCACCTAGCATATAAACAATGGTTTCATAAATACTTTTGCTTATGATGGCATATAAATTCCCTAAGGCTTAGAATGCTTGCATGCTGTCATTATACATATCTTTTAAGAATAAGAAACTAGGTACCTAAAAAATTAATTTTTGAAATTGTCATTGGAAGATCAAAGGAGATAACAATGAGCATAATAGAGCTGTGAATTCTCTTCAAAATCCTGAAGGCAGAAACATGCCCTCTGGGATTTGAGGCAGCTCTGTCTGCATTGTGACTTTCAAGTACTTCTAGTGATTTTCCCAATCTATGAAAGGGTCACAGCGCCCAGACCTTACTAATTAAATGATTTACGTGGATGTATGATTTTAGTTCAAAATATCTTACATTTCCTTGGACTAAGCAACTTTTTGATGTTACCTCATCTAATCTTTAAATGGTTTTTAAAAATATGTTCCCATTTTTTAGGTGGGGAAAGTTGTATTCAAGAATGGCTAGGTAGAGGGGCACTTGAGTGGGTCAGTCAGTTAAGTGTTTGATTCTTGGTTTCAGCTCAGGTCATGATCTCAGGGTCCTGGGATCCAGCTCCACATTGGGCTCCCCACTCAGTAGGAAGTCTGCTTGTCTCCCTTTCCTTCTGCCCCTTCACCTGCTTGTGTTTGCACTTGTGCCTTCTCTCTCTCTCTTAAAAAAAAAAAAAAAAGGAACGGTTAAGTAGAGATTAAGTCCCATAGCACAAACCCAGCTACTAAATTACCTTGGTTGTGGTTTATTATCACACTCTCAGTTATTTGCCAACTTATTCATTCAAAGAATGAACTTAAAGAATTCATCTAAAGAACGTGCATTAGTTGTTATATTTTATGAAGCTGAGCCAGAGAAACACAGGTCAAATGGTTGCCAAGAGCCTGCATCTACATTTCCTCACGTATAAAGAAATATGAGAACAATGTTTATTCATTGCAGCATTTCCTGAGGTAGCCAAAACTCAGAAACAACCTATATATTTATCAGCAGGGACTGGTTAAATGCATTCTTAACACTATATAATACTATTTACAGCCTTTAAAAAAGAATGAGGCAGAATGCTATGTGCTGATGAGAAGACATGCCTCTGATGAATTTATAAGTAGAAGAAGCAAATTGTAGGCAGTAAGTATCATATTGTGACAAGGGTGACAAAGACAAGGTGCATGTGTATATTCAAAACCTTGACCTCTCCACTGGCCTTGGAAGAGAAAAGTGTCTTTGTTGTTTAGGCCCACAAGCCATGTCAGACCTTTCACTGGGTTAATCCAGTAATGGCTATAGAGAAGAACTGAGAGAATCCTAGGAAGATTGGTGATTTTGGAATGAACTAAAGCTACTAAGGAATAAAATTATATTCAGAAGAGGCAGAAGGAAAGGGGAAAACTAAAGCTAGCGTGGATCGAATTTTGAGGAGATTTTTTTGGGGGTGGGGGGGCAAAGATGAGTGTGTGTATGGGGAAAGGCAGGGGGAAGGAAGCAGGGGGAGGGGGGAGAGAGAGAGAGAGAGAGAGAGAGAGAGAGAGAGAGAGAGAGAAAGCTACCAGGCTATGAAGAGCAGGACTTTAAGGAGAAAGGGGAAGATACCGAGACACAGTTTTACTTACTTTCCAACTAGTTTTTGGATATAGAGATTAGGCTTACTTTCTTTTGAATGTGGCACCCATACTGAAGCGGATGGACCACGAGGGAACAGCTTTATTGGACTTACATTGTGCTCTTGTTTGTGTAAAAAAGAGTACATGTGTATAATCACATTATATGTGCATCAAAACTTTCTGAAAGGAACCAAGAACATTTTTGTAATGTTAATTACCTCTTGAGAGTGGTGAAATCGGCATATTCTCCTATACTGTTTAAGATTTTTAGAGTAGGCATTTATTACTTTTAAAATAAAAAAAAAGATATATTTTAGTAGTACTGTTTATATTTCTCCTAACTGGAATAAGAATATTAAGAGGAAGAGTTGTCCCAAGTAGCAGTTATGTTTCTTGCCTCAAAAGGCTTTAAATATGTAAGATTGTGGAGAAAACTGCTTCTAATGCCTAACTGAAGTTTAAAAAATTGCATCAAGTCTTATTGGAAGGGCAATAGTACACAGACCAAAGGGAAGATCTAGCCAAATTGCTAAGGGTTTAATTCCTCACAATGGCTCTAGGGAGTATATCAGGGGGGACATGTCTATTTTCAAATTGCACAAAGGGCCTCAGGGGTTCATAACATCTATGTGAATCTAGACAGCTGAGTTTGGAAAATGGCATCTAAGGTGTTTCTATAGGTTAAGAAACAAAGATATTTGCCAAGAACTGGGGACATGATGGGGGGGGGTGTCTGTCTTTTCAGTTTCTACTGGGTGCTGCGTCCTCACATAGCAAAGAATTGGTTTGATCCTGAATAGACCAGAAAAAAAAAAAAAAACGACAACCAAAAATCCAGACAAATGTTTATTTTGGAGCCTAAGGGATCAATACATAACATTCCTCTCTTCTTTGCATGACTTTTGAACCAATGAGAAGACAGAAAGCTGGCTGATAGATGTTGAAATGTCAGATAGGATAGGAATGTGATTTAGGTGTGTGGCCAAGATGGGCTGTCTGTTCTGACCCCCGGAATGGCAGCCTTGCCTAAACTACCATGGTAGCACTTGGAAATGGCAGAACTCTCCAAGGGTGGGAGACAGCAGACTCTTCCTGATAGGCTTACCTCATGATTGAAAGCAGACTAGAGTCACCTGCTTTTTGTAGGCCCCAAAGACAAAGGAGAGTGCACTGAGTTAATCATGCTTAGTTCTTTTCTCCAAACTCCCCAATCAAGTAAAAATCTCCAGGGGTTGATGAGAAGAAGGCAGGAGTGATTTGCATGCAGTCTTCTCTCCAGGACAAAACTGGAACATATGTTTTTCTAAAAAGTGAGAGGTTTTAATGGGGGAGGACTTGGACTCTTCAAATAGGAATTGGTTCCTTAGAATGAAGCCTTCTCATTCTGGTGTTTGAAGGAGCCCCAGCCAGCTCACCCACCCGGAAGGGTAGCCGGTCAGTTCACATGTCTTGACCACCTCTACCAAGCTCACGGTCATGGAAAAAAGCCCTGAATTCTCTAGTAAGAGAAGCACGTCTGCACAAACAGAAAGGAAACTCATCAACTAGGCTTTTATTCATAATACAAACATACCTTGCAGATATTGTGGATTTTGTCCCAGACCACTGCAATAAAGTGAAAACCACAATAGTCAGTGAAATAAATTTGTTTTGTTTTTCAGTGCTTATAAAAGTTGTTTACACTATACTATATTATGTGTGCAATAACATTATGTCTAAAAAACCCAACATATATATACACTAATTATACTTTATTGCTAAAAAAGCTAACCATCATCTGAGCTTTTAGCAAGTTGTAATCATCAATCACAGATCACCATAACAGATATAAGAATAATGAAAAGGTTGAAATATTGCAAGAATTATCAAAATGTGACACAGATGCACCAAGTAAGCAAATGCTGTTGGGAAAAGGGTGCTGATAGGCTTGCTCTATGCAGGGTTTCCAGGAAATTTCAATTTGTAAAAAATGCAATATCTATGAAACACAATAAAGCAAAATGCTATGAAATGAGGTATCCCTGTACCAATGACTGCCAATATTTAAGGGAAACCAATTGCACAAATAGGACCAAGAAGACCCAATAGAGAAATTGGCATTTGAAGAAACAGACATAATTCAGAAGCCAGAAGAAAATTTTCACTCTAGGTGATATCTAATTAGTACATTCTGGGGAGTTCTGGGAAAATCCATAAAAAAGAACAGCTGTGTCCTTGAAAAAGAAACACTCCACAAACAGAAAGAGTTCATGGAATCAAATATACGCTGGCTAAAAGTAAATAATTTAACAGAATACTGCAAGAAGAAGTTAAGGAACATCTCCTAGAGTGTAAGGCAAGAAGAAAACATAAGAAAAATGCAAGAGGAAAGTTAAGGCGCAGGGAATCAAAAAGTAATCAAAGAAATGTAGAAGATAAAGAAACACAGGATAGACTTTGCCTGAAGCACTAGTTCCTCCTCACTGGTGCATCAATGAGCTGCAAGCAGGAGTGCAGAGGGCCACCATACCCACGTACTGATCTTCATCTTCTTACATCAAGTTTTGCTTCACCCTCTCTCGACTTCTGTTGTTCCCATTTGACTTCTCTCTCTTTTTTTATGTTCAATTAGCCAACATATAGTACATCATTAGTTTTTGATGTAGTGTTCAATGATTCATTAGTTGCATTTGACTTCTGTTGAACTGAGAGCTTAGCAGTGTGCCCAAGGTTGGATAGCACGTTGTTAGTACCTGAGACAGCAGTGGAACTACTCTGACGGCTCTTAATGAACCTTTTGCTTCAGGATGGTGACAGAGTAAGCATTGTTGTAATTCAAGTAGCCTGAGTATAAACTTCACAGAATAAGTTCTTGACATGCCAGGAGAAAATGATTTGAGCTAAAGATTAGAAGTTTGATAATTAAAACCAAATCGAATTATGAAAATGAATAAAATTGATAATCTTACATATATGTAAGTTTGGGGGTAAGGAGAGCCATTTGGGCAGTTATTTGAATCTCTGTGTGACTCATTTTCCTCCTCTGTAAAATGGGGAGGGGAAAGTACTGATTTCATTGGGTTACCATGAGGATTTGATGAATTCACATGTCTAAAGTGTTTAAAACAATGCCTGGTCTATACAAGGTACTTAATAAAGGGTTTGTTGTTACTGGTATATAATGAATAGTAGATTAATAATAAAAGTTATTCCTAACAAATTTTTAAAAATCTGTAGTTAAGGACAATCATGCCATCTTTCTCTTCTAAAAGTGGGTGCTTCTTTATGTTTTTTGGAAGATCTCTACATTCTTATTTTAGAAATATCACAACTTGATTTTCTTTTCATCCATCTAATTAAATCTGCTTTTATATATCAAGCTTCTTTTTTTTTAAGGTTCTATTTATTTATTTGACAGAGAGAGAGATCACAAGTAGGCAGAGAGGCAGGCAGAGAGAGAGAAGGGGAAGTGGTCTCCCTGCTGAGCAGAGAGCCTGATGCAGAACTTGATCCCAGGAGCCTGAGATCATGACCTGAGCTGAAGGCAGAGGCTTAACCCACTGAGCCACCCAGGCACCCTATATATCAAACTTCTAACCACTAGTTCAAAATAATTTTTACCTCCTGAGTTCCCAAAATTTATTCTGAGTAATATATACTCAAGTTGCTTGTTTGTGTTGTTATAACAGTGCTCACTCTGACACCATCATCTTTGCCAAGAAGTGCTTTTCAGTCTTCAGATTTTTGGTATTGTTTGGTGGAAAGCATTGTGCTTATTTTCAACAGCACAGGATTAAGAAATAACACCTTATGAGAGAAAAAATATCTCACTATAGAAGCTTAACATCTGTTTATGCAATGACCTCAATAGGTAACTCTGAATCCCCTTTGGTAAATTTCCTATTAGAATTCCGGCTGGTCTACTTCTTATTTGTTAGAAATAACTTTCACCAGAGGAAATTGGACAGAAAACCTTGCCAGCATATTTAACTTCTTGTCCTTTAAGAAATTATACTTTGATTTTAGAGGTTTGACTTTGCTAGATAATGAAATTATCATGGTGGAGCAAGCCATAGAAATAATAAATACAGTAATTCTTCTTTGCCTATTGTGTGTCTTTGCTATTCATAAATTTTAGGGCCTTAGATATTAGATACACTTACGTAAGGCCTCACGAACGGTAATTATCTTTTGGCCAAAGAAAAAGGCCAAACGAATGCTAAGCTGCATTATCGCTTGGCTTCTGACATGAGCTGATAATCAGATTTTCTTGCTTAAATCCATGGTGCTCGAACAATGCTACCCACTGTCTGTGCTTCCCGATATTACCCTTAATTAGAAAGAACAGAAACACAAATCTGAATTATTTCAAAATCTGGTTTCCATGGTCAGTGGTTTGAAGGGTTTAACTTTATTATAAATAAACCTGGCTTTATTGGCTAATGAAATCTGAAATGTGAAGCCTGGGATAGAGGGAGTGTAATACTCTGATGTTTACACATCAAAATATCCAGTGTGGGCAAAGTGTTTTGTAATAAATCTTTGGATAATTGAATTATGATTCCTTTGTCCAAGTATAATCTGGACCCCAACACTAAGGAGAACCTGAAAGGAACATCAGCTTATGTTTTCTTTAGAAGTAACACCTTTAAGTTTAATAATATATGTACCCACAGTTGTCAAGGAGGTGTTGACCTTTTATTTATTGTCTTCCACTCTAGTCATTTTTTTGACAAGTTTGACATATAGTTATAAGTGTGTAATGGTCTGGCCCTGCACACGTGTACATCTCTCAATGTATTAGCTTTATTTTTTTTTATTTTTTTTTATTTTTTTTATTTTTTTAAAGATTTTATTTATTTATTTCACGGAGGGAGAGAGATCACAAGTAGGCAGAGAGGCAGGCAGAGAGGAGGAAGCAGGCTCCCCGCTGAGCAGGAAGCCCGATGCGGGCCTCGATCCCAGGACCCTGAGATCATGACCTGAGCTGAAAGCAGAGGCTTCAACCCACTGAGCCACCCAGGCGCCCAATGTATTAGCTTTAAATATTCACTTTGGGCTCTCTTTGCTACATAGAACTGTGTGTGGGCTGGCATCTGAGCAAAACAGATGATTAAATGAGACATCAGCTGTATTTTTATTTATGGTCTTGTAAAAAGAAGGCTAACAATAGGCAAGGATGCCTGACGCCATTCGAAGGGCTAATTAATAACTAAGTGGAGATGATAACTTTGTTCTTTTCCTGGAAAACAACATCAAGAAGCTAATTCCTAGAACTGCTATCACATGTAAGGACCTCAGATGCTATTGAAAAATGTATGTATACACACATACACATCACACATGTGTATTTATACACATGCCCTATTTTTTATATAGTATATCTCTATATATCTCTTGCTTCTCTGTAGATGGTGGAGGCCTAAGTATCAGTGTATTTGTAAACTTTGGCCCTGATTCCTTTTATTCTTTGTTTAATAGTATTTTTTCTAAGATTCTATCTTTTCTTCTTTTGCGTATTATCTTTTTCCTTTCAACCCCTCATTAATATTTTCTTTTCACTTACTCCCACATGACCTCTGCCCTAGGCACTTTGCAATTGCTTTCTCACTTAAACATTCAGAGCAACAGGAATTACTTTTCAATCTGTTTTCCAGATGAAGATGTCGAAGCTTAGAGAGCTAGAATAATTTTCCTACGATCACTTATCTAGTAAATGGTGGAGGCAGGATTTCAGTGCAGGTATTATCAATTCCAAATTCCACGATCTTGAGTACTGAGTTGGACTGTCCCATCAAACTGTATGTTAGCTACTTTTAGTTTATTTCCTTTGTCTTCTTTGAAGTTCTATTTCATTGGCTGGGATACATGGTCCTCTTTCTCCACTCACCAAGGACCAAGCCGGGTGTGTCTAGAGTTCAAGTTCCTGTGACTTAAGAAGTCATCATGGAGCTAGGTACTTGTTTTGGGTGGAGATATTGGGGTAAAAAGTAGTGTCTTTACTACTTCCAGGGATAGAAATCATAGCAAAGCCATTGGAGCCTCTGGTGTTCCTGGCAAGAAATATCAGGAAGATGCCATTTAGATCTGCTGGATGGATACTCTGGTACCAAGAAATGGATACCACAGGGGGAAAAATGTCATCTAACCTAGACGATATAGAAGAGTGAGCAGTCAACATCACTCAGCATCAGGGAAATGCAAATCAAAACCACAGTGAGATACCACCTCACACCAGTCAGAATGGCTAAAATCAACAAGTCAGGAAACAACAGATTTGGCAAGGATGCGGAGAAAGGGGAACCCTCCTACACTGTTGGTGGGAATGCAAGCTGGTGCAGCCACTCTGGAAAACAGTATGGAGGTTCCTCAAAAAGTTGAAAATAGAACTACCCTACAACCCAACAATAGCATGACTGGGTATTTACCCTAAAGATAAAAAGGTAGTGATCCTCAGGGGCATGTGCACCCAAAAGTTTATAGCAGCAATGTCCACAATAGCCAAACTATGGAAAGAACCTAGATGTCCATCAACAAATGAATGGATAAAGAAGATGTGATATGTATGTATACACACACATGTGCGCGCGCGCGCGCGCACACACACACACACACACACACACACACACACACACACACTGGAATACTATGCAGCCATCAAAAGAAATGAAATCTTGCCATTTGCAATGATGTGGTTGGAACTAGAGGGTATTATGCTGAGCGAAATAAGTCAATCAGAGAAAGACAATTATCATATGATCTCTCTGATATGAGAAATTTGAGGGGCAGGGCAGGGAGTCCTGGGGGGTAGGGAGGGAAAAAAAGGAACAAGATGGGATCAGGAAGGAGACAAACCATAAGAGACTCTTAATCTCATGAAACAAACTGAGGGTTACTGGGGGGTGGGAGGGTAGGGTGGATGGGTTATGGACATTGGGGAGAGTTTGTGTTATGGTGAGTGCTGTGAAAGTGTAAGCCTGATGATTCACAGACCTGTACCCCTGGGGCAAATAATAATTAAAAAATATATTATAGATACTATTAAAAAAAAAGGAAGAGAGAGCAATGAGGGGTGGCTGGTTAAAAAACATGGTAGACTGATGACATCTATTTACCTCCTTTCCCTTTCCCTAGACCCCTCAGAATCAACAACAGAACAAAGCCTCCCAAATGGTATGTTGCAAATATGGGTCACAGGTGGGCAGAGATTTTAATCTATTTAGTCCTCTTGGTAGTGTTGTGAAGGCTAGGATAGCAGGTAAAGTCAGACCAGTTGGCCTTGGCCTTGAATAGTCTTATCCATTTACCCCAGTGTTACCTACACAAGCTATATATTTTTTTGCCTCATGTGATTTTGGAAATTATTGGGAAACACTGCTTTAAAACAAAATGCATTCACTCACAAGGTAAAAAAAAAAGACAAAGAGAGGAGATAACATTAAGTTAGCAATTTCAATAATTCTTTTGAAAGCTGTCAAATTGGTTAAAATGTGGTCACTGACCTAACAGAATGGAGTGATTCCCAACAAAAATCTACACAGGGGTGCTACAAGAAGAAGTGAGTCAATTCATTCCACTCCCAAGAAACCTGGCACTTGAAGGTTTCACATAACTAAAAGCAGGAAACAGACACAGGGCTTAAAATAAGGGGCCAGTGATTGTTTGGTTCCAGAACTCCATTTTTCCTTGGCTCACCTTGTAGAGTCAAGACAAGGATTTATTCTCTGGCAAAATTAAGCTAGAGAGGCTCTCAACCCAGGGACACTGGGCTCAGAGATGAGGCTGAATCTCTAAATAGGGGTTCCTTGAAATTTTAGGTAGTAGTCTTGTGGGACCTTCAGACCTTTTTCTCTGTTCTATTCCCAGGATTTGATCAGCCAGATAAATATTTCCTGGGCTGATATTTGGAGCATTCTCCTGTGGAGAAGCCAGAAAAAAGCCCTTCACTTTCTGACATTGAGGGATCTGTCGCAGGAAAGACAGGCTCACTGCCTGATGCTAAAGTGAAGCCCAATAGTCCACAAACCTTGCTCTAGGGAATCCAGAGTTTGCAGGCAGCCTTTTAGTTCCTTGCTATTAAATATCAATGGATAGCCAAGATTGCAGATAATTTTTTATAATTTTTAATTTTCAGAAGAATCTTTCTGCTGATGCAAATGTTACTCAAGCTGTTAAGAGTATTTTTATAGATGGGGACAACATTAGGATACATTTATGATAAATTGTTTTGAAATATAAATTTTAGTACATCTAGAGCTGAGGATTTTTGCAGACGATTTTTTCTAAAGATATTTAACTCTTTATACACATTTGTTTTGTGTAAATCGGAATTTAATTTTAAACTTTAATTTATACAACGGTATTTTCATGTTTCCCCTGACATTTCTGTCATTTGTGGAGGTCTTACAAGAAACTGAAGGTGACTTAATGATTTTTATATAATTCAAAACATTCATTATGCAATTCCAGGAAGGTCTTCCTAACTTGGTGCAAATACGGAGGCTGGTTTTGCTCCTTACTCTGTGGCTCACTACATACATTGATAAAAGTAAAATACCTCTTTCTTTTAGTTGTAAGTGTTTGTAACAAGTATCATATTTTTCATTTTGGGGATAAGGAAAGTACCTAGGATTTTTGGACTCAGCTGATTGAAGAATGATGCAACTAAGGCAAAGTGGGCATCATCCTTATCAGTATCACTACCATCTTTATCAGAATTGATCAGTTTTAACCAGAGTGGAAGAAACCATTCCATGGCCACAGACTGCATTTTAAATTCTCATATTACACATTCAGGTCCCTGGGCACCAGGCAGAGCAGGCAAGAGAGTTTAGCTCACCCAACTCAAGCTGTTTTATCCAAAATCAATTCAAAGCCAACTTGTGCTTGCCACACTGGTAAAAAGCCACGTTGGTAAGGTGGCCGTGACAACCCCAGACTCTGTGCTCTCTCACAGTCAAACCTCGAACCTGGAAGTCTTGACAAAAATCTTACGATACCCCATTCATTCTGAATTTCAATCCCTGTAGCCAACAGAATGTAATGCACTGCTATGCTCAGATGTGGTCATTTGCTTTATCCCTTAAGTCTGGGGGTAGGTTTACACGTATAAACCATAGGGATCATGATATGGAGTCATGTGGCTGCCTAAATACTTGTCCTGGAAGTAGAATAAAAGTATGTAGGGGCTGAAAAGGCACAAATACCTTCCCCAGTGGTGATAGTAATAGAGGCTACAACCCTGTCTTTGGAGTAGATGTCTGCTTTGGGTTAGAGAAAGAGCTCAAGCTTTACACATAGACCATTTGTCCCTGCACTCACTTGTCACCTGCACTGGCCAGTCACAATGCCTGGCTGTTGTTCTTTTCACACTAATGTTCAGTGGGAAGAGATGAAGAGCAGTGATCAGAATCACACAGGGCATGATCCTACTTCACCAAATGGTGGGTAATGCTTCATGTAGAAGAAATAATAGTTTTATTCCATGTTTATGTTCAGACCCCCGGGGTAATATTCTAAGTGGCTACACTCAATCACAGTTTGAATTTCCTTTTGCTGAAATTCCACCCTTGTTTCTTGTTGTGGGTCCTTATGGTCAGTTCAAGAATGATTCTGGATTTCCCAAAATCGAATTGAAGAACTCTCTGACAAATAATAAGTTTAGTGAGGACATCCATACCATTCTTTCTGGACTGCCGTGGTGGTCCATTTTCATTATCCCATGGGGACAAGTATTCAGTCGGGGAAGCTCCAATTTCTGTTCTTCTCTTCCTATGTCCTCTAATTACAAATGCTGCTAGGTGTCCTGGAGCTGATGCTTCCCTTACAGATTGCCAAGTGAGAAAGAAAATATACCATCATTGGTTACTGTACTTAGAATGGTTCCTAAACCCAAGCAAGAAAACCACAGTGATGTTGGCAAGCAAACAATGGAAAAGTACAGGTGCTGGCAGTAGGCACAGCCCTAAAATCAACATGACTTGGGAGGAGAGGGGGTTGGAGAACAAAGAAAGGTGCTTTTCATTCAGAGAAATTTATTTCTTTTAAATATTTGCAATCTGCAGCCGATAGCACAGGAGGCCACTTGGCATTATTTCCCCACAAAAGGGAGGGCTGGGTGGTAATCAGCAGATGCTTGAGTGGCCTGTGGCGTGAGGTGCACCATCCGTCAAGAAGATCAATATTGACTGTTCTTGTATCTTTGTGGTGAAAGTTTGCTCTTCTTAAACAAAACAAAACAAAGGTGGGGGTTGTGCTTTAATATAGAGAGCATGGATTTGACTTCAGGCAGTAAATCAACTGCGAACAGCAAGGATTGCACAGACAGGACTAAGTACCCCCTCCCCTATCCAATGACAACATGTTCAATGTTTTAAGGAGTAAAATATATCTGGCTCATGACATTGACCATCTTTTCTCCATCCATTCTTTTTCACTTCAGTTAAATCATACCTTGAAGATACCATATGAATGTTATGCTGTACTTCAAAAGGTATTTTAAAATATACACTGAGGTTGTTCACTTGGACTCAGCATATATCAATAAAGCAGCAATGTCTTGTGTAGAAGAGACTGTGCTAGGCACTGGGGAGACTAAGATGGAGAAGACAGTCGCTTTTTTGTGCCTCGGTTTCCCCAGTTTGTCAAACTTAGATCACAGCAAGAATTCTGGTCATGATCAGCCTCCTATACCATGGAAAAAGATTTGATATTTTATTCTTCAGATAAAAGTGTAGTCTACATCTTTGACTTGCATTCAGATCAGTTGGGAACTATGTTAAAATTCAGATTCTGGTTCAATAGGAATAAGGCCAAGCCATAGAATCTCCATTTCTAACAAGCTCCCCAATGATGGTCAATGGATTTACTTTGAGTAAGAAACATCTACATATTACTTGTATCAATCACCTGTATGATGTTTATGAACTGTGCACATTCCTGGGCCCCTCTCTCAACTTTTTGAATCAAAATCTGCATTTTAACGTGTTCCTCAGGTGATTTTTATGCACAGTAAAATTTGAGAGCCATCAATTAGTTGATGGGAAGCCATTGAACAGTTAAGAAGGTGAATGTTATGTCTATTATTATATTTATTGTATTAGATTTTAGAAAGAGAAGGTGAAAAGGGAATTCCACTGAGGTAAATGGTGGGAATGGGTGGAGAAGCTAAGACAGGACTGTAGCAGGGGTGATGGGTCTGAAGGGCATTGACATGGTGGGACTGACAGGATTCTGTTATGAGTGGATCCGGGGGTGAAGAGGGTAGGAGAAGGCCAGGATGACTTTCCAAAGTCTGGTTTGGATGTCTGGATTGCTGGTTGTGCCAAGAAGATAGGGAAGCAGGATGGTATGGTGTTAAGAACATGGGGTTGGGAGTGGGAAAGAGTAGATTTGAGACCTGTCTTCAATGCTGACTTATTTACACAACCTCAGCAAGTTGATTTTTTATCAGCAGAACAGATGATGGTTTTTGTGAGGTAATATTAGCCCCATTTTTCAAAGGTAGAAACTGAGGAGTAGAGGGTAAGTTGTCCAGCTCCCACGGGTGGAGAGGAATCGAGGTGTTTTCCACATAGGTCCTTCCTCCTTGGGAAGCCCCTGCTCCGAATCTTTAGCTCCAAGGCTTGTCCAAGGACAGATGTGGTCTGGTTGTTAGTGGCACTCACCCAGTCACCCAAAGTTTCCTTTCCTCTCACTTCATGTTGTCTCAAGGTCTCTTACTGTCACCTCTGAGCCACCCCCTCCCTTTACAGTGTAGCAAGCTCCTCCCTTTCACTTCTCAGCTCATCTGAGATGATTTTAAGAAAGACTTGACTTAAGATGGAACAAATACTACTAGAAATAAAGCAAATGCTGGCAGCAATGGAGACTTATAAAGTACAGGTGTCTGACTTTGACTCAGTTTATCTGCCACACCCTGTAGCCGCTGCAGCTGGCCTGGGGCACTGGGTTTCTGGCTCTCTTTCCACCTTTTCACAGATTATGTGTCCTCTTAAGTTTCATCCTGGCAGGTCTTTCCTGCCTCCTTGGTCTGTAGTCACGGCCAAGGAAGAGTTCCTCCTCTGTTCCCTCTTAAGACCTTCC
The DNA here is from genome assembly GCA_002007465.1 of Ailurus styani. Taxonomy (NCBI): domain Eukaryota; kingdom Metazoa; phylum Chordata; class Mammalia; order Carnivora; family Ailuridae; genus Ailurus; species Ailurus styani. The sequence goes on from LNAC01000301.1 coordinate 1,820,519, forward strand.
TTCTCAGCTTAAAGGTTCTGGCTTGAGATACAAGCCTTTTCCACAGGGAGTGGGCAGCAGGGGGGAGGGTTGTCCATGGGATGAAAACTTCACCCTTCAAGTAAGATCCTATTCCTCATGCAAGATTGGTTTGGTCTTACAGACCCAGTGGGTTAAAACCGTAAACACATACCTTAAACACATACCAATCCAAACAATAATATCCAATCATATCCAAACAATCAGCATTACACACAAACACTAGTGGGCAGTTGGTGCTGACTACATGTTTGCTGAATTGTTTTATTTCAAATTGAATCAAGCCACTGTAATTTTTGACCTTATTCCTATGAATTATCTAATATCTTTGTATCTTTCTCCTCTTTATTTTCCTCTTTTGTTTTTTATTATTTCAAGGAGACAAAACCCAACTTCAAACCTTCCCACTCTTCAGTCTTCTGCCATCCTTCTCTATGTCCTATGTCTCCACTGACTGTACTCAGAATTATCCTCATCAAGACTTCACATGGCTTTTTCATGTCTGCTTTCAAATATTTGCTTTAAAGTTATCCTGTCCAAGAAGTCCTCTCTTATTTATGTATATAAATTAGTACATTATCCTCAACATTTTCCATTCCCCTTATCTTGTCTTATTTTTCTTCTTAGCAATAAAAAAATTGCCACCTGATATATTATAGATGTATTTATTTATTTTTACATCACCTCCACTAGCATGTCAATTTCATGAGGACAGAGACTTCCTCTGTTATACCCCCAGTTTCTAGAACAACGTCCAGCATGTAGTGTAACTCAATAAAAATTTGTTGAATGAACAGATAAATAAGTTAATTAGCCACTTTAATAAAATATATGGGAAGGATGTACATGTATAGGTAATTGGAGTCAATTGCAATTACTTTTGGGATTATCTTATTTAAAAAATAAAACATTTTAAAATATCATTCATTTATGGAAATAAGCATGACAAGTGGCATGGATTATTTTAGGAGCCATAGACTTAATTTTATTTTGTGTATTTTTCCCTTTACCTTATAGCCCAGCCCTCCTCATGAAAGAGCTGCCTTACCTTGCTCCAGATTCACTGATCACATGAAGAATTTCTCTGAATCTCTTAAACTTAGAAGTTTATGTTTTCTACACTTTCCAGGTAAACTCATAAATAATCTCAAAAAATACCAGAGTTTCTAAAGAGACTTTAGAATATGTACAGGTGAAAGCATAAAGACTTTATTGAAGAACACTAGAAATATGTTTCAAAATGGCAACAATAAAGATTTCATTGGCTTGTGAAGTTGGTAAATCCATGAGATGGACTGGCTCAGAGCATGGCTGGAGAGCCACTGTTCACTGAAATTATCATGGTTTTCTTCTTCTTTTTTAAAAATCTCCATATTGATATAATTCTAATTTTGAGTTTATTTTAATGGATAGCAATAATGGATATTGGCAGCTACGGGTTTATATGATTCTTAGAGCTTGTAAGCTCAAAAATAGAGAAACCCTCTTTTGCTCTGCATCTTTAACAGTCCCCACCTCCTATCCATTGACTCTGCTTGGCTAAACTTGAGTCTCATGTTCATTCCTGGAACAATCAGGGTGTGTGGAAGAATAGAGCACAGCAGTCAACTTTGCTTCCCCAGAATTTAACTCTGACAGCTGCATTTAAATTACACGAAATACGTGTGTGTGTGTGTGTGTGTGCGTGTGTGTGTGTGTGTGTGTGAGCGAGGGGTGGGGGCGGGGAAGGAGATTGGGAAGCATAGTTTCCCAAAATAAATTGATATAGGACAAGCAAAAAGTATTATTTTGTGTTAAACCAAAATGATAAGTGGTTGCATTACTTATATTCTATATAGTATTGTCACCATAAACTATTATGACAATTTTGGATCATTTCACTGACTTGAAAGGATAAATGAATTTACATGTCCCATTTCCTACCTAAGAGAAAATGAGTTTTTAGGACGATTGATAAAGCAGATAATTGCTACACTCTCATTTGGACTATGTCTTATTTTAGAATGCTTTTATTTATTTAGTTGTATTTATATAGCAATCAAGTTTGTTGCATATATACAGATGCCAGGACTGTTTGAAAGGTTTTGTTGATTGTATACTTCCAAAGTTCTGGAGTTTTAATGGGATCCTGTCTCACTGTGATACCCATGCAAACGCTTCTTTTTCTTCTTCTTCTTTTTTTTTTTTTTTAACAAAAGTTAGGAAACTGTGTGTGTTGGGGTAGGGAGGAATTCATTCACATGGTTCAAAACCCAAAATATAAAGAGGTATACAGTGAAAAGTCTTGTTCCCACCCTTGCTCCAATCTGCCTCATTCCCCTTCCCTCACAGGAAGCTGCTTTGTCTGGTTTCTTAGGAATGCATCCACATTTTCTCTAAGCAAATAAAAGTGTGTCTATGAGCAAATAGAAGTGTGTAGGTTAATAGCAGCATTCTGGACTTCGCTGTCTTCACTGAACACTGTAACTTGGGGCTCTATACACAGTGGTACACCGAGAGAGTTTCCTCTTTTATTTTTCTTGCAACTTCAGAGTAACATTTTATGAATATACTTTAGCTAGTTTCCTTTGATAGACCCTAGTGATTCTCCCTCCCCTGCCAAAAACCTCAATGAAATAATTAGGATTTCATATTTTAGAGCCTTGATAGCATGTATTAAAAATTATTGAAAATTTTGACCCAGTCCTAGGTTTAGAGAAAGAGTAATTTAATTTAGGTTTCATTTCAGCGAGCTAATGTAATTCAATGTCAACCCCTTAATTCTTTTTGAAATACAATGGAAGAATGGAAAATAATTGCCACTATCAATATCTGAACATGTATGGCTTCAAGAGCCAGTATCCTAAGATCTGATGGTTGAAATAATGGGTATAACTTTGAGAAATGTCATGGTTAACAATTGCATGGCTTGCTCTGATAGCTCTAAATTCCTTGCCATGTTGATATTCATCTTAAATTTGGGGACATGAAGTCTTTAAGCATGCTAGAATTGAGGGGGAACCAAGGAATGGGGACATGAAGAGAGCAGAGACTCTTCCAGAGAGGAGGGGCTCACTTGGCTGTACGCAGGACAGATGAGCAGCAGCAACTTGGCTCTGGGAGCCATATCTAGACAGGAACAGAGCCCTGTAAGTAGCAAGGAGGGCAGTTAGGGTTAGGCACCTGGGAGCAGAGGAAAGTCAAGCTAGTTTGGTTTGGTTGCTTGGCAATGGGCAACCATTATTTATTTACTTATTTATTTTGAAGCAAGGGAGTAATGTATAATTTGATTTTACCTAGAAGTCACCATAGACAGTGATTGAGGGAGCAGGATTGTAGGCTGGAAAACCGCCTTTGAGGTTATTACAATTATCTAAGTGAAAAATAATAAGAGCAGGAACACAGGAACATGGCAGTGGGGTTAGAGGAAAGGAGTTAACTAACAGAAAGATTTAAGAGGTAATATCTATAGGATGTGATCATGGATTACAGATGAGGGTTGAGGGAGAGGGCCAAGTTGGGGAGGATTATGTATTCACTAAGTCATTCAGCAAAGGAAGATGGAGCACCTATTTAGTGGCTGGCACCATGCTAATTTCTAGAGATACAGAAGTGAACAAGACATGCAAGGTTCCTGTCCTCTTAGGATGTACCTTTTGAGGAAGGCAACAATTAATAAGTAAACAAAGAATAAACAAAAACAGGTGAGTTGCCTCATGCCCTTTCAAAGTCAGCTTCTCCTCTACTCCAGTCCCTGACAATGCCCTATAGTTTTACCTTTTCTAGAATGTCATATACTTAATTGTGATAATGGTTGCAAATCTGTATGTGTTTGATGAAACTTAAAGCTGGACACTAAAAAGAGTGATGTTTATTTTATAGAAATCATGTCTTAATAAAAATCACATTTAAAAACTTGTATACCCAAAATTAAAATTAAAAAACCCAAGAAAAAATGGATTAATGAATGAGAATAACTGAGATGGCAGAGGGCTAAGGGATATGTAAGATATGGAGGTTAGGAAAGCTGTCTCTGAAGAATTGACATTCAGCCCAAGATTTGTGTATTCCTCATGTTCAGAAAAGAAAACAAACAAACAAAAAAGAGACCAGTGTGGCTAGAATATAGTTAATAAAGAAGAGAGCTGTATAAACTGATATTAAGAGGCAAGCAGGGTCCATACTGTAAAGAGCATTTTAGGTCGCAGTGAGGAGCTTTGGATTTTATTCTGAAGGCGGTGGAAGGCCGTGGGAGATTTTAAGTGGACCTGTACCATCTTCTGATATACTTTTTAAAATGATCCCAATGTGGTTGTTTGTATAATTAATTATTAAAGGGACAAGTGAGGAAGCAGGGAGACCAATAAGGAGACCACAGTAAAAGTCCCAAGTGAAAGATGAAGGGGAACCAGATGGCTATAATGGCAGTGAGGATGGGAATAGGTGGAATTTAGAAATAAATTGTAGATGGATAAAACCAATAAGCCAGCTGATGGTTAGGATATGGGGATCAGGGACAGGTAGGAATCCAGAATTATTCTCATTTCTTCTGCTTGAACCAACTGGATGATGGTACTGGCACTTACTGGGTTGGAGAATTACTGAGTGAGGACCTGTTTTAGGGAGAAAAGTAAGGAGTAGAATAAGACTTTATTTCTGTCATACTCAGTCACAAATTTTGGGAGATTTTGGAGATTAGCATCTTGATCAGTCTAGAGCAATCACTTTCATCCTTGAAATGGCTTCTCCCTGATGCTGCCTCTCAAACCACTGCTTCTTGAATAACTCTAGTAATCTCACGTACCTGGGATTTTTCAAGTTTCTTTTCTTATGACATGACTAAGGAAAATCCACAAAATTATAAAAATGGCCATAATAATTCATTGCACCCCCAAATATCTCTTAATAATGTGTTTTTTTAAATCCTCCCATTAAGAGGTAGAGTTCATTTCTCTACTCCTTGAATCTGTAGTTGGCCATGTGTCTTGTTTTGGGCAATGGGACCTTAGAAAATATGGCATAAATAGAAAATTGGAAAGTGTTTATATATTGAAGCTTGTCTCCCGTGATCACTGCAGGAAACTCTTCCATCATTCCATGAATGAGTTCAGGCTATCCTACTGGATGATGAGGAACTTGAGGTTGTCACCCCAGCTAACTTTATGAGTGGACCATCAGCTTTTGATTTTCTTCTCCTAGCTATGATCATGAGGTCAGGTCCAAGCCCAGGATGATGGCAAGGCCAAAGAAGGATCTTTTGGAGTTCTGATCGGCCTGAGAAATTGGGACCTTCCTTTCAGCAGACAGGTGGAACTTTCCTCATAACATACCTTTCGGCTAAAAACGCGGAGGACCACAGGGGAAGAGGGAAAACTGGTTGGGAAGAAATCAGAGGGGGAAACAAACCATGAGAGACTCTGGACTCCAGGAAAAAAACACAGTTACAGAAGGGAGGGGGCTGAGGGCTGGGGTAAACCGGTGATGGGTATTAAGGAGGGCACGTGCTGGGATGAGCAGTGGCTGTTGTATGTAACGAATGCATCGTTAAACACTTACGGTGTACTATATGCTGGCTAACTGAACATAATAAAAAAAATAAAAGCAACAAGCACACATTTACTTAAATAACAAGAAGGAATTAAGAGTGCTGGTTTTGCTTTAAATGAACCAAATCCAAGTGGCATGAAGAGAAGGGAAAAAGGAAGCTAAACCCATTTTCTTATCAGCTGAGCAGAAGTAAGCAAAGGTCACAGTTCTGTCTAATGGACCTGAACAGACACAGACATCCAAATGAGCTTATTTATAGAGGTTTTCTTTTTTTTTTGTGACTTAGAATAAAGCTCTGAACTGGAGGAAACATTATGAAGTCCTGAGGAGGTTGTAAGGAAGTCTTGGGAGTAGATGACCTCCTGATTAAGAGAGGGGAGAAAATCTGGGGGCTGAGATCAGAACTCAAAGAAATAGTATTTAAGGAGCATGCACGGGAGGGGACCTGAGAAGGCATGTGGTCTAGAAAGGTGAGGAAGCAACAGGAGCCAACAAGAGTCACTGCAGCTAGGACTGCCCCATCTGCACTTAGATTTTTGAGTTTGTATTCAAAATTAACCAGTGACTTGCTGTGTAACCTTGGGCAAGTTTCTTAACTTCTCTTTACTTTAGCTCTCCTAAGTTAAAATGGGGGGATACCGATATATTTAACTCCTAAGGTTTATTGTGAGGGATAAATATCATAACATGTTTCAGTTTTCAGAACAGCGCCTGGCCCATACTACATGCCCAGTAATCATTAACATTCCTGTTACGACATTCAAAGGAGGTGATGTGTTTCAAAAGAAGGGAAAGGTTAGTGACATCAAATACTAAGGGAAGACAACTAAGAAATGCACTAAGAATGCTCATTTGATTTAATAACTGGATATTTTGGGAATATTGGCAAGAAAAGTTTTTGCGGAGTCCTCGAACTCAAAATAGGCTATTAAGACTAGAGTCAGAAGGAGGAAGTGAGACCACTGGTGATCCAGGCTTGGCTTCCTCGTTGGCTGTGTGACTTTGTGCAAACTACCTTACCTCTCTGAATCAGTTTCTTCTGCTATAAACCAAGAGGTGGAGGGGACTCAGTGATCTGTTCTCCATTTTGAAATATTTTTCAATCAGCCAATGTGAACCCAGATGGTCAGCCAGCAGAATGTGGTGGAAATGATTTTTTTCCAGATGGGAGGTTTGATGACCTGCCAAAGTTTATGGCTTCCCACTTCTTGTTTTCCTTGGTGCTTGCTCCTTTTAGAGTTAGACACATACACCAATATGGGTATAAATACAGACAAGAATGGTGCACATCTGTGTACACCCACAAACACAAATCATGCTGTCCTGAGACCCATAAGACCATACATAAACAGATTCTGCCACAGATCACAGATTCACCCACTGCTTACTAAAACCTGACCATGTTCTGGGTGCTCTGCTAGGTGTTGGGGATACCTATATAATTTATTGGAAAGACTAGGAATTTACCAAAGGATAAGGTAGCTGACTGGTAATGAGATCTATGATACAATTCAACAAATATTTATTAAATGCTAACTCCTTTGCAACCACTCTGCTGGGTATTGAGGAGAGCCCTGATAAATAGAAGGAGAGTGTAAAATTATTTCTAATAGAGAAGTCTCATAAACTTTCAGTTTTTAAAAGAGGTCCATTGATTGATAGTCACCAGCTGATCTCAACATGTCACCTGGGAGGTCTGCTTCTGGCCTCAGTCTTGACAGTAGAGTAAGGGAACTGTAGAAAGATGGGGGATGGGATGGGGGAACAAGATAGGATCTTGTTAGGATCAGGCCACTTACCCTGGTGAAGAAATGCTGGCTACCACTGGAACCTTAAATGCTCTGTACCTTTCTCACCACTTTCTTGCAAAGAACATGGAGTGGGACTTGCCATCCACCCGTCCATTAGTGAAAACCACTTTCCATGGGTTGACAGAAATCTGCAGCTGGGGCAATTTCCAGTTGTTTGGCTTTTGAGGGGAAATGGTACAAATATAAAACCAAGGCTTAGTTCTTGGGAAATTCATGAAGCGTCTTGCAGAAAGAGTGGGGGAGAAGGACATTTGTCAAAGTGCCTGTGTTTCTGGCCTTCGTATAAATGCTCTTTCTCCTTTGTTCCTACTGGACTCTGAAGAATACAACTCAAGAACAAAGCAGAGGAGGCACTGGCAAGTGAATGCAACAGTGTTTTCTAATCTGTGTGGATCAAAACCACACAAATTTTGATTCTGTAAAGAATCTTCCTTAGCATGCTGGATTAATCACATGGATTAATAAAACACAGTCACCTCTGCTCACTGGTGCCTCCTAGCCTTTGTACTTGCCTTCTTCCAAGCCCCTTTTTGTTAAAATTCTATGGAACTTTGAGGGAACAAAAGGCATTTTCTATAAGTATCCTGGCCATTGGTCCACTGGTTCAACATGCCTGGAAGGTAGACTCTCTGAATTTCTCAGTGCACAGAACTCTTGTCTGAGCCTGTATAGCAAACTCTGTGCCTTGGGGAGAGCTCAGGGTGTCTTTTGGACCTTACAATTGGACCTTACAATTGGAACTCAGGGTGTCTTTTGGACCTTACAATTTGCATAGTTTTCTGTGAGTGAAAAGTAGCACACTGCAGTTCTTTACATGTAAGCAAGAGCAAAGACTACATTAAAGGCATTTAGTACTTGGTGGAGGATATTAGATATGGGCTTGGTTAGGGATGTGTATGTTGGTTTCAACTCTATTCAGCCTGTTTAGCTTCCATGAACCCAAGGCTCCCTGTCTGCTGGGATAGATAGTGAACCTATGTCTAATTAAACAACAGCTAAAGCTTGATGAACGTGACTATGGTACCAGTCATCACTTTACCATTTCACCTCAAGTATTCACTTAATCCTCACAGAGACCTTAGGAGACATCATGGTATTATTTCTATTTTCCGAAACAGTAACTGGCACCAGAGATGTCTAGTGTCTGACTCGAGTTCATGCCACTGTTAAGTGGTAGAAATGAGACAAGGCAGACCCAATATTTCTCCCAAGTTGTGATCCTAACCATGGTACCTCCTTGCCTAAAGCCAGTTCCTTTCAGCCTAGGTTAATGGTGTCTTCATCCAGTAGATAGATTCCTAGGCTATGTTTGAACATTTCTTCATGAATTTTGCCTTTTTCAAAATGACAACATGGCAGACGGTTTTCTATTTCAGCCCCCAGCTCACAGTTATCATTCATTAGGTGGAAAATCCTGATGAAACCTCATAGGGAAAAACAACAGAGGGAAGAATGGATGGAGACTAGGGAGCACATAGTAATGCGAGAAAAAGCAATGTCTGGAAATGGATGGGCATATGCCAACACTTTGGCACCTTGCACTTATTGTTCGAGTGCCATTATGATGTGGTACAGGGGTTTGGTTTTACTCTTCAGGGTCGGTCCCCTGTACAGCCCCCTCTTTCCTTACCTTCCCCCTAGAGGGAGAATTCTTTCTTTTTCCTCAGTCCACTTGGTCTCTTCTTCAAATTTATCAGCAAAGAAGAATTCTGCCTTCATCAATTAGCTCCTTGGCTTTTAATATCAAACCAGGGTAAGGGTGAGTGAAGAAGCAGGAAAGGAGCAAGGACAAGAGAAGAAAAATGATAGTGCGAAGGGGGGGCCAAGAGGAAAGGGCAGGGAGCCTGTGGTGCCAGCTGGTGTGAAGGGGGGACTTTGGGGGTCTGGGAGTACGGCATGGTGGGGGGGATATGGGGACAGCTGCTATTTATACAGGAGAGAGAGTGAGGGGAGAGAAAGGGCAAGGAAGGGGCAGAATAGGAGGGGGGAGAAAACAAGGGAGAATGGAGGAAAGAGGCTTTCAAGGAGTTTGTTGTTCCTTATGAACCTAGACTTTCTTCAGTGTTTCTGAAATAGACTGAAATTAAGATGGAAATTGATCTTCAAAAATCTTTGGACACCAGTTAAACTTATTTTACCGAGGCACATCTAGGTAGAAAGAGGCCATCTGTGGGCTCCCCTCCTTAGGGATTACCCATCTTAAAATCTCCAGGTTGTGGGCACACGCACCATCCTTTTTTTTGGCCCAACTTGAGCCCCATTGCTAGAATGTGGGCCATGACAGTTGTGTTTCTCTTTGCACATACACAGTATAGCTATTTTATCTCTTCACTTTTGATTCAAAATAATATTTTCTGAGTGCTTACTCTGTGCAAACCAGTACCAAACAAGACATGGTTCTTGGCATTTAGAACTGGCTTTCTAGGAGAAGATGCAGAAAATAAGCCACTAAAATATATAAACAACATAATTACAGATTCTGCAAAAAAAAAAAAACAAAACCATAGTAGAAGTAAACTTGGAGCAACTCCCTGCAAAAGTGACAGTTAAATCTGCATTTGAAAAATAAGAAGGGCCGAGTTACATGAAGAGCTTTTGGAAGTAAAGTATGTTATGAATTTTTAAGGAAAATGTCTTGGAAATATATTTTTAATAAGATTTCTTCACATCTCTATTTTTTTTAAATCAAAGTCTTCAGAAAGATCAAAAGAGTTTACCCAACCTGAACAAAAGAAAGAAAAGAACATTCTAGTGGACATGTGGGACAATAACCAAATTGCTGGCACTTTTATTATTGGAGGCCCAGAAGGTGAGGAGGAAGAGTGAGACTGAAGAAGTATTTGGAGGAATAAAGGCTGGAAACATCCTAAATTTGGTGAAAAACATAAACCCACACATTTAAGAAGCTGAGAGAATCCCAAATAGATTTAAAAAAAATCCACATTAAGACACATCCAAATTAAACTTCTGAGAACTGAAGATAAAATGAGTGTATTCTGTTACCTTTAAAGCCCTCGTATACATTTTAAAAAGTGGAGATTTAGTGTTTTAGGGGCAGGGAAAGAGAGATAACTTGTATCAGTAGGACACAGCAAGAAATATTTGACACAGTTGAAAGGGTTTCACAGAAAATAAGTTAAAGGGACCATATGCAGAGAGGAGTCTTGCCTATCTTGAAAACAATGACATATTTATCTTTTCTTCTGAAGGAAGATTTTAATCTCTCTGTACTTTTTCCTCCCACTGTAACTTGCAGGTAATAAAAGAGTCCTATTTTAGTAGCTACCTTTAATATTTTATAAAATACTCTCGCATCTGTATTTCTATGATGAAAAATTTATACAAAATGTGTATTTGACTTTTCCTTCATAAATAAGGCATTCAGCAAACTATGCTTACTCCCAGTACCTCTTAACTTCCTGGTCTTCAGTTACAGACCTTGGAATACTATTTTTAGTAAATCTTTTGTTTAATTAATTATGAATACATTGACTTTAATTCAATTATATAGGTCCTCTTGTATCTGAATCATTATTTACCGCAATCCTTTAAAACCAATCTATGTGCTTACATTTTTTTTTCTATGTTCACCCTCAGCCTTCTGCTCTTCCACTTTAAAGTCTTACCCTTGATTAATTTTCCAGTTTATTAGGGACATTTTCAATTAAAATTTTATTTTTATTTTATTTTTTATTTTTTAAAATATTTCATTTATTTCACAGAGAGGGAATACAAGCAGGGGGAGTGGAAGAGGGAGAAGCAAGCTTCCCGTTGAGTATGGAACCTGATGCCAGGCTTGATCTGAGGACCCTGGGATCACGACCTGAGCCGAAGGCAGATGCTTAATGACTGAGCCACCCAGGAGCCCCTCGAGGAAAATTTTATAGGAGCACATTTACTTGCTTTGCTCTTTTTTATTTCAGAAAGGGTGAGCTCCCTGTTTGTCCTGCGCATCAGTATTCTTTTAAATCCAACCAGCAGAAGCCTGCCAAGCCCAGTGTGGGGGCCCCTGTTCTCGAATTAGTTCTCCCCATGCTAGTAAGACAGCCTCACCTTCCAGAAGAAGAGCAGTCTTCCTGTGTGTGGACATCTTTATGAGGAAACTCTTCTCACAAGCCCCAGCAGACTTGCCTGCAGATCTCATTATGTTCAACTAAGTCACATGTCCTCCCTTTGGCCAATTACACTGGATGGAATGAGATTACCATTAAAAGGGATTTTTCCCTGAGCTGGGGAGAGGGTTACTTCTTGGAGGTGTGGATATCTGAATGAAAGGTGACTTCTCTTTGTAGAGAACACGGTTTCTACTGCACCAAGAGTGTCTGCTGCATCTTCCTTACTCTTGACTTGGTTTTTTTGTAGTGTTGGTTATTCCATTTAGTCATCCAAAGAAGATCTTGATTTTGCTATCAAACATTTAATTTACTTGGGATTGTTTCTTCATCTCACCCTGCTCTGTCTTGTCTCTGTTTACTGGTCTTTGGCGGTCATCCTGTTGTTTTCATCTCATCCTGTTCTTTTGCTGGTTTCTGTTCCTATTCAGTAAGGCTGTATCTTCTTTCCATTAAGGATACCAAGCTCTATTTTGTTTGTTTGTTCTTGACTCAAAAATCATTTCATCTTTCTCCATCAGCCACTTTTATTTTCCTTCCATATTTTAAGCTCCTGTCTCCAAAAATCTCTTCTACTGTCCAGAGCAAGGGTGCCTCCCTTCCTGTTCATTCCCTACCCTGAGCCCCAGACCATCCAAGCATCTTGACAACTGGATCTACCATCTCATCTTTCATCATAGAACTGGATAAAATGAACAAGTCTTCTAGCCAGTCCTGAAAGTCTTCTTCTGTGGAGCTGTCCGTACAATCTTCCAAAACCCTTCACATCATCTCCCTCTTACTGAAAGTCTTTCCGTGGCTTCTGATCACACATTCCTCTTCTTAAAAGGATGGTCTGGTTGGAGGACTCTGCCTCTTGCTGGCCAGGAAAACCAGCCTGTGTCTATGTCGCCAAGCTCTGTTTTTGAAAATTCCCAGAATGATTGGTAGCAGGAGTTTTTTTTCTGAGCCTTTGGGATGATGCATACTCTCCTTCATTTTGCTGTATGTAACTACATTTCCATTTTATACAGTATTAAATGAATTTGCATTTTTTCATCTTTGAGTGAGCAGGAGTCTCTCTGGTCCTTGGTGTTTTCTAGAAGATATGATGTACAAGTGTCATTTGCTTCTATTCATTATCCACTTGGAAGTTGTTAGAATCTTTTTCAGGCCTACTGCTGAAAAGTAATTGATGGTACAGGGCCAGACCTGTTCCCAGGTTTAGCTTCCATTGTAACCCTAACCCCACCTCCACCTAGCACCACTTTCTCATGAGAAGTTGGGACCTCCCGCCCACTGCCTGATTCTCTGGTACTCATGGATTATAAGAGGGATTATAACTCCAGCAAGCATTGTTACCATGAAGCTCTTCTCTGACCTAACACTTGACATGTAAGCTCTATATCTTTTGGGATAGACCGTACATCTGGCACTGTCCTCTGTCCCTCATGCATCCAAGCAGGGTGTTAGGGCAGGGATTGGAAAAATACATGGCCTGCCTCAGAAGTCACTGGGCATGATACATAGAGGTGACTATGTTTTGTTGTTGTTTTTATTTTTATCTTAGCCACAGAGCCTTGATATCTGGGCTGGTTGGAGAAGTGGACAACTGGATGGGGCAAAGCACCTCCCTACTGTTTTCCCATCAGCTGGGGCTATTTTATTATCTTCTAAAGTATGGATATGGCATTGGCAGTTCTCTTTCCATATCATTCTTCATAAAAATGCCCCTTAGAATTCATCATGGAGTGTCTCACAGGCTTAGAGTTAGTAAAATGTGAGGAGAGGCTGCACTTGGGAATGATGGCTGGAAGTTCACACCGTTCTTCCAATAATGGATTTCACTTGGTAATGTGGAGATTATAGAACTTTTGTCATGTAATCTCACTTACATTTCATAGCATCCATACAGGTGGCAATTACAAGAGATAGCACAGTCTGTGGTGCTGTGATGTCAGCTCTTCCATACTTCTAATCACTTGGTACATCATTTCATTTTTTAACACTGAGTTTATTGCCCCTTTCTCTCCCCATTAATGCTAAAGAATAAGACTACACAATAAGCAAGAATGAGTTTTTAATGTGGTTTGAAACTTGTCTTCACTCATAAATACCTTATGAACTAGTCTTTACTTCAACTTTGTCAAGGTGGTACTTGACTTGATAGCAAAATTTCCAGGATCAATGCCATAGAACATCTAGATATAAGAGGCCTATTTAGTGAAACCATGTCAGTTGCTAAGGGCTTCTGCCCAGGATGGCCAAAGCACTGGAAACAGATTCATTTGTGTAGCAGTGCCTCCTAAAGTCACTCTTTCAAAGTCACTTCTTTGCTAACTACATCTGGTAGAGGCTCATTTGATTTCAACATTCTGTAGCATGGTGTAGAGATGATTTATGAAAAGAAAGCTCTGTTATGGGTGCCTGGATGGCTCAGTGGGTTAAGCCTCTGCCTTTGGCTCAGGTCATGATCTCAGGGTCCTGGGATGGAGTCCCACATCGGGCTCCCTACTTGACAGGGAGCCTGCTTCCCCCCTCTCTCTGCCTGCCTCTCTGCCTACTTGTGATCTCTTGCTCTCTGTCAAATAAATAAATAAAATCTTAAAAAAAAAAAAAGAAAGCTCTGTTATATAGTTGACCCTTGAACAACATGGTTTTAAACCACATTGGTCCACTCATGCGATTTAAAAAAATGTATAGTACAGTACTATAAATGTATTTTCTCTTCTTTATGATTTCCTTAATAACATTTTCTTTGTGCTAGCTTATTTTATTGTAAAAATACAGTATGTAATACATATAACATACAAAATATATGCTAATTGACTGTTTATGGTATTGGTAAGTCTTCCAGTCAACAGTAGCCTATTTTTGGAGTAGTCAAATTTTTGGAGAGTCATAATTTACACACAGATTTTTGATTGCACAAGAATTGGTATTCTTAGTCACCATGCTGTTCACCGGTCAATTGTATACAGTTAGGCGCTAGTGTTTATAGTATTTATCCATTCATGCACCAGAGTTATATGCTGCCTTGAGTTAAGGTAGGTTAGGCCATAGTTTTATCAGCAATAACATATTATTTATTTAAAGATTTAACCTTTGACAATTTTTTTGATATTTAAACATCATTTTGTTTATTTTTATTTTTATTTAATTTTTTACTTAAGTTCTATTAGCCAATGTATAGTACATATTTAGTTTTTGATATAATGTTCAAGGCTTCATCAGTTGTGTATAGTACCTAGTGCTCATCACATCATGTGCCCTCCTTAATGCCCATTACCGAATCACCTTTGACAAATTTTAATTTAATATTTGATGGAGTGTGATTAAGGAAAGTGATTACTGTCAAAACTGTGGAGTATTATCATATGCTTCCTCTGTATTTGAAAACAACAGGATTTATTTTCAATGACTTCGTCACTTAACGTTGGAGGAATCTAATTAATAGAGTACAGGGCAAGTATTTCTACCACGAAAAATGCACTGCAGAAAATGTGGCTAAAGGAGTGAGAATTTTCAGATCCTCTCAACTTGACAAAACTTATTATTGTTTCAAAGACTTATTTAGACTGTCCCCATATACATAGATATTATCATAGGGTTTCAATCATAGAAAATGTATGACTGTATACTCTGCTTTAACTTACCATCACATCATTTTTCTATAATGCCTCATAGTTCAGTTCAACAAACATTTTTACAGCTTCTTTCAATGGCTCAACAATTTGCCCAGTTGACCTATTATCATTGAGTTAAGTATTTCTCCCTCATGGGACATGCAGGTTGTTGTTACTCATTTTTTTCCCCTTTCATGAGTAACTTCGAAATGCTTTCCTTGATAGAATTCAAGAACCACATTAACATCAACTATTAATAGTTGTGTCAGCAAGAACAGCCCCAGTGAAGCATCCAAGATTTACAAAATTCTGAACAGAGGCAAACATAATTCCATCATTTGCTGATCGACTAGCTTAATCTGCAAATGTGGTAATGTTAAAAGCACTGCTGGGTTCTGCAAGGGGCTGGGATTACAATGACAATAGCAGTAGTAATCATATGAATAAGAACAACAATATCAACAATGATAGTGATAAGAATGGCATCTACAATTTATGGAGCACTTTATGCTGAGTGTTCTTCTAAATGCCTTAAGTGTATAAACTCATTTGACTCTCACAGCAACCCTATGAGTAGGATGCCATTATAATTTTTATTTTATGGAAGAGGAGACATACACAGAGAGGTTAAAAATGCCTTATTATTGTAGTGTTAATTAATATTTCTGTGGTGGGCCTGTTTCTCTCAGAAGGGAATATGGGCAACCAAGCAGGGGTTGGCATATTTATTGCTAATTGGAATCAGATAGGCAAAACTCAGAGCTTTCCCAGGAGAGGAAAGGGACCGTGTGGTCCTTGCCACCAACTGGTGCTTTTTTCATTGATCGGCCCATGGAGTTCTCATCTACAGTTCTTCACGGAAGACTCCAGTGTCCATTGGTTACACTCTGGCATCATTATGAGCATTTCAGCAGTGGTCCCCTTTGTGGCATGAGAACACAGCTTAGGGAATTTTGAATTAGATTAATTTTCATCTTTGTGGTTGAGGTTAGGAGAACTTCTTTATCTTGATCCAAGACCCGGCTGCCCCATCTTCCCTCTTTATTTGTATCACAAAGATGAAAATGGCTAAAAACAACTCAATTTTATACAAATACAGGAGGGGCCTCAGATACATGGCCTATCCCTGTTTTGATCACTTCAGCTGACAACTGGTAGCATGCCTGAGCCTAGCTACTACTCCTTGTCCACATTTAAAGATGTAGAAGATAAAAATCTTTCCATCTGTATATGTACATTCAGGGTGCATGGATACACTAATTGATAGTGATTATTATGGTGCCAATTCAATGAGTTTGTACATTAATGCTTGCGACCCTGGAGAAAAATGTTGGACTTTCTCCCCATGATCTGTTCAAGTATTACTAAAATTCTGGCTTCTGAAATGCCATTAAATAGCATGTCAGGAAGTGTTCCTTAGCTGACCTAATTACTTCTCTTAAGATTGTTCAACTACATAATGACTTTTATAAATATTCTTTTTGAAATGGAGAACTTTGTCCACAGTCTAATTTGAGAAAAATCTTTGATTTCAGCATGTTTCCCTTTTTAATTTTTTTTTTTTTTTAAAGATTTTATTTATTTATTTCACAGCGGGAGAGAGATCACAAGGAGGCAGAGAGGCAGGCAGAGAGAGAGAGGGGGAAGCAGGCTCCCTGCCAAGCAGAGAGCCCGATGCGGGCCTCGATCCCAGGACCCTGAGATCATGACCTGGGCCGAAAGCAGAGGCTTTAACCCACTGAGCCACCCAGGCGCCCTGTTTCCCTTTTTAAGGCAACGTTTTAATTTTGCTGCACTGAATTGATTCCCCCCTCAGGGTAAAAAGACATCAAATTGAATTGATTCTGTATTTCAAATGCCTACATAGAAACATATTGAAAGAAGATATTAAATATCTCCATTTTTTATGAGAAGGCATTTGGGGAAATAATTTTGTGTGTGCTGGCATATAGAAGAGTTTTGCTTTCATTCGTGAACATTAGAATTTCATTTCGTTAAATCACGCTGGCAACAAACATTGGTATTTTGAAGTGGATTACTCCATTTGGATTTATACTAAAATTTTGTTAGTTAACCTATTGTCCTTTTATTGTTTTCAATGTTACAACAACTCTGCCGGGTTTTTAAAACTCTCTGCTCACTGGATGTGGAGTAGGAGTTGTAAACAGGGGAGCGGACAAAGGGTTCTCAAACATTGTTCTTGAATCTGTCCCCAAGACTGGTCTGTTTTTTTTCTTTTTGGCATCTGGAAGGGTGGCAGAGACCTGGTGACAGGACAACGAGGTTTTCCTATCAATGCTGACCCTCGGAAATGGACATCATCTCTGTAATGTAATTCAGTCCAGCTATCTCTGCACTCTGTAGCTTCTATCATGGAGTTTTATTCAAGAGTAGGCTTGTTTTCATAGAAGGATAGAGGAAAAAATGCATATTTAATCTTTGAATTTGTCTTTTTATTTTTTTTTACCGAAAAGAGCTAAGATGTTTTCTAATTTACAAGCTTTTTGATTAACTTTGCTTAAGCTTCTTCAGGAGTATGTATTATGACATAATAATATTATATAACTCAGGCAGATTTGAAGACTAGAGTTTGTGTATATAGAACACCTAGTACAGTGCCTAGCACAATAGGTTCTCAATACATATTCATTATTCTCCATCAACTCTCTTTATTTGAGCATCATTTATAATGGGATCCAATAAGACATCATTTCTTGTCTAGATCTCTGTAAGAATAAAATAACATACCCCTGACTAAATGGGATGAAAGATGAAGTCTGACACTGACACTTGATATCTTTATAACCTTTTCAGTCTTAGAAAGTTGGCTCTTCTGTTAAACGTAAAAGGTTGAGAAGGCCCATAAATGTTTTGAGTATCTGCTGAGTTTTGAGGTTCATCATGTGCCACATGTAAGTAACCCAGTACCCGTCCACCTGGGAGATCCATAGAAATGCAGACATGCTGGTGAATTGATCAGCTTGGTGTAGATATTTTATTTGTCAATCCATCCATCCATCCACCCATCCATCCATCCATCCATCCCTATCTATCTATCTATCTATCTATCTATCTATCTATCTATCTACCTACTACCTATCTACCTACCTTGCTTTTTCTTCTTTTTTCTCCTCCTCCTCTTCTTTATCATATCATCATTAGCAACCACCTACTTATTTATTTGAAATATTGAATATGCTACATATCTAATGGATGCATAGTAGGTAGTGGATATCATAGACCAGGAGGAAACTGAGGAATGATAGGCCTGTAACACCTAAGTGTATTCCCTCTAGTTAAGGGAAACTTTCTTTCTCTTTTTCTTTTTAAAATGTAAAATGGACTTAAGCTAAGTGACCTTTTAATCAGGGCCTAATTGGCATAAAATAAATGGCACCTATTTAAGGCACACAAATGCAATAAATTTTGACATATGTACACATATCTGAAACCTTCAACATGCTCATGACCATGAACATACCCATCATACCCCAAAGCTTCCTCCTTTACTTACAATCCCTCCTTCTGGTCCTTCCATGTCTCCCTTCCCTGGGCAATCCAACTCACTGAATGGTCTGCTTTCTGTCACTATAGGGCAGTTTGGATTTTCTAGAATTTTATGAAAATGGCATCAGGCAGTGTGTCCTCTTTTTAGCAGGGGAAGAGGAGGCCTGTCTTCTTTCACTGTAATTATTTTGAGATTCACCCACGTTATTGCATATACCAGTATATGCAATACTGGTATTTATCATTGTTCAGTAGTATTGCATTGTAAGGTACAGCACAGTTTGTTTATTTATTCACCTGTTGAGAGGTATTGGATTGTTTCCAGTTTGGAGCTATGACAAATTTAGTGCAAAACGTTTGTGTACAAGCCTTCATACGGACATATGTTTTTGTTTCTCTTGGATAAATACCTAGGAGGGAAGTGGTTGGATCATCTGGTAGTTGAACTTTTTTCTTCCCTGTTGGTCTGGGTAAAGTCACATCAGCAGTGCTGGGAGTTCCAGTTGCTTCTCAATCTCCCTAACAGTTCACTGGTTTTGATTCCCATTCAAACAGGTGTGTAATGGCTTTAATTAGCATGTTAATGACTAATATTGAGAATCTTGTCACATGCTCATTTGTTGTCCACATGCCATCTTGGGTGAATTGGCTGTTCAAACTTTTTGCCAGTTCAGTAATTACCTTAGTTTCTGCCTCCCCTCCAGAGTCCTTGTGCCTTCCGATTTACATGTTAATTTTCTAACAGCTTTTTAATAAGTCTTTCCAGCTTTCCAAGACACACTGTTAGAGGCATTTTATAATGTGACAATAGTTTATTTTATTTAAATTCTGATTGAATTATTTGAGTGCAGATGATCCTTTGAATATCACTTGAAGTTCTGAAATAAATGTCCTTGCTATAGTAGCACACAGATGAAATATAAATTCAAATGTGTATTTGAATTTACTCGATAAAATATGTATCTCAATAGACCCAAAATGCAAATAATATTTATGTCTTCAATTATTCTTATTGTGGAAGTTAAGAAAAGAGAAGTCCTCTAAATGAAATCTGTTTGTAGTTTAAAAATCAGTAAAATGATGAAACATGGACATAGTTATGCTTAATGTGAATAAATATTCCAGATTGCTTTTATAAAAATGTGCTTTTCTGTGACTTTTTTTATTATGTTATGTTAGTCACCATACAGTACATCATTAGTTTTTTAATTTTTACCATAAAAGAAAGATGAGCTCGTGCCCTGAGGCTAGGTGGCTGTGTCTTAACGGGATTGTATTCAGCTAAAGATTTGGTAAAAGTGCTGAAATCAGTTAAAATGTCTCCTGTCATCCTTCTACTGTCCTGCTCTCACTGCTGTTGCACTGTTTCCCATTCCAACTCTTTCTTTTTTTTTTTTAATTTATTTTATTTTTTTTAAAAGATTTTTATTTATTTATTTATTTCACAGAGGGAGAGAGATCACAAGGAGGCAGAGAGGCAGGCAGAGAGAGAAGGGGAAGCAGGCTCCCTGCCGAGCAGAGAGCCCGATGCGGGCCTCGATCCCAGGACCCTGAGATCATGACCTGAGCCGAAGGCAGAGGCTTTAACCCACTGAGCCACCCAGGCGCCCTCCAACTCTTTCTACAAATGTACACACCATCAGCCTTTGTGAACCGAGACTCAGCCAGAATCCACAGAGCACTTCTGTTATTGGACATGGTTCAGGGACCCAAGAACCTTAGGCAACAAGGTAAATCTGTGGCTGCAAAACTGAAAGGAGTTAAAGTGTTGGGAAAAAGATAGAAACACTTTAGGAAGTTCTTACCTTGAGAAAGGGCTTTATAAAGAAAAAGAATCTGGAAGGAAAGGATTATAAAGATTAACTGCAACAGAACAATTCCAAGTGACCAGGAAACACTTCTTTGGTCCTTGTTAGAAGAGCTTGCTGTACAGAAGTCAGATGTTACTCTGAACTTTGCCAGGATGACATCAGTTTCAAGTACATAAGAATAGCTGTAAAACACAGAATCTGAAATATTGAGTACCAGGTGTTGGTGAGAGAGTTGTTACAGATTTTCAAAGGGAACCTGGAAACGTGGGTCTGTTTCTTGTCCTATTAGAGAGTTTTGGTTGTCCTCTGTGGAGAGGAGATAGGGCCAGCTAGAAGAGAGGGTAAGGTCTCTAAGAAAGGATGCACAAAAGAAGAGGCAGAAATTTATGGTTGTGCTGCTTAATATACTAGCCACTAGCCACATGTAGCAATTTAAATGTAACTTAATTAAAATAAAATGAAAATTGAGTTCTTCAGTATAGGAAATGTGCTAGCCACATTTCCTATATTTGTTAGCCACATCTGGCTAGTGGCTGCTGTATTGGACCACACAGAAATAGAATATTTCCATCTGTGTGGAAAGTTCTTATATAATGCTGCTTTAGGGGAGGCTTACATTTTAGACAGGTGGATGGTTAGACAGAGATGGAAGGAAAACCAGTAGGCAGAAAATGATAAAATCAGAAATGTGAAGGGAGAAGCAGAGAGGACAATGTCTAAAGAGACAGGGAAAGTCATGGAAGTAAGGAGTACACGAAATAGCAAAATGCTGCAAAAAAAAAATTGGTGAAATGCTGCTTGGTGGACAAGAAGGAAGAGGACATAGAAGCTGGGTTGGGTCTCTGTGGTGCAGTGATGGCCATCTGGAAAGCAGAATTCAAATAGGATTAAGGAATAAATTAAGAGTGAGAAATGGGGCACATGGGTGGCTCAGTCAGTTAA
Source organism: Ailurus styani (assembly GCA_002007465.1). Lineage (NCBI taxonomy): Eukaryota > Metazoa > Chordata > Mammalia > Carnivora > Ailuridae > Ailurus > Ailurus styani. Next base: position 1,841,851 of record LNAC01000301.1, read on the forward strand.
GCCACTGCCTTCAGCTCAGGTAATGATCCCAGGGTCCTGGGATCAAGTCCCGCATCGGGCTCCCTGCTCAGTGGAGAGCTCCCTTCTCCCTTCCCTCTGCCTGCCACTCTGCCTGCTTGTGCTCTCTATCTCTGTGTCAAATAAATACATAAATAAAATCTTAAAAAAAAAGGGTGAGAAAATGGAGGCATTTGGAGTGGGCCCCCTTCCCCAAAAGTTTGGTTGTACAGGAAAAGAGAAAGAGAAGATAGCTAAATATCAGATATCAGCACTAAAAGATCTGAGTTGTTTACAGGTACAGAAGAAGAGTTGGAAATTTCCAACAGAAACAGGGACAGTCAACACAATGAGATGCCAGGAGAAGGGGCAGGGGATGAAAGGAAGAGGCCAGATAGAGGTTTACCTATGTCCTGAGGAAGGAAAGAGGACAAAGAGTGGATGTGAGGGGACAAACAGGCAGACCATGAAGGGGTTCCTGGTAGAAGGCTTCATCTTCTCAGTGGTGTTAGGGTCAGGCTGGGAATGAGGTTCTGGTCTTGAGGAGCACAGAGGAGGTTTGTATGGCCACCATGGCAAGTCCACAGAGATGAAGTCATGAATGCAAAGGAACTCATGCAGCATCTCCTTCCAAATTAAATGTTGGTTTTCTGGGGCATGTGAGTGGCTCAGTTGGTTAAGCATCTGCCTTCAGCTTGAGTCTTGATCCCGGGATCCTGGGATTGAATGCTGCATTGAGCTCCCTGGTTGGTGGGGAGTCTGCTTCTCCTTCTCTCTCTTATCTCTGCTCCTATGCGCTCTCTCTCTCTCTCTCTCTCTCTCTCTCTCTCACTTGCTTGCTCACTCTATCAGATAAATAAATAAAATCTTAAAAAAACAAATTAAATGTTGGCTTTCTAATGGAGACCTTCTAGAGGCAGTATCTTAACCTCAGACCATGACTCCATGTAAGGAAAAGAATTTCAGGGTAACCTAATAAGCCCAAGTAGACATACATTGGACAAGGCAAGGTGACTTGATAGTACACATCAGCTGGCCTCATGTGGGTAGGGTCCTGCTCTGCCCTCCGTAGAGTTATCCTGATTGTCACCTCCTGTGTGAGTGGGGCAGTTTTTTTCAGGGGAATATTCAAAGCATCATTTTTACACAGCAGCCATTTAACCATTGATTAGGGAGGTTGGGTAGCATAAGCATGGAGAGGGAAGAGGAGAGGATGGGCTTGGACTGGTGGCCGGGTGCCATGGTGCATGTGGCTTGCTACAGAAGACCCAGCTAGAAGGACACAGTCCACGTGAGAAGACATATCTTATATTAAAATTCCCTGTCCCTCCAGGTTTCCAGTCTGCTCCTTCTCATGGCACCAGCCCTGCACCAGGGACTCATAAGCTGCCAGATACGAGCAAACTTTTCAGCTGTGCACAAAGGGAAATGTAACACTGGGACAGAGTAGTGGTGCAGGGAGTTCCTTCCTCAGTGACACTGGAATTGACACTTTTTGCTTTGGCTTCTCCTTGGATATCTTTCTGGGTCATAGACCAATCAGAACAGCAACTCTGCTTTCATATCTCCAACTCATTTAACTGTAACTTTCCATTATAATGTTTTTGATATACAACAAAAGTACTTTCTTTAAGAGCAGGTTCATTGGTGAAGCATCCCCAACCTTCCCTCAAGGGGCTGAACTTCGAACTAGATTTGATGTCCACCGACAGGATGAAAGTAGGATGTTAGAGACTTGAGAATCCTTTGTTTGACCAAGTTATTGCTAATTCTCCTTAGGATGGAAGCAGAAGGGGGCTTGTTTCTAATGCCCTATATGAGCCATGAAGAAAGCCACTTCAAGCTGTTTTTTTTTCCCCTCAGTGAGGCATTTTTAGTATTTTATGAGTTGATATGTACGGGGGAAAAAAAAAGGCTTGCTTCAAAGTAAGAGAGTAGACCCATAAGAAACTCCTCTCATGTTCTAAGTTAGCATTTGTTAATGGTTCCTTTGAATCAGAAACCCCGGGATTAAACAAATTTGATGTTTTGAAAATAAATTCATTGATTATGAACTCAAAAATAGCCAAGCTTTATGATCTGGTGTGTGTTCTGCACCATCTGAGGGAGTTTGCATGACTGAGCTTTTAATCCATGAAATGCCACAAACGAAGTATTATTTTATTCCTTTCCTACCACATTTTAGCAACAGATGAAGAATAGACTTGGAGGAATCAAGAGAGAGATAGTAATGGTGAAGTGTGGAAGGAAGTATGGCATAGATTACTTTCAAATTATGCTGTTGCCTCTACATTTTTCTGGCAAAAAGTATATGGAAAACATGTCATCAGCTGCTCTTTGACCCAAAATAGAGCCTGTTTTCCCTATAATTCAGATTTTAGAGCAGAAATACATAAAGGCTGTAATTTTTTAAGTTTTAAAAAATGTTAAATTTTATTTATTTATTTATTTATTTATGGCTATTGTAGGCCAGTGATAGTCAGAAGAACAATGCTATTAATTAGATATAATGTCTAATATCAACTTACAGTGCCCACTGGCAGAGATTCTCCTGCTGTGATCAATGCTCATGGTTTGAATTTCCCTGATGGCTAGTGATGATGAACATTTTTTCATGTGTCTATTAGCCATTTGTAGGTCTTCTTTGGAGAAGTGTCTGTTCATGTCTTCTGCCCATTTTTTTGACATGATTATCTGTTTTTTGGGTGTTGAGTTTGAGGAGTTCTTTATAGATCTTGGATATCAGCCCTTTGTCTATAGTGTTATTTGCAAATATCTTCTCCCATTCTGTGGGTTGCCTCTTTGTTTTGTTGACTGTCTCCTTTTCTGTGCAGAAGCTTTTTATCTTGATGAAGTTCCAGAAGTTCATTTTCGCTTTTGTTTCCTTTGCTGTTGGAGATGTGTCTTGAAAGAAGTTGCTGTGGTCGATGTTGAAGAGGCTACTGCTTATGTTATCCTCTAGGATTTTGATAGATTCCTACCTCACATTGAGGTCTTTTCTGCATTTCGAGTTTATCCTTGTGTATGGTGTGAGAGAATGGTTAAGTTTCATTCTTCTATACATAGCTGTCCAATTTTTTCAAAACCACATTGTGATACCACCTTACACCAGTTAGAATGGCCAAAATCAACAGGACAGGAAATAAGTGTTGGAGACGATGTGTAGAAAGGGGAACCCTCTCACACTGCTGGTGGAAATGCAAGTTGGTGAAGCCACTTTGGAAAACAGTGTGGAGATTCCTCAAAACATTAAAAATAGAGCTACCTTATGATCCTGCAATTGCACTACTGGGTATTTACCACAAAGATACAGATGTAGTGAAAAGAAGGGCCATATCTACCCCAATGTTCACAGCAGCAATGTCCACAATCATCAAACTGTGGGAAGAGCTGAGATGCCCTTCAGCAGATGAATGGATAAAGAAGATGTGGTCCATATATACAATGGAATATTACACAGCCATCAGAAAGGATGAATACCCAACTTTTGTATCAACATAGACAGGACTGGAGGAGATGATGCTGAGTGAAATAAGTCAAGCAGAGAAAGTCAATTATCATATGGTTTCACTTACTTGTGGAACATAAGGGATAAAATGGAGGACATTAGGAGAAGGAAAGGAAAAGTGAATTGGGGTAAATCAGAGGGAGAGATGAAAGATGAGAGACTGTGGATTCTGAGAAACAAACTGAGGGTTATGGAGGGGAGGAGGATGGGTGAGCCTGGTGGTGGGTATTAAGGAGGGCATGTATTACATTGAGCACTGGGTGTGGTGCATAAACAATGAAACTTGAAACACTGAAAAAAAAAATTAAGATGTTAAAAAAAACCTGCTGAGACAGATTTTCTATTAAAAAAAAAGAAAAAATGCTCATGGTTTCTAGACCGATCTTGTGCCATATTCAAGATTATTTAAAGTATTGAAAGTATTTACTAAACAACTGCTTATTCAAAATTTATCCATTGTAACCCCAAGCATCTAGCTGCTACTAAGAATACAGCAGTGAGCAAAAAGATGCAGTCCATGTCTTAAGTGAGTTTATAGTCTAGAAGGTGATGCAGGTGTTATTCTAACTGATCACAAATATAAAGAGAAAATGACAGTCATCATTCATTGTTTCTGGCACTGATTCACATTTTGCTTATGAGATTCCACTCAACTGTCTCATTAAATCAACACCCCTTTGGTGATTTATGCTGGCAAAGCATTTCTTTTTTACCCACAAATAAGAGCGAGGATCTTTAGGAACTTCTGACATGGTACGGTGGTCTGCAAACTGAAGATATTTGAGAACCACTGACCTATAGCCAGACTCAGAGAATTACATTAGAGAATATGACAATTGCCCGTCTCTTTTTCTCAGGGCTTGTGTATGTTTGCATGCAGAATTTGCATGAAGGCCAAGGTCAGAAAGCAGTCAGACTTAAAAAAAAAAATCTAAAAAGCTTATCAGGAGTAGATCAGTGTTGCTTCACTCTAGAAAATAAAAAATGGGTGCAAACTTAGGTATTTTTGTCTTGCGGCACATATACTAAATGCATGTTTGTTTTCTGTCTGCATGAAGATGTTTTTCGCTTGAGAGAAACTGTCTGCTTATTAAGGCATTTACTCTTGGGATAATGAACTTGAAATCTGAACTGGGTTCCTAAATCATGGTAAGAGCATCAAGTACATTTTCTGTTAGAGTAAGGAAGTGAGTGTTTAGTTAAAGAGGCCAAAAAGTGCATCATCCTACTTGAGACAGCAGTAATGGCATTTACCATAAATTTATGCCTACCTCTTATGCATCAGAGGTAAAAAAGCATCCTGGTACTCAGCTTTGACATCCCAATTTTTATGTGGACTGAATTTGTCATTTTGACAAAAAGAAGAAGATTAAAGCCATTTTATTAAAAGAAAGATATTTGGTTGTGAAATCTGGGCATCTCTCATTGGGCTGTATAGCCTCTCATGAAAAAAAACACACACAGAAAATTACAGTTGCTCCTGAATGCTATGGACTTCAGACTGTCACCTATTTGAAAGGAAGCAAAAGCAAAAGGGATAGAGCTTGAAGCTGGAAAAGAAAACACACACACACATACACACACACACACACACACACACACACACACACACACACAACTTTTGTTAATGTATAGGCATTCAACTCCCACTGTTCATTAACACACATATTGCTAACACTTGGCAATGAAGCGGACATTTTTCTTGAGTGGGGTCGAAAAACTAATTATTCGCCATATGGTGGTTGGCTCAGCAACAATTGCTGAAGCCGTGGAAGCAAAGGGAAGTTGGCCGAGCGATTTCTTTGGGCAGTTTGCACAGCTCTGACTCTCTTGACATATGCCATTCATGTGGCCTCTGGAGAACAGATGGGCCAGGGCTGGGAACGGAGGGGAAATCATGGCTGGGATCTGGTGGCAGCCCCTGTCTCTTTATCCTTCAGAATGACTTGGAGTCACATGGCATGTGAAAATAACAAGTAGGGGATTGTACTCAGAGGACTTCCCTGCCTTCTTTTTATAAAGCCACAGCGTAATTTTGACTGCCTTTTCGTATTTTGTTTATTAAAGGGATCAGGGTTTTAGATGAAAGAGATTCCTTGGTTGTGGGTAGGGTCTGGCCTATGCCAATGACACTTGCTCATTGTCAGCAGGAAAAATGCTGGCAGTTTGATAAGGGATAAGAAAATAGAGGGTTTTTTTAAATTAAAATTTAAATTACTCTTTATTTGTTCTCTTCCCGTTTGTAAATCTCACATAGGCAAGTTAAGATAAGAGCTGGTTTAGATTCAGGATACTCGAAACCTCCTGAAACGAGTTAGTGTGGGTTCTTTATTTATTGTTTTTCCTCTCCTGAGGCTCCAATGCAGGAAAGCCAAGAGTAATGGGGACATTGTGCAGGCACAACTTGGGTGCTTTCTGGATTTTACATTGTCCTAAAGAAACAAAAGAGGAGAAGGAGAAGATATTGCCAATTAGAGATTAACTGGGCATTTATATGCATAAAAACAGCTTAAGCTAAAATTGTTCACTCAGCAACTTAAATTTTAATTAAGAAGCCCTTGCAGTTAGGGCACCAAAGTTACAGCCCTGGGAAGGTATTTATGCTGCTATTCTTACTTTTCAATTATAGCCCTGGTACTCCTACTAAATATGAGGTATTGTTCTTGGTCTTAATTCTGGAGATTGACTTCCCAAGCTGACTACTCACAGGGAGACATCCTGAATGCCAACTGCAGTCATTTACATTTTGTGAGCTTGTAAAAGCAAAATCACTTGGTGATTTGAAATTGAAGAATTATAGGTCTTTTTTTTTCTTTTGGCTTCTTACATTCTGAATTTCTATCATTGAAAATTTGGTGCTAATACAAGGTGCTATTGAAAGAGGATACTGAGAGTTTTTTAGCTCATCTGGGAAGTTGATGTTCTGAGTTTTTTATAGCCAGAGCCGTTTCCCTACTAGAGCTGAAAAAGGAAAAATGGGTTTTGTTCTTCTTTATGTTTCTTTCTTGTTTCTGAAATTTATTTTTAACTTTTTTAAAAAAGGATTTATTTGTTTTGGGAGGTGGGGAGAGAGAAAGAGAGGGAGAGAGAAGGGGAAGGGAGGAGGCAGAAGGAAAAAGAGAGAATCCCAAGCAGACTTCCTGCTGAGCGTGGAGCCCAACCCAGGGTTGGATCTCACAACTCTGAGATCACTACCTGAGTCGAAATCAAGGGCTTAACTGAATGAGCCACCCAGGTGCCCCTGAAATTTATTTTTAACTTCGGGTAAGTTTTAGGCAGAAAGCCATCACTTTTTTTCTCAAATTTGTGTAGTTTTCATTTGTGGCCCTATGAGACAAGCATGATCAAGATTTTATATTTTCATTTCTTGCCATCGGAAATTCCCCTCTTTGTGTATCGTGTCTTCAGATTACATGTTATGCAGTTTGGAGTGGCTTCCTAAATATTTGTTTGATTCTCAAAGCAGAGAGGCAGACTCGTTAATTCAGGGTCAGCAAAGTTTTTCTGTAAAGGTCAGGATAGTAAATAGTTTAGGATTTGCAGGGCATAGGTGGGCCATATTTGGTCCCTGGGCCATAGATTGAGGATTTATGCAGTATTGCCGAGCAAGCGTTGTAGTTTGCTCAAGTATTAACATCTTTCCAGCCAGTTCAGTTTTCATTTCATCTTCTCTTGGTCTTGCTGAATCCATCCTTCAGAGCCCCTTAAAAACTAATATTCTCTAGCTCCTCCCCCACTGCTCATAGTGTGGTCTGAGGACCAGCTGCGTTGGCATCACAACTCAGGAGCTTGTTGGAGATGCAGAATCACAGGCTCTTCCCCAGACCTCCTGAAACAGAGTCTGCTTTTTAAAGAGGGAGCACTGGGTAGACAGCAGAGCCCACTCAGAGATGTCCAATAACTCTCCAAGTTCACACCTCCAATAAGAAACCAAGCCCAGATTTTTCTTAAGCCTGTCTCATTAAATGCCTTACTCTTCATCATTTAGGTAGACTGCCTATGTAGATCTAGAACTCTGGAATTTGAGGATCCACAACCAGAATCTTCCCAAATTGGAGTGAATCCTTTCAAGAATGACTTTCCAGCAGCAAGACGGAAACTCAGACTGGGTCCTTCCTGACAAATCCTGTTGATGCTTTCAATGGATCTGCTTCCTGTTCTTTCCATCCATTCCCACATTCAACTCTCACCCCTTTCAACTTGTATCACCACATAGTTCATTCATTCAGAGGATATTTGTCAACTGCTGTATGAGTTTCCTGGGGTTGCCATAAGAAGGAGCACAAAGCAGGTGGCTTCCCCCACATAAGTTCATTCCCTCACAGCTCTGGAGGTTGGAAGCTTGAAATCGAGGTGTTGTAGGGCCATGCTCTCAGCAGGTCCCTTCTTAGCTTCTGGTGCTTGCCAGCAGCCCTTGGTGTTTCTCCACTTGCAGCTGTGTGGTTCCAACCTCTGCTTCCCTTACCAACTGACCTTCTCTCTGTGTGTCTCTGGGCCTCTTCTCCCTGTCTTAGAAGGACACTAGTCCTTCTAAGGCTCTAAATTAAGAGCCTTCCTTACTCCAGTATGAGATCATCTTAACTTACATCTTAATTTCATCTCTAAAGACTCTTTTCAAATAAGGTCACATTCACAGGTGCCAGCAGTTAGGACTTCAACACCTGCTTTCTGGGGACACAATTTAGCCCCCAACGGGGATTCCTGAGGATACAGTGGCAAACCAGCTACACAGTCCTGCCTTTAAGGAGCCTCTATGGAACAGAAAGAAAAGCACATAAAATACTTTCAGATAGGGTTGAGTGCTATTTAGAAATCAAGCAGGGTACCAATATAAAAACTCAAGTGGCTTTTTTTTTAGCTAGGGAAATCACTGAAGGCCTCCTTTGTTCTCTCCAGATTTATTGAGGTATGATTGACAAAAATTGTATCTGTTTAAGGTGTCTAAGATGGTATTTTGAAGTATGCGTATATTGTGAAATGATTACCCAAATCAAGCTAATTAACACATCGATCATTTCACGTAGTTCCTCGTGTGTGTGTGTGTGTGTGTGTGTGTGTGTGTATGGTGAGGAGCCTTAAAACCTACTCTTGTAGGAAATTTCAAGGATACAATGTAATGTTATTAACTGTAGTCATCATTCCGTACATGAGGTCTCCAGAACTTTTAATCTTATAACTGAAAGTTGGTACACTTGGACCAAGGTCTCCCCATTTCCCCCACCGCCCAACCCCTGGTAACCACTTTTCTATTCTCTGTTTCTATGAGTTCAACTTTTGAGATTCTACATATAAGTGAGATCATGCAGTATTTGCCTTTCCACGTCTGGCTTATTTCACCCAGCACAATGTCCTCTGTGACTTCAGCTTCATCCATGTTGTTGCAAATGAACAGTTCCTTCTTTCTTAAGGCATAACTATATCCATAGATAACACATGTTCATTATCCATTCATCTGCTGATGAACACTCTAGGTTTTTTCCATATCTTAGCTATTACGAACAATGCTGTGGTGAATGTGGGAATGCAGGTATCTTTTTGAGACATCTTCACCCCACCTTCATCTTCTTTGGAAATATACCAGAAGTGGGATTGCTGGATCATACAGTATCTTATTTTTAAGGTTTTTTTTTTTAAGATTTTGTTTATTTATTTGAGAGAGAGGAGGAGAACACAAGAGGGGGAAAGTCAGACGCAGAAGCAGATTCCCCACTCCGTAGGAAACCCAATGTGGGACTCAATCCTGGGACTCCAGGATGATGACCTGAGCCAAAGGCTGTTGCTTACCTGACATAGTCATGCAGGTGCTCCTTTATTTTTAAGTTTTTGAAGGACCTCTATATTGTTTTCCATAATGAGCATACCAATTTATATTCCCACCAGCAATGTATGAGTTTCCCCTCATCTTTACATCCTTGCCAACATTTGTTATCATATGACTTTTTGATAATAGACATCCTAACAGGTGTGAGATGATATCTCATTGTGATTTTAATTTGCATTTCCCTGATGATTGATAATACTGAACACCTTTTCCTATACCTGATGGTTATTCATATGTCTTCTTTGGAAAAGTGTTTAGGTCCTGTGCTCATTTTTTTAATCAGGTTGGTTTTGTGCTATTGAGTTGTATGGACTCCCATATATACTTTATTATTTTTAATTTAATTTAATTTAATTTTATTTTATTATTTTTTCAGTGTTTCAAGATTCATTGTTTATGCACCACACCCAGTGCTCAATGTAATACATGCCCTCCTTAATACCCACCACCAGGCTCACCCATCCTCCTTCCCTCCATAACCCTCAGTTTGTTTCTCAGAATCCACAGTCTCTCATCTTTCATCTCTCCCTCTGATTTACCCCAATTCACTTTTCCTTTCCTTCTCCTAATGTCCTCCATTTTATCCCTTATGTTCCACAAGTAAGTGAAACCATATGATAATTGACTTTCTCTGCTTGACTTAATTCACTCAGCATCATCTCCTCCAGTCCTGTCTATGTTGATACAAAAGTTGGGTATTCATCCTTTCTGATGGCTGTGTAATATTCCATTGTATATATGGACCACATCTTCTTTATCCATTCATCTGCTGAAGGGCATCTCAGCTCTTCCCACAGTTTGATGATTGTGGACATTGCTGCTGTGAACATTGGGGTAGATATGGCCCTTCTTTTCACTACATCTGTATCTTTGTGGTAAATACCCAGTAGTGCAATTGCAGGATCATAAGGTAGCTCTATTTTTAATGTTTTGAGGAATCTCCACACTGTTTTCCAAAGTGGCTTCACCAACTTGTATTCCCACCAGCAGTGTGAGAGGGTTCCCCTTTCTCCACATCGTCTCCAACACTTGTTGTTTCCTGTCCTGTTGATTTTGGCCATTCTAATTGGTATAAGGTGGTATCTCAGTGTGGTTTTGATTTGAATTTCCCTGATGCCTAGTGATGATGAACATTTTTTCATGTGTCTGTTGGCCATTTGTGTGTCTTCTTTGGAGAAGTGTCTGTTCATGTCTTCTGCCCATTTTTTTGACATGATTATCTGTTTTTTGGGCATTGAGTTTGACGAGTTCTTTATAGATCTTGGATATCAGCCCTTTGTCTGTAGTGTCATTTGCAAATATCTTCTCCCATTCTGTGGGTTGCCTCTTTGTTTTGTTGACTGTTTCCTTTGCTGTGGAGAAGCTTTTTATCTCGATGAAGTCCCAAAAGTTCATTTTCGCTTTTGTTTCCTAACCCTAACCCTAATCCAAAAAGTAAAGAGAGAGGACCCAAATTAATAAAATTATGAATGAAAGGGGAAAGATCACAACTAACATCAAGGAAATGGAAACAATCATCAGAAACTATTATCAGCAGTTATATGCCAATAAGTTAAGCAACCTAAAAGAAATGGATACATTCCTGGAAACTTTTAAACTTCCAAGACTGAAACAGGAAGAAATTGACAACCTGAATAGACCAATACCTAGTAATGAGATTGAAGCAGTGATCAAAACCTCCCAAAAAACAAGAACCCAGGACCTGACAGATTCCCTGGGGAATTCTACCAAACATTCAAAGAAGAAATAATACCTATTCTCCTGAAGCTGTTTCAAAAAAATAGAAGCAGAGAGAAAACTTCCAGACTCTTTCTATGAAGCCAGCATTACCTCGATCCCCAAACCAGGCAAGGTGGGATTTAACCCTGGGATGCAAGGGTGGTTCAACATGCGCAAGTTAATCAATGTGATAGAACAAATCAATAAGAGAAGAGCGAAGAACCACATGGCCCTCTCAATTGATGCAGAAAGAGCATTTGACAAAATACAGGATCTGTTCCTGATTAAAACTCTAGGATAGGGATAGAGGGAACATTCCTCAACTTCATAAAATCTATCTATGAAAAACCCAGAGCAAATATCATTCTTAATGGCGAAAAACTGACAGCCTTCCCATTGATATCAGGAACACAACAAGGATGCCCATTCTCATGACCATTGTTCAAAATAGTACTAGAAGTCCTAGCAACAGAAAGCAGACAACAAAAAGGAATAAAAGGTATTCAAATTGGCAAAGAAGTCAAACTCTCTCTCTTTGCAAAAGACATGATTCTTTATATGGAAAACCCATATATACTTTAAATATTAATTCCTTATCAGATATATGGTTTGCAAATATTTTCTATCATTCCATAGGTTGCATTTTGATTTTGTTGATTGTTTCCTTTGTTGTGCAGGCAATTTTAGTTTGATGTAGTCCCATTTGTTTATTTTTGCTCTTGTTTCCTATGCCTCCTGATCTTTGTAGTTTGCTAGTACTTTGTTGATGGTTTTGTGTCTATGTTGGTCAGGGATATTGGGCTGTGATTTCATTTTCTTATTGTAGCCTTGTCTAGTTTTGGTATTGGGTTATGTTGGACTTATAAAATGAGTTTTGAAGTATTCCCTCCTCTTCAATTTTTTTTGAAAAATTTGAGAAGGATTGGTATGATATATCTCTTCTTTAAATGTTTGGTAGAGTTCACCAGTAAAGCCATCTGGTCCTGGGGTTTTTTTGTTGTTGTTGTTGTTGGGAGATTTTTGATAGTTAAGGACTCTTAAATGTCAGCAACCTCCCTGTGCTGTCCTTAGTCTCACACTTCTAATCACCTTGCACTTCTTGCTTAAGGAATTTGCGCCAAACACTGATTTCACCACTCTGACTGAATTCCTCTGGAGTAAATTTTAGGTTTGGTGAGTGAACCAGAGAGGTGACCACTTACCTTTAAGAAAGCAACTTTCGAAGAAAGCTTTAGTACTATTATCAGTAAGATGCTATTATTATGAAAATTAAATGAGCTGGTTTGCATAAGCTGCCAAGTCAAGAGCTGAGCACCCAGGTCCTTGACTAACAATTGCTCCACAGTGTGTGATTTTTCATTTCCTTCTTTTATCTCTCCTTTATATCTCCTTTTGCACAAATTGCTTTTATTGTTACCCTTTTAATTTCTGTATCTCTATGTCTTTCCTGGAAGTCCTTCTTCCCAATTTCTATTAATCGAAATCCTCTCCATTTTCCAGAGTCCATCTCAAATGCTGAACATCTTTTCTGATAGTCCTTGCTGTGGAGGGAGGAGAGGTTAGAACCCTTCCCTCTTCTCTCCATAGGACTTCATGTCCCATAGCCTGTACTGCTACACTGTATTCTAACCTGCCTCCCCTTGCGGGCAAGAACTATCTCTACAATTACCTCATTTATTTAACTCTATGTGTCTAAGCTGGTGACAGATATGCTAAGGCCCCGTGTGATTTAGCCCTGCTGCCCTCCCCAGCATCTTTGTTCTCATGGTGAATTCCTATGCTGGGCTCCTCTCGCTGTGCTGCTTTTCTCCCATCCAAGTACTAACCAGACCCGACCCTGCTTAGCTTCCGAGATCAGACGAGATTGGGCGCATTCAGGGTGGTATAGCCATAGACTGTCCTGCTTTTCTAATCCTACAATCTCTCTCCCATCTTTAACAATACAGTTCTCTCTGTAATGTGACTGCTTCACCCCTTCACACCAGTGAACTGGGCTACATGCTCCTCCTATGTTCCTCTTTAGCTCCCTGGGCTTACCTTATCTTTATATTTTCTTTTTTTTTAAAGATTTAATTTATTTATTTGACAGAGAGAGAGAGAGAGAGATCACAAGTAGGCTGAGAGGCAGGCAGAGAGAGAGGAGGAAGCAGGCTCCCCGCTGAGCAGGGAGCTTGATGTGGGCCTCAATCCCAGGACCCTGAGATCATGACCTGAGCCGAAGGCAGAGGCTTTAACCCACTGAGCCACCCAGGTGCCCCTATATTTTCTGCATAATATGAGAATTGCTGTATTTGCACCAGTCATAAATGAGAAATAGCCCTTAGAGTCCCCTTCCACATAACAATCACTCAAATATTTTATGAATAAATGAGTGGACACTTCCTTGCAGTTGAAGTAGTTAATGTTCTCATTAAGGTTAATCATGAAATATTATATCTTTTATGTTTGTTTTATTAAGAAACATCTACCAGTTAACATGCATGAGTCTTCTGTATCATTCTAGGTACTTTATGTTTGGCTCTGGTCCATACTTTTTCAAGATAAATGTATTATTTATTTGGTAATGGGCTTGAACTTCATGAACTTCATCAGGGATTTTCTGAGGGTTACAACTGTGTTTGAAGAACTATTGGATATATTAGACAGGTTCTCCTGCTGTAAGAAATGTACAGTTGATGGTAGTGGTTCTGCAGGCCAAATATAGCTGTTAGATATGCATGGTTTTCCTTGGAAAGCAGTGAGAAAGAGAGAGAGAAAGGAAGAGAGAGGGACAGAAAGAAAGGAAGAAAGAAAGGGAGGGAGGGAGGGAGGAAAGAAGGAAGGAAGGAAGGGAGGAAGAAAAGGGAGAGAAAGAAAAGAAACAGCACTAGAAAGAGAGTATAACTAGGTGGGTATTGAGGTTTTCTAGTTTTTGTTTTCTGAACAAGTAACGGACTTGTTTCTGTTTGTGTTATTTGCTTGGCTCTGTAGATACTTGAATTTGTAACTCCTTGTCTATAGGTAGGAAAAAGGTATTTGAACAAGAAGCAATATGTAATAACAAAAGCAAAGGGTTCCATGGTTTACCAGAAACTTTCTTACATATTGAATTTGCTTCTCACATCAAGTTCCTGTGGTAGATGGCAATAGTAATCTTTGTTTCATGGGTGATATTACTAAGGTTCAGAGAGTTTTATTTCAGTTCGTCTGTCATGAATGAGCTACTGTCCATCTCCAGGTTTTCTGCTATGTTTATTTGCACCCCTACAGTCATTAAAAGAGACAGTGGGCTGTTGTTCAAAACATTTGCTGCCCTGAATTTGGGGTGGTTTATGCTTCTCTGCCTCATTGACATAGGGTTGGCTATGTGATTGTTCAGGCCAATGAAGTACAATCAGAAGTGTCACTTCTTGGCCTCTTTTCCCCCTACAATGATACGAGCAGTACCCCACATAGAGACTGCTCCTTCTACGTGAGCCTCAGAATGAAGCTGATGTGGAGAAGAGCTGAAGCTAACTTGCTAATGAACATGAATTGTGAATTATTGAGAATAATTCTTTTTTTCTGTTAACCACTGAGACTTGGGTGTTGTTTGTTATTGAATTCAGATATTAGGTGATTTCCCATCATCAGTAAGGTCCAGAAGAGTGTTTCAGAGAATCATAATATCTACATGGATAGGCAATAATGGATGACTTCCTTAACCATTTTAGCTTCCCTTCTCTTCTAGGATAGATGAAGTCCTATGATTCCACAGAGGTGCCATGTTATAGTGCAAATGCAATTGACCAGAGCATTCTCTAGCTCTGTCTAACTATCTTGTGCCATTTAATCTTGGGGAACTTAGTGTTTCTGGGCCTCAGTTATCTCATCTGTAAAATGGGAATATTAATGTCTGCTGACTCTATATCTCAGGACTGCTATGAGGCTTCTATCCTATTGGTGCAAGGTTCCATGACAGCTTTTATCACACTATGTGGTGATTATTTAGTTATCTTGCTGTCTCTAGGCTGGATCATCTAGGGGGTAGAGATTGGGCTTCATATATTTATTGCTCGAAGATCAATGTTTAGCACAATGCCTTGCATGTAGTCCATGGCAACAATGACTTGTTAGGTGAACTTTGAAAGTTGTAAGTCCTCTTCGAGAGAGAACGATGCATGGAGCAAAGGCATTTCCAGGAGGTGGTGTGTGTGTCTTGTACAGGAAGCCGATTTCACTCTCACTGAAGCACACCAAGTCATGTATGCCTTTGTGCACATCCATGGAATGGGAGTGATGGAGGTTTGGAGGGAGGCAGTCATTAATATTTCCCCATTCAATTGACAATAAACACAAGGAACCAGAATAGGGTCGAAGGCTCAGTTTCATCAATGAATGGTAAAGCTGGGTGGGAGAATGTGGCATTTTTTCCTGGTGTGCTTAAAGCATGGGTGGTGGAGGCACCAGGTGAGACTGCCCCGAGTAAGAGCAGGCATATAAGAAAATAGCAGTGTGACAGAAGGCATAAATCCCTTTTCCTGCTTTGGAGTACAGTGATCCTGGAGCTGATAATCTGTCTAGTCCTGCCCTGAGGAAGGGAGTAAGGTGAAGGGTAAGAGAGAGGAGTGGTGAAACCTTGACAGTGAGTTCCTCCTAAGCTTAAATTTAGATACATGAAACAAAATAGGTGAGGAAGACATAAAGAGTCCTTGCAAACAGAGGAGTCAGGTAAGGACACAGATGACTGTAATTCAAAATAATGCAGGTGAGAAGTAAAGCCCTCTAGGGAGTTAGATCAGGAAAAGATAAAGAAAAGTCATACAACTGGGAAGCAGAAGGCTAGGATTTAGAAACAGCATGACAGTGGACAAATGGCCTTCATCCTTTCCCACAGAGTCATGCTTGTCTTGGCCAACTAGCTGCAATAAATTCAGATCCAAATAGTGCTTCTGTGCTGTGGGCCTGAGCAGCCAACCACATCAGTTTAAAGTTAATAGTTACAGATTATCCAGACTTTGACACCAAGGGATTTATTGAGAGTAATGGTTCTAATCCTATTAGAATTCCCTGTGCACTCCTGGGAGCAATTCCTTTACCTCCAATGGAACTACTTCATTTTTGAATTTGCAAAGTAAGATAAGATAATCTGAAAATCATTATTGGTATTTAACATAGATGCACACATATAAAATCAAGAGCTACAGCCTCTCTATATAGGTCCATCTGGAATAAGATTGACTCATTAAATTATTTTTAATGGGTGTTAAAAGTAACTGATATTCCTCCCAACCCACCACTATAAATATAATAAAAATGCTTTGAGGGATGCCTGGGTGGCTCAGTTGTTTAGGCAGCTGCCTTCAGCTCAGGTCATGACCCCAGTGTCCTGGGACAGAGAGTCCTGCATCCGGCTCCTTGCTTGGCAGGAAGACTGCTTCTCCCTACGCCTCTGCCTGCCACTCTGCCTGCTTGTGCTCTCTCTCTCTCTCTGACAAATAAATAAATAAAATCTTTAAAAAAATGCTTTGATGCTGGTCTGAATGGGAAGGAAGATATTATAAAGTCACATGAGAGTTACTTGTTAATTATAACTGTTTCTATACTTGGAGAAAGGTAAATGAGCAAAGGCAGTCCAACAACATTTTTTTTTTTAAAGTAGGCTCCATGCTCAGAGTCGTGCCCAAGGCAGGGCTTGAACTCACAACCTTGGGATCAAGACATGAGCTGAGATTAAGAGTCTGAGGATTAACTGAGTGAGCCACCCACACACTTTAAGGAAGTGCAATGACATTTTTATCTCCCTTAAAGTTTATAGCACTTCAATTTTCTTAAATTTTTGGAGTTGTAAATCTTATCTATTTTGAAGTTTGACATCTTGGCCTGCCAAAACGAATCCTTTCACTTGACAATTTCTTTTTATTGCTTCTGTCAAAAAGACTGTCCAGAAGGAATGGTGATATTATCACACAGCCATATTATAGAGTTATAAAAAAGTCTTCAAGGGATATTGGCATTGCAAATGTCTAATGATGGAGGGTTAAGTTAAAAATAGAATATAAAATCATCTATATTACTATAGTTGTCATATATATCTTCATGGATATATGTACCATTATACCTTTTATGTATACCACATCAATACATGTATATTACAATGGTCCATTTTTTAGACAGAGAAAGGAGGTAGACTGGATAAAAATAACATAAAAGTGCTAAGGGTGGTTATGTATTTTTCCTTGTTCCCATATCTTGCCAAATTTCGTACAATGAATATGTATGCTTTTATTAGCAAATGAAAATCCTTTATGTTTTATAAAAAGTAATGGTTCATCATTATTTCTCTTTTGGACTATCTTAAAAACCATTGAAACAGCAAGGTGACAAACTAAAAGATGTTAGAAATCCTTACACACAAACATATAGCTCCTACACTTGAAAAGCATAGGGATAAGAGCCCTCCATATGTCTCCATTGTATTAAGTACAACCTCCTGTGTCGCCATAGTCCTGAATGCCTATTTGCCTTGCTACACTCATCACATCATTTTATAATCTCCTCTGCACATCTTTCTTTCTCCTTCGCTAGGCCTGGATATTCCAAAATGCACTAACGATTCTTTAGTTATCTTTGTATTCCTCGTTTTGGGGACACACTACTTGGAACATACTAGGTGCTCAATAATTGATTTCAATTCAGAAATGTCCAAGAAATACAAAGGAGGTCCATCTATCTCTCTCCTTCTGAGGTACTGAGTTTACCAGTGGTGGAGCAGTCTGTGGAATTGATCCATCCCGACCTAGAATAGACTGCTTCCCTCAACATTCATTCCATTTTTTCAACCCTATAACTTGCATGAAACAACCACTGCTCAAGAGGCAACCCTCTCCACCATTAGGGAAGGAAAAATGAAACAAGACGAAACCAGAGAGGGAGATAAACCATAACAGACTCTTAATTTGTTATTAAGAACAAACTGAGGGTTGCTGGCGTGGAGGGGCGTGGGAGGAATGGGGTGTCTGCATGATAGACATCAGGGAGGGTCTGTGCTATAGTGAGTGCTGTGAATTGTGTAAGACTGATGAATCACAGACCTGTACCCCTAAAACAAATAATAGTTATACGTTAATTAAAAAAAAAGAAAAGTTTTCACTCAATGGAATCAAACAGTGGGCAAGGGATAGAGTTTTGGGAAGCTGGGTAGATACATCTTCCTAGTGTGAAGGAAGAACTTGTTGAAATTATGGAGGCATAGCTGGAGGAGGATGACTGAAATAAAAGTGTGCTAGCTTGAGTGATACTGTTAATATCATGGACATAGACTGAATTTGGAATATAGGACTTTCTGATATTTTTATCTGCCTAGCATCCAATGTCCTTTTTTTCTAGTAACATTACCTTCCTCCCCGACTCTCAGTCCCTATAACTTAGGTGGGGCTGACCCTACTCCCAATTTCATGAACACATGACCAAATGAGTCTCACCAGAGCATTTGATTCTCCTGGGCATTGTAATATTGGTTTGAGTGTTGGCATCTGACCCAAAGCAGGCCATGAGATGCTGTCCTTGCAGTTTTGCTGAAACTATTGAGAAAAAGAATCCTTTTTTCCTGATAAGACTGCTAACCTGTTAAGATGTTGGCTTGGAACACAAGTGATCATTTTATCACCATGAAAGAGGAGACTGCCCAAGAATGAAGCCAATGCATGGAAAAATAGTGCGGAGACTTGGATCCGAATATTCATGACATCATTTCTACATGTCTGAATTCAGTCATTCCTGAATCAAGATCCTCCTGAGTTTTTCAGTGCAAAATAATTAACTCAATTTTTTGCTTAAGCCCATTTGTGTTGGATTTTGGTTACTTTCTATGAATGGAGTCCCATTTAATTCAGAGAAGGTCTGTCTGTTCTCACTCCATCTGTGAAAATGAATTCCTAGTTTTGGACCGGTCTTTGGAATTGATCCACCCTCACCCAGAATAGACTCCTTTCATCAACATTCAATTCTTTCCACAGTGTGGCTTGCATCCTCCTGGAGGTAGAAAACCACTGTTTTTGGATAGCAACCCTTACTACCAATGCCCTCCTATACTGATTGAAAAAATGGTGTCAACGTCTGGTCTTAGTTCTGTCTTCTAGAGTCACAGAGACTAGAGGTCTTTTCTCTTCAGATATTTGAGTATCACTGTGAATCATGTCTCTTACTCAATCAAACTGATTTTCTCCAGACTGAATATCATCTCTCCCTATAATATAGGGTTTTTCTCTGAGTGTGATCCACAGTGTTTTCAGATAGACTACAAGACACTCAGTTTACCCTTCAGAATATTTTTTTAGTATAACCATGTCCCATGCAATATAATGTTTCTCTGAAATTCAGGCTTACTGAGGCATCCTATAGGTTATTTGCTAAATCTGACAACCTTATCTACACATCACTTGAGTTAGAGTCACCTAGGAGCGCCCCACTTTAGTGGTCCAGACACTAAAGGTACATAGTTGTTCACTGGAGTTTGAGAACCAGTTCTTTAACCATTTTATACATTCCTACATGTCCTACTTTGGGCATACTTTTGTTGGTTAGTGTTCCAAATTTCTGAAACTTTTGCAGTCTTAAGCAACATCAAGGCTCTGGGATATTTCATAAAATGAATTGAGTGTTTTTTTTTATATGGTAGACATTGGTTTAGGCAATAAACATTAAGAGTTTTGCCTTATGGAATATACATTCTGGTGGGATAGCCAGACTGTAAACAAGTAAACAAACAAAAATGTCATAACATAATTTCAGGCACTGGTGAGTCCTATGAAGAAAAGTAAATCAGGGTAAGGAGAGAGCACTGAGATTAAGAGATGCCATTTTAAAGAGAAGGTGACCCAGGAAGGCCTCTCAGAGGAGAAGGGATTTGCACAGAGCCTGGGGAAGGCAAGAGAAATAACATTCTAAAGTAGAGGCACCAGGAAACGCCTCTGTCTTGAGATGGGGCAAAGTCACACTCCAGAGGAAGTGTGGAGAATTAGGGCCATTTCTGTAATCTACAACCAGAGAAACCAAGAGAACTATTGCCAAATGTTGCCAAAACACACACTTCAGTCACCTCAGTACCCAAAGGACCCCGTCTTGAGACAGTTTCAGCATCCTATTGTGACCTCTCACCTTGGTGTTGCAAGACTCCACTCTTCTGTTGTCCAGAATGCTGGCTCTTCTCTTGGCCATATTCACTGCCTTCCAAATGGAAACACTGCCAACAGCAGTCTGGGTGCACAAGAGAGTGGGATGGGGGGTGGGAGGAAGAACCCATGTTCCAGCAGCACATGCTCCTTGGGCTGTGTACTGAGTCCTCCGTGGAGAACACTGGGGTTTGATGCCAGATCTGAATGGCTCGGGACCACAGGCCTTGAGGGCTGTAAACATCAGATGCTTTTAATGCTGCCTTTCTTGCTTTGCCACAGGAGCAGTCGCTCAAAGAGGGAGTCCCTCCCTCTGCCCATGAATGAGGCCTGCCTGCCAACACCAATTCCAGCTGTGAACATGTAATCAGCTCTTCTATGGCCCCAAAAGGGGAGTCCCAGAGGCCTAAATTTAATTTTCATGCATATTTGTCTTCTCCCTCCACTTTATGCAAACACTATTTTGTCGCCAACACAGGCGCCAACTGTTTTGTTTGGATAATTGCTCGAAGTCAACCCCAAACTCCAGGGAGCTCCCTTTTTCAGAAAGCACATTTCGGTTAATTTTCGGTTAACCAAACGATATCTTCCTTCAGCTCTTCCTTCGGGGTTTCAAGGATGATTTCTGTAAACATTTTATTCATTCTGAAGCCGTTCGACACCAGTGTCGGGTTCATTCTCCTCCATCCTGGGTTGGTTGGAATGAGCAAAGAAAACAGGAGCTCGGCAGACCCGCGGATCATCTGCTACGGCTGTTTTTCTTTCAAATAATTCGCTATTCATCTTGCCACAATCAGCTGGTCCTAGAGTAGCTGTAATAACCCAAGTGGAGGTTTGTGGCCATAATAGGGAGGAGGGGAGAGAGAAAAATGAACTCTTGTAAAACAAAGATCTTATTTTTATGGAAATGAATAGAAACTCTGCAGTAAGGATGAGACATATGGAAAAGCGTAAAATATGAACAGAACGTTTTAAAATAGAAGGTCCTCAGAAATGCTCCATATGGCCCAGCAGTATTTAAGGTAACAGAAAACAGTTCACATTGCAGCTGCAAGTGTTCATTCCTGGGGTTCAGGACTCAGTTCACAAAACTGTACTCTCCAATTTGTCTTGAATCTTGAAGAATGCTTTCTTTGTCTAGCTCCTGGTGCTAATTCTCTTAGGGCTAGGGGGAGAGTTAAATGAGTAAGTTATTAATTAAGACTGACAATTTTAATTAATTGTATTTCATTCTTAATGAAGGGATAAATTACTCATAAATGATCTCTCCTCCTACCTTACCTAATAATCAATAGTTATGAAAGAGTTATGAAAACTTCATGCAGTTTTAAGCCTCTTTAGAGCTTAGGGAATCTACATATTAGAGTGTAATAACAACACAATGCTCACAATGGAAACATCATTCTAAAAAAATGACCCAGGACATTCAGATGGCATCTCCTAAAAGCACAGTTCATAAACACCATTAATGCTAGTCCACAATTACTATCTAAAGAGTCAACCAACAAAAATCACACATTTTACCAAGGATTTTCTGATTTTTACCATGGTATTAAAAATGACTTGGGAAAATCAGTGTGAACATCAAATGAGTTTTGTTATTTAGAATTCTCCATAGATATTACGCATCTCAATATCCTTTTTGCCCTGCAGAGATTGAAGGGAAGATTTAACTCACCAAATATGAAACTAAGCCATGCTGAATGCTTGCATCATAATATGTCATATGTCGGCCTTACCATAGGGAAGTGTTCCTTTTTAATATCCTGCGCTAGGGTGTAACCCAAATCTTCGGATACTGGCTTTGTTTTTTCATGATTTCCATCTGAAATTTGAATGCAGAAAATGAGATAGAAGGAAACGGGAACATAATAACAACACGAAGGAATCTATTTTTGTTTGTTCAATAAGACCTTTTCATTTTTCTGACAACATCAAAAGTCTCATTCTTACTTTTCTCTCCTCTTTAAGTTTGTAAATTCTGCCAGAACATTTACCATGCCATTGTAGTGCCATTCGTTTCTCATTTTACTTTGTCTGTACAGTCCTGATCAACTAATTTCATTTTTCCTGCCGGTAAACTTTTTTTTTTTTTTTGGCTGAACTGACTGGATGTTTGGCTTTGTGTAGACACAGCCTCACTGTAAGTTGGCCCCCTAATTCAATAATTCACCATGAAGACTGGTTTTCATCCTCAGTGTGTTGAACAGGCATCTAATCAACCATTAATTTCCTTTTTGTTGGATGAACATAGTAACTATTTCTTTCCTTCTGATGAGAAACAGAGGCAGAGAGGATTAGGGGTTGCCCTAAGTCAGAAAGGGAGGTTGCAGAATTCAGTGTCAGGAATCCGTACAGTATTCAGGAGCGATGTAGTAGAGAAAAGCCACAATTTCTGGGAAAAAAGACATGGAGAAGAATTAATGGGTAGGTGCACAAATGTGATGCTAGACATGGCCCTCAGCACTTTAAGTCAAGCCTAGAAGGTTCTTTATCAAAGAGTTGGATGACCTTGGACAAGTCTCTTAGCTTCTCTAAACCTATTTCTTTATCATCCTCAAGTGAAACAGATTGAGTGGAACTGAGCAGTATTTTATCTCTTTATAATGCATAATTGTAATATTTCCAATGACAAATTTGAAATTATGCATATCATTACTTGGTGCCTTGTCATTTTCATTCTTGTCTTTTGAATTTATTAAGAGATGGTAATAAATTTTACCATATTTATGAAGATGAAAAGTCTTCATTACTTATCTAAGTAACTTTGTTATAAGCACTCCATTTATTTAAGAGAAATAGCAGATGAGCCTAACAGTGTTCTAATGAATTTAGACACTTGTGGCGAAGACCAATTCACACTTGAAAAAAAGAAGTTAACATAATACAGTAATATTGACTAGTTTTGGGGCACCTGGGCGGTTTAGTCAATTAAGTGTCTGCCTTTGGCTCACAGGTTCCCCAAATCCTGAGGTCCTGGGATTGAGCCTTGTGTCAGACTCCCTACTCAGCGGGGAGTCTATTCTCCCTACTCCAGCTCTCTCTCTCTCTCTCTCTCAAATAAATAAATAAAATCTTTAAAAAATATATACTGACTAGTTTTATTAAAGCTATTTAGAGTAGACATCATGGATATCAGTCTGAATTACATTGATCTTATTCATCTAAAGTAAATGGAATTTGGGCTAAAGCCTTAGGAGTCATCTGAACCAGGGACTATGAGAGTTTCCAGTGCCCTCCATCTTGTACCCCTCATTCTTCCTGCATGTCACCTTTATTCTTCAGAGTAGCTTCTTTGATGAAGGTGGAAAACATGGTTTCCAATAGCTCACAGCTCATATTCCAGAGCATCTCTTTCTGGAAAGAAACAGAGACATGGTTGCTTAGGTCCTAAGAACAAAAATATATTGAAAGAATCTGATTTTCCAAGCTTGAGTCAGTTGCACAAAACCATGTAAAGAAGTGTGGTATCATCTTGAGTGATTTTCCCATTGTAGCTGAAAGGAAGAATATAATAATAAGGAAACTCTCCTTTAAACCACTTTGAGTCATAGGATTACTGCCCTGAAGAAAGTGTGTGTGTGTGTGTGTGTGTGTGTGTGTGTGTGTGTGTGTGTGTGTGTGCAGACAGAATAAAACATGATTACTAAAGTTCAATAAAGCATTGACAAAAGAAATCCTTTTTTTAAGAATTTGCTTAAATATGTAGAATGGTTACTTTTCTATGTTAATACATCTATTTAGAAAACATTTCCTCAACTCTCACAGAGTGCAGCATGCTATAGGCACTGGGCTGGATTCAGAAAAGTAGAAAAATGCAGATTCTTTACTCAATTAATTTATAACTTTTTTGTTAAAAAAAGGACATACTCACTAAGACTTTAAACTTTTTTGAATTTTTTTACTTATTTGGATATTTTTGAGAGGGAGAGGTGGGGGAGGGGCAGAGGGAGAGAGAGAATCTCAAGCAGGGTCCATGCCTAGTGTGGAGCCTGACCCAGGGCTTGATCTCACAACCCTGAGATCATGAGCTGAGCTGAAATCAAAAGTCCAATGCCTAACTGACAGGGCCCTCCAGGTGCCCTCTCACCTAAGACTTTTAATTACAGTGTGGTTAGTGTCCAGTGAGAATACAGGAAGAACTAGAACCACCTACCCTGAGTGTTCAGAAAGTGCTCTGAATATGAGCATCAGGGGAAGGCTTCATAAAAAGAGTGGTACTTATCCTTGGCCTTGAAGACTAATAGGATGTAGACAGGTAGACAACATTCCTTTGGAGGATATTCTAAGTGGAGTCAGTATACAGGGGTAGAAAGAAGACTCAACGCCAAGGCAAGTGGCTGAGTGTTTCAAAACACCTTCCTGAGATATTATGTACATAATTATTTTTCCTAGAAAATTCACTTCTCAAAGACAGTTAAAAATTTGGCTTCCTTTTATCCATTTTTTGGCTATGTCTTGTTCTGAAATAATAGAATATGAATTTGTGAGGCTGCACTATAGTTAGTTGTTGTCTTGTCTATAGTACAATAAAGTAAATTGTTCCAATGCTGAATCCTTCCTTAATGTGCATGAGAATTTCTTTTATTTAATAGAAACTTATTATAGGTCAAGAGGTGATGAATTGAGGCGTTGATCTTGTTTTATTATTGAAAATTACTATTTATGTACAAAAATATATGGAATACCTACAACGATGAAATTGACATATTCTGTCTCTCTCCTCCTGGAGCTTGGAGTAATTTTGAAGACAGGATAATTCAATAAGCAATTTCAAGTGTTAATTGTTATGATAAAGCAAGTCCAAGGAACTATGAAAACATGCAGCAGAAGGGGATAAGCAGTTCAGAACTTAGGGAAAAGAACAAGAAAAGGAGAGGAGTAAAAATTGGTCAGAGGAACAGGGTCTGTAAAAGATATGCCACATAGAAAGAAAATGTCTGAATGTCAGGATATATCATTGAAAGTATGATATATCCAAAGAACTGAAAAGAACTCTCTCTCTTCTTTCTCTTTCCATTTCTTGTCTCTCTCCTGACTCACACCATGACTGACAGAGGTCACAGTGACCCAGCGGAGAGATACATGCT
The DNA here is from genome assembly GCA_002007465.1 of Ailurus styani. Taxonomy (NCBI): domain Eukaryota; kingdom Metazoa; phylum Chordata; class Mammalia; order Carnivora; family Ailuridae; genus Ailurus; species Ailurus styani. Next base: position 1,867,117 of record LNAC01000301.1, read on the forward strand.
ATTCACTAATCTTTCTCTTGATTATATTCTTTTCAGATTTCTTAAGTTGAAATAAATTCCAACTCTTTTTCAAGATGGTGCCTAATAACCAGAATCCCATAGTTCTAATATTGAACATAGAACTGTTCTGACCAAGATTGTCAAATAAGAAAGCTTGCCGTCTGCTCTTGGGTTTAGTAATAAATGCATGTGATACAATTTCTTCAATTCTGCCACCACACTTCACTTTGAATAGCCTTTACCCAGGACTCAGTTTGTCAACAGACCCAGATCTTGAGTTCCTTTGTACCAACTGTATTAAATCTCACTGATAGAAATTTTGTGGGCTTGTTGGTCTTTACTATTAAGAAGACCATTTAAGATTCTGAGATGTTAAAATAAGTAATTTCTCGTTTCAGTTTGGAAGGCTATTCCTGTCAAGAGGAGATGCCATTTGGTCTAATGATTACATGTTATTAAATTAATATTTTAATTGCGTTGCCTGGTTATTCTAACCCCCTATGGCCTCGAGGTATATTCCTTCAAGATGATCTCTCACCATAATGTCTGCTGCCGATTCAAAGAAGTGAAAGGATATTTGTTAAAAGAGGAGATCATCACTCAAGATCATTTGCCTCGTTGGTGTCAGCCGTCAGGCTAATACATTTATTTGGACAACAGTAGGTTCTGACAGAACTTAGAAAGTTCTCTTTCTCGGTTGTGAAATATGATGGATGTGCCATACTGGTGACCTTTACACAAGGCCACATGTTAATATTCAGGACCTCCCTTTTGTTGGCCTCAAACAATGGCTGTCATTAAGAAAGCTTGGTTTGCCAATATGCCCTCTGTTAGGATGCTGGACCACTCCTGATTGGTCACCAGGAAGTATCATGTGCCTTTGATGGAAATGACATGGAAGATGTATGGTCAAAGTGCTGTGCTCAGCACCACTGCTGTGCAGGGGAGAAAACCACTATGACCCAAATAGCCCTGTGCTCAAACAATGTCGCACCAACCAAAGACAACATATTGGGAAGAAAAATGCTTGTAAACTGCATGTGTTGGAAGATGTATTGGCCAGACGGCCATAGGGCAATCTTTGAACTATAGAAATCTTTAGAAATATTGTTTGGTTCTGAAACAATACTTACAAACCTAATTAATCAAGCATAGATGGTTTATTTTCAGGCTTTCCACAGTGTGTTTCTTTAAAGCAAGAATAGGGTCTGTCGGGTTCTTTTTGCTGTTTCACAGAGGCACGCAGAAACTCAGCATGGGCATTCATGTTCATACAAGTTGAAGCTCTAAATTTCAAAATAATATCTACATAGATCTCTGGTGATCCCTTCAACAAAGGCCGGGGTTGGGGGTAGCCCGGATTCCTTTTTCAATTGTTCCTGACTCTATGTGTGATTTTTTTCCCCACTTCTCCTTCATTTTATTTGTCAGAATCAGAATCACTTATTCACAGAATCATTGAAGAAAGATTTTCATTTCTGTTGCATTCTCTAGCTTGAGGGGAAAACACTTGCTTTTTTCTTTTTTTAACAGAATACTTATCATGAAGAGTTGCTTTCCTGAACTTGTACTACTGAATAGTGTGATTTAAAATGTTTTCCAGTCTTAGTATCATATTTTAAAAGGGTCATTGGAAACTGTGCATCCTCCAGAAGCATGAGAACTATGAGAAACTTTTCATGCAAGAAAGTTAAGGTGCCATTTGGAGTGATACCACAGGCAGGTAGCACAAACCTCTGTGTCTCAATCAAGCTGTGGCTGAAATAAGCAAATCACTCAGATAAAGGAATTGTCCAAGTCCTTAGTTGCATGCAAAATAGTGCTGGGCCAGAGTTTCAGCAAGACATGAAATATTACACTGGGTCATGGCAGTTGAATGGCATGAGTACAATCCCTGAGGGTCAACTCCTGGTTATTTATTTAGAGGCAGGTTATCAACTTGGTGGATTATCCAAGTGCTCCCCACTGTGTTCTCCAGGGCTAATGTCACTATTCACCAGCTGGTTAGACTACGAAGAGCGGGAGAAGAAAAGGGGGTTAAAACTCAACCCGTGATTAAACCTTGGCTTAAACCTTGTAAGCAATTCAGATGAAAGATTTTGTGGGAAGAGAGATACTCAAGCTCATTATTTTCAGGAAAATACACAGATTAAAACCACAGTAACAGTACTCTTTTATACCTGCCAGGATGGCAAAGATTGAAAAACATAATCAAGTAATAATAGCAAGTGTTGGCAAGGCTGTGGGACAGAAAGAAGCCTTGTACACTGCTGGTAGGAATTTAAATTGCTAAAAAAACACTCTGGAAAACAGTGGGTACTGTATAATAAGGTGGAAGATGTGCATACCCCATGACTTGGCTATTCCACTTCTAGAGAAACTAGTGTACATGCAGCCGGAGTTGTGTGTAATAATGTTCACAGCAGCCTCCTTTGTAATATTAAAAAACCGGACTTCACCCACACACCCATCAATAAGAAAATGGATGAATAAGTAGTGGATATTTATATAATGAAGTTGGGTTGGTCTGTGGATGTTTTTTTTTTAAGCTATGTGTCTATGTCATGCATACTCTTGTAGGCATATTAAGTTTAAAATATGAAATTGCCTACATTTGGCCATTTTTGTCCTACAAAATAGCAATTTCTTATGTTAACATAATGTTCCAAAAATAAATAAAGAAAAAAGTGTTCAGTGTAGTTAAAAAACATGCAGAGACTCACAAGCCTGGAGGCCTGGAGAATAGGGCTGAAGAATAGTTAAGAGATCATGTTATTTCATCTATAGATGAGGAAACCAGGGTCTAGAAACTTTCATTCAGTGAATCTACTAGAAACTGAGTGTGGTGGTCCTCAAATTAGACTCTGTGTTTGAAAGAATCTGTAGCCTAACTACAGATCCAATCCACTTCTATGTCCTTAGGCTGGGAAGTTTTTGTGATTCTGTGTACTTAAAACTGAGTAAGGCTAATGTGTATGTGGAACAGGTGGTGTCATGGGAGGATGGTGAGCTATGTTTGAATTCTCTTCAGTTACCTTCTGATGTGTAGTGAGAGGCTGACTCTGTGTCCTTTTACCAGAGTGATATCAGGAGAAGAAACACCCCTCTTGCAGAAGGCTTACACTTAGCAGACTACCTGAGCTAGGACAGGTGCCTGCCCCTCTAGTGGCCACTTCATTCTCCCACATCCATGGTAGACATCACCAACTTCCCCAGGAACCAAGACACAGCCATGGAACTCCTCTTTAAAAATTGATGCCACCTCCAATTTGGGCTTCTGGTGTTTGAGATGAAACTTGTTTGCCCTTTTTGGTAGAGGACAAGGCATAGAGCTGGGATGGTGATTGTGATGAACTGAGCAACGTGGACCAATACCAAAGAAAAGAGAAGGGAAGTGGTTAATCTCAGACAAGTCTGCAGAAGGGGAGGATGGAGGTTGATGTGCACAAGGGAAAAGGTAATAACACTGAAGAGCATCCATCAGAGGAGTGAGATGCATTCAATCATTTTTTCCAAGAGAAGTTTCTGAGTATGAACTTTCTGCCTAGTGTTTGAGAAACTGTGGAGAATGATTCAGAGATGGTACTTGCCCTTATAGGGCTTACATTCTAGCCAGGAAGATTGGCATAAACTTGTAAATGGTTACATATATAAAATACTAATGTAATATATTAAATAAAAATAAAGCAGGGAACAGAGTCATGATGGAGCTCAGGAGGCCATTTGGGAATGAAATGGAGGAGCAAGATTCTTTTAAAAGCAGTTACCTTTTAGATTAAAAGTAATACAATTAAAGATTTTACTAATTCCTCTCTGAGTTCTTCCTTTCTTTGTGTAGATCTGAATACATTATTTTCCCACTCCTTGAGAACTTGTTTTCACATTTCTTGTAATGCAGGTCTGTAGACAATATATTTTCTTCACTTAAAAAAATTTTTATTTATTTATTTGAGAGGGAAAGAGAGAGAGAGGAAACAAGCAGGGGGAGGGGAGAAGCAGGGAAAACAGACTGCTCACTGAGCAGGGAGCTCAACTCAGGGCTTGATCCCAAGACCCCCTGGATCATGACCTGAGGTGGAGGCAGATGCTTAACTGACTGAGCCACTCAGGAGTCCCTCTCTACTTTTTTATTATTATTTGAAAAAGTATTTCTCCTTAACTGTTGAAGTGTAATTTTGCTGGATATAGAACTCTAGATTGGTGTTTTTGGTTTTTTTTCTTTTAATACTTTGCAAATATGTCATTCCACTCTCTTCTTGCTTACAGTTTATGATGAGAAATTCATTTTAATTCTTATCCTTATTTTTCTAAAAGGGGTTCCCTACCTTTCCCTACCCCGGATTCTTTCAAGATCTTCTCCTTTTGTTTGGATTTCTGTGGTTTGAACATGATATGCTGAGGTGTAATTTTTTTTTTCTTTTTGACATTTATCTTGGTTAATGTTCTTTGAGCAGCCTGGATCTATGGTTTGTTGTCTGTCATTAATTTTGGAAACTTCTCAACCATCATTATTTAAAATATTTCTTCTTCCCCATTCTCTCTCTTTTCTTCTTCCAAAAAGGATGCGTATGCTGTATCTTATAAAATTGTCCCATAGTTCTTGTATATTCTGTTCTGTTTTTTAAATTTTTAAATTTTAATCCACCCCCACTCTTTTATCTCTGCATTTTAGTTCAGAAGTCCTTACTGACCTATCTTCAAACTCACTGATTCTTTCCTTGGCCATGTTCAGTGTACTGATGAGCCCATTGAAGACATTCTTCATTACTGTTACAGTGTATTGTACTTATAGCATTTCTTTTTTTGTTGTGTTTTTATTGTATTTAATTTTTAAATAAAAGCTGCATATATTTAAAGTGTACAGTATGATGATTTGATATATACACACATATATAGTGAAATGATCACTACTATAAAGCTAATTAACTTGTCATCTCCTCACATAGTTACCATTTTTTTGGTGTGTGATGAAAGCACCCAAAATCTACTCTCTTAGCAAATTTCCAGGATTCAGTACAATATGATTAACTATAGTTACCATGCTGCACTTTAGATCTCTAGATTTATTCATCCTATATAACTGCAACTTTGTACCCTTTCCTCCCATTTCCCCCACCTCCCTGCCCCCGTTAACTTGTGTTCTGCTCTCTGCTTCTATGTGTCCAACTTTGTTGGAGTCCAGAGATAAGTGAATCAAGAAACATTTCTTTCTGATTCTTTGAATTTCTATCTCTCTGCTTACCTTACTTATGTGATCTTTCTCGTTGTGTGCTTTCTCTATTAGAGCCCTTAGCATATTAATCATAGTTATTTTAAATTCCTTCTCTGATAATTCCGACATCAGTGTCAGATCTGAGTCTGGTTCTTAGGCTTTGCTTTATCTCTTCAACTGTGTTTCTTCTTGCCTTTTGGCGTGTCCCATAATGTTTTGTTGAAGGCTAATATGGATATATGAGAAAATAGGAACTGAGATAAACAGATCCTTGGTGGTAGGGGGTATTGATGTGAATTTGGCTAGGTGTTGGGTTGTACTTAATGTTTGTTTTAGCTATAGGTGTCAGAGCCTTCATATTTCCCCTGTGTTCCCTCACTATTCTTCCTTAGAGTGAGTCTTCATCTTCCATTTTTTCAGCTAGAGACCTAGTGGTATGATGATAAGGTGTGGGTGGGGAGAAACATTTTATGATCTTACGATTAAATCTCAGTCTTTTAGTGAATCTGTGTTTCTGGGCTGTGACCTTCACAAGTATTTCTTGGCTTTTATCTCCCTTATGTGAGACAAGATAGCTAAAGGGGCTGTAGTGGGAAAAATGCCCTTCCCTGGGCTGGGATTAGGCTCTGGCATGGCTTTGCTATGAAGAGTGCTCTGGGCATATTTTGCAATGACTACTCTTCCCTTTTCTGTGTCAGAATTGCGAAAGATTCTTTCTCAGACCCTCAGCTTGAGAAACTGGGGTGGGGTACCTTGAATGGGATTCTTCTAAGGCAAAACCCACTGAAGTATAGAGACCCCTTAAAACTGCAGCTCTCAGGAGTTTCTCTCTCTCAAGCTACTCTACACTTAGCCTCCAACAGTTCGTCAAAATTACCATTTAAATGATCCTACCAGTTTATGGCTTCAGAGGCTTCTACTCTAGGTAAGCAGACCTCAGTTTGAGTCTTTGGATTCACCTGTCTCCAGATTGTAGGGTGCCAGTTTGTCCTGCGAACTCAGTTCTCTGATGGGTCCAAGTAAAGTTGTTGATTTTTGGTTCGTTTAGCTCCATCTTGTAGCAAGGATAGGAATGTCAGTTTCCAAGCTGTTTCCATATTGGAGCTGAAACTGGAAGTCCATTTCTTATATTTTCTTTCGTTATCCCCATTTTACAGATGAGACAGATCCAAACAGACTCTCTAGCTCGTAACTGCCATACAAAACTACCATGCACATCCAAGTTGCAATCATCACTCACTTGGCTGACTGCCAACTGCCTTCTGATTGGCTTCCATTATTGTCCCCCTCTGTCCACTTTACCTTAGAGAGCTCTCCAAAGGTACATGCTGCTGTCATCACTCATGTATGTGAAACCTTCAGTTGCTTTCTATTGTACATTGTGCAGTCCCCCGACCTCACCTGACCCTTCACTCCTGCTCACTTCCATTCAGCCACTGGGGTTAGCAGTCTTGGGAATACGACACAGTACTTGTCATACTGGAATACTCTTTTCCCTACTCCCGAACAACTAAATCCTTTTTGGTTTTTGGATCAGTCTCAGAGTCAATGTTACCTTCATGGGTCTCTACCCATGTTTCTCTGTCTTAGCCCCTTGAATTTTCCCTGACTCCACTCACCACAGTTTGTAACTGCTTAGTTGTGACCTGTTTTTGGCATCTTCCCCAGGAGCTTGCAAGCTCCCTGAAGGCAGGGGCCATATTTGCCTTAGTCTGTTGCACCCCCAGAGCCAAATACAGGGCAAAACACACAAGTAGGCATTCGATAAATATTTTTGAATAAATAAAATGAGGCAAAATCCAGAGGGATGGAAAAGATATTATTTTCCACTTGAGTCTTTATCGCTGAAAGAGGTCATTCAGGAGCTACAGAGGGAGACTGGAAGGAACACTTTCAATAACAACAACAATAATAATAACAGCTAAGGCTTGCTGAGTACATCCTGTGTGCCAGGCACTGCTTTGAGCCTTTTTTTTTTATTAACTTACTTACTCTGCCTTTGAACCTCATCTTGTAGGTATTATGATTATTGCCACTTTATGAATAAAGAAACTAAGACAGAGAGCAGTTGAGGAACTTGGTCCTAGTAACACAGCCAGGAAGGGGTAAGAGAGATTTGGCCAAAGCAGTCTGGCTGCAGAACTTGTACGCTTGGTCTTTAAGTTCTACCACTTCTCAGAGCTTGATGCATCATAGCCTCCTTCTATAAACTCAACCCCATTTGCTTTCAAAGGACTCTCACTCCACAGCTAGGAGAAATGGTGTGAAGTGGCAGATTCCATTAAACTCCATGGTGTGGTCTAAGAATCCTTTTAAAGAGTATATTGTTGGAGTTTTCAGCATTAATTAAAGACCTATTTAAAGGTTGTGTTTGATTTTATATGTAGGAGATGACATCAATTATCTTTAGCTCCTATTTGTGCCAACAGTCAAGGGCAAAATGAGCTTTGCGGAATTAATTGTGCCTAGGCTTTAGTTCTCCTTCCAGGATAGTTGCCTCTGGTCCTCCCATAACATGAACATGCTAGCTAGAAGCCCCAGAAAGCAAAGAGAGAATGAGGATACACACACATAGGAGTTATATATTGAGGGATCGCTGCTGGGCATGTGTGCAAAGGGGTGTGGCACCATGCCTGCTGGTATCATAGAAGGGCTGAAATTGCGGGAGTTAAATGACTAGAAAATGAATACAATGAATAAATCAGAATCTGTCATGACTTATCATGAACTATTTTGCTGCTCGAGAGAGAGATAAATTGCTTCTGTGGAAGACATTCAGCTGTGAGGCTTATTGTATTGTACCTTGAAATCTCCTGTCTGCCACAATATTATTTCCAATGAAATTAGGAGCAGATGGAAGACCTGAGCTGCAAGATGACAGGCAGAGTTGCCTACACATGAAAAGAACTTGCAAAACTGGGATAATGGGAAGAATTTTTTTAGCAAACAACACACCACCAACAAGGGCCTCAACTAGTGAGAAAAGTTGGAGGGGTGGCCAGGGGAGCCTTGAAAATGTGGGCTTTCATGGGAGTGAATTCCAGTTATTGGGTCATAGGCAGATGCCCTTTCTTCTGTGGCACATCAGAAGCCCTGCTGATAGCATTGACTATGGCCCAAAGCATGGACCCTAGGACAGTGTCAGATCTGTCGTCAGGTGCCACTGCTTATTAGCTGTTACTGTGCGCACTTCTATCCCTCCCTTCATCAAACCCAGTTCCCATAGTTTGCTTTGGCAATGCTGGCATTGATTGTGCAATAGAAAAACAAAACCCCCTCAAAATCTAAGATGTGAGTCCCCACCCCAGCTTCTGTGATGCTTGGTTAGTGGTGTGGACAAGGTGCTTTCTCGCTGACTTCAGTTTTCTCCTCAGAAAAATGAGGAAGCCAAAGGATTGTTGTCAGGCTCAAGCTGGATTACTGATGGGAAAAGAAATAAGATACAAAGGAGTATACAAGCTATAAAGTGATACAGATTGCTGGTTTCTGAAATGAAGACTTGTCCACAGAGAGAGAATACTCTGAGGAGAAAGACGCCTTTGACTTCATGTTTCAGCATGTTCATGATTGCTTAGGTTAACTCATATTTACCTGAAATTTCTGGTGAGTGAATCAGACATGCGTTTCCCTGATCACTCATTATAATCCCCATGGGGCTTACAAACCACAGGTCCTGGGGTCATGGGGCCATATATCTGTATTTTTCAAAGCATGCTGTTTATTGGCTAATGCATGGTGAGGATTGGAAAATACTGCATTAGATTCAAGAGATGTGTAACCTAACAAAGAGCACTGGACTTGAAATCACAAGCAGTGGATTTTGGCTCAAGTTCTGTCACTATCTTGGTGGGGAAATTTGAAAACTTTTTTAAAAAGACTGGAAACCATTGGAAATTGCAAAATGCCCTTCCATTTGCCACAGTCTCTTTTTGTTTAATGCTAAAACAACTAGTTGTTCTATTCAATTCAGGGTACCTGGTAATTGTATCATAGTTGAAACTTGAAATTCACTCTGGTGTCTGTGAGACTGAGAGGCTCTGCATTGCTATGCTGAACTCCATTTTGCTATAAATAAGCTGGTTAATTTACTCTCAAAATGATCCATTCTGTTGACCTGGGTAACCATTTGTCATTGGAGTAGTACCTAGTATCTGATAGGAGCTCAATAAATATTGGTTGAATAACTAAATAAGCATAGTCACCACCTGTCCCAACACCATATAAGAAAGCTTAAATAATTATTCCCCATATATAGTATTATATGTACCCATACGTATAATATGTTTATTATATTGCAAATACAATGTTACTTATTTGCTCTTCTAATAAGCAAGGAAATCTCTGTCGTAGAGGTAGTGAGATTCAGCCTCCTAGAGGTGTTTTTTTTTTAAAAAAGATTTTATTTATTTGAGAGAAAGAGAGAGCATGAACAGGGGGAGGGGCAGCGGGAGATGGAGAAGCAGACTCCCAGCAGAGCAGGAAGCCTGATGCAGGACTCAATCCCAGGACCCTGGGATCATGACCTGAGCCAAAGGCAGATGTTTAACTGACTGAGCCACCCAAGCACCCCATAGGCTCCTAGAGGTATTTAAGCAGAAGTGGATGATGAGAGGGGTGGGGTTCAGCCTCAGATGATCTATAAGATCTCTTTCAACTCCTAACTTTTAGGATATAAAGGTGTGTAAAGTACATTTGAAACTTCCATCCCGTTCTTGATATTGAACAATAGACCAAGGGCAGAACAAATGCCTCTGGTTCTGGTGCTGTAAATTTTCCTTTGGGATCAAGAGTCCCAGAACTACTGTTCTGAAAGATTCTAGATATTGCTTTGCATTTGGGAAAGCCTGATGTATTTGTGTACCATTTTGAATTCTGGGCTTTAAGATGAAATGAGGCAATCAATTAAATAAAAATAAAAGCTCAACCTTCCTAAAGTGTTAGAGGTAGACAAGACTTCTGGAACACTAAAATTTGCTTATGCACAAAGCTTGCACATGCATTCCCATGGTGCCCAGCTGAATATTTATAAAATCATATTCTGGATTGAAGATGGTATGAAGGGAAGCAAATGATACTGTGACTTTTATAGGGCTGGTCATAGGCCAAAGATGCAAATTGATGGCCTGTGGTGATTCAGAGAGCAGATGTGTTTTGTGGAGCCCACGCTGTGTTTTTTAAAAAATTGAATGAGTTACCAACATTGAAAAATTATAAGTTTTTACATATATAAAAAATATACTTCTGTTTCTCTTGAAAAGCCAGAAAAATCTGTCTACACTGGGCCTACCTGCCCTCATGGCAACATAAGGCATGGTCTGAGAAGTGGCTGGCCCAGTTGACAGGATATATATTCCCTGGGTACCCCTCCTTGGCCCTTTCTCTCATTTCTGTTATCTGCAACACCCCCCCCCCAGAGGCATTTTCTTTGGTTCCTCCTTTTGCAGACAAGGCTATGGTTTGGGAGGAATGTGTTCTGGTATCTAACATGGCCAGCATTCTCTTTGCCCATTGCCCATAGCTTGAGCACAGAGAATAAGAATCTTGCTAAGACTTGTTGCACACTGGCACCATTTCTGGCACACAGTAGAATTCATGCAATAGACTCCCTTCCCCTTCCCATTCCACACTTCCCACCCCCTGGTTTTTCCTCTTTTCTATCTTCTACTCCCCAAATCCGAATACCTCCCCCACCCCCAGTATGAAAAGTGCTGCTGTTAATAACTGCTCTGGGGCAATTGGAACTATTGTGGATACCTGTTTCCTAACACTGTTGTAATAAAGAATCACAAGTGGGATGGCTTAAAACCAAATTGTTTTCTCCAAGTTCTGGCAGCCAGAAGTCAGAAATCCAGGTGTCAGCAAGATTGCCACCTTCTGGAGGTTCTGATGGAGAATTCCTTCCCTGCCCTTCTTTGAGCTGCCTGTGGTTGCTGTAATCCTTGGCATAGCTTGGCTAGGAGATTCCACCCTGCCATCCCTGCTTCTGTCATCACATCGTGCTCTTCCTGTGCACCCCTGTCTGTTTCTCCTTCTGATAAGAACACTCATCATATTGGATTATGGCCTCACTCTAACAACCTCAACTTGATTGCACCTGCAAAGACTCTATGTCGAAATAAGGTCACATTCACAAGTGCAGAGGACTGGGACTTCAACATACCTTCTTGGGGGACACAATTCAAACCATTAGCTTCAAACTAGCTTTCTGAGGTATAAATAAGTCCTCCATAAAATGGAGGTAATAATAGCATCTTTTAGTTAGAGTTTGCATGAGGACTGATTGACCAACATGTCTAGGCCTTCACACAGTGTTTCCAACAGAAGCATGTTCAGCCTTTTACCTCCCTTGCCATATCTATTCCCTCCTCTACTTCTCCCACTTAGGCACCCAGTTCCTTGGGTTGTCATTTCTGTTTGCTCAGTACAGAAATGTGAAACAAACAAATAATCCATATGTTGCCCGATTTCATTCTTCTTATCATTAATTTCGAAGGTAACATTGAAGTGTATTCTTTTAAACTAATATGTTTACCTTTTTCAGTGTCTCCAGGAAAGATTCAGACTCCAGTGGCAGGTAAAAGCCTGCTTCGTGCCCACCCGCACACCATCCCCAGGTCTCTTGTTTTGAGTGCAGCTTCTTCGGAAGAAGAGAGCCATGGAGAAGCTAGTTCCTCCCACACAGCATCCAGTGAATGTGATGAGACCCTACTGATCCTCATTCTAAGACGAGAAATTAAGAGAGCCAGAGGAGCCCCTAACGAGGCTTGGAACAGCCCAGTTTTGGCAAAGCACATGACAAAAAAGCCTATTAGACCCCACTCAGTTGCTCCTTTGCACCTGGAAGCTGCAGGCATGCACATCAGTAGGCATGTGAGACTTCAGTACCGGCCCTCCTGCTATTCCAGGGGAGATTCTGCCCCACTTGGTAAGGATCACTGTATGGTTCTTGTTTTTTTTTAATTATTATTATTGATTAGTTTGTTTTAGAGAGAGAGAGAGAGAGAAATAGCACAAGTGGGAGGAGCAGAAGAGAGAATCTCAAGCAGACTCCACACTGAGTGCAGAGCCCAATGTGACCCTGAGATCAAAACCTGAGCTGAAACCAAGAGTCAGATGCTCAACCAACTGCACCACCCAGGTACCCCGACTTTATGGTTCTTAATTCTTTGTTTCTCTCTTCAATTGGTCACACTTTGTTTTTAACTTCATATAAACATGAAATTACTGACTCAATGGCAGATCCTATTCTAGAAAGTTCTATAAGAGCAGTATCAGTCAGTCTCTAATGGAAGTCTACTAGTTGCCAAGTATTGTATTGGAGGAGAGAGCAAGTGTGATTTGATGACAAGTAATGTGATGATTCAGGTATTGCACCAGAAAATAATGATAATGACAATTATTGCTATCATGATCAATCCAGCCCTCATCTAATTAGCTCTCACCATGTGCCATACACTGTGTTGAGTATTTCACATTATTTTATGAACCCCCCCCCAACACCTTTAGGCAGATAATGTCATTATCTCCATTTTACAGGTAAGGAAACTGTGAATTCATAGCACAGGTTAATGTATGTGATGATGAAGTGTCTCAAAATTGCTCATAGGAGGGATGAGTAAAAATAGGAAAACAGATTGGAAGAAATGAGTTTTGAAACCAGGGACACCTGGGCTTAAATCTCTACCTTCTTCCACTTCTGCTCTGTAGCCATGATCAGTCCTATACATGTTTTTTGAGCTCAAAATTTTCATCTGCAAAGTAACAACAATTAATGCCTTGAAGAGATGTTGTAATTAGAGGATTGATGTAAATGAAGTTCACTGAATACAGCAGGGACCAAACAGCGGTGGGGGTGATGGTGGTGGTGTTTAGACTGGAGGTAAGAAAAGGTGAGGAAACAGTTTATATTCCAGATGTTCTAGAACTGTCATGTAGAAGGTTTCAATTAATTTTACATAACGTTTTTTTGGAAACTCTTTTGGTAGATTGCACTTCATATGTTTATGGAGTTTGTTGGAATTGACCAGCAGAAGAAAGAGACAGATTTTTATTCAATACGAAGGAGAATTTTCTTTGAACTAGAGGCGAATGTTCTGTTTGGACTAGAAGTGGCAAAGGAGGGTCTGGTAGACCTGGTACCAAAGATGTTCATTCAGAGATTGCTTCATTTCTGAGAAGCTGGGCTTGAGGATGGGATGCCGAGGATATTGGTTGGTTAACATTTTTTTTTGTCTTACTATGTATAAGGCAGTGTGCTAAAATCTGAATATACATCTTCAGTTTTGATCCAAATGGCCATCCTCTGAGACAGGAACTACTATTTTTCCATGCTTTAGATGCAGAATCTGAAGCCCGGGGAGATTCTGTAACTTTAGGGCTGGAGCCAGGATTCAAGCCCTCTATTTTGACTCCAGGTCAGAGTATACCTGTACTGATTTTAAACATGACGATAACAGCACTTGGGGATTGAGCACCTACTATTTACTAGATGCTTTACTCTTAGCACGTTCCTCTCTCAGATACTTAACTAGCTTGCTTTTTCATTTCCTTCAAGTCTTTATTGAAATTGCTACCTACATGTGCCTTAATTTTCTACTTTGGGTTTATTAACAGCTGACACTCACTTACTTCTTTATCTGCTTCATTAGTCATCCACTTTCCCATCCCCAACCCCTTTCCCCACAACAAGAATGTAAGCTCTGTAAGTGCAAGGGTATTGCCTGCTTTATGTTTCTCTCAATCTCCAGTGTCTAGAATACTGGCAGACATATAACAGATAAAATTTAATGAATGAATAAGTGAATGAACAAACTTAATCCTATTAGTGACCTTGTGAAGTAGGTAATACAATCCTCATGGTTCAGGTAAGGACAAAGAGGCATAGGCCAGGTGATGTGCCAGGATTTGAATCTATGATGGTCTGACACCAAAGCCTTGTTGATTCCATTACACCACACTCCCTAAGAGAGTTTGTTACAAAATGCATCATTACAGAATTGCATTCAGGGAAGGAATTCCTATTCTTTGCTCATGACAGAACCTTGACCTGTCTTAACTTGTCTAGGTTATATTCTGTTGCTCCAAATTCCAGAACCACATCTATGTTCTGTTGTGGAATTCCCTTGCACTGATTATTGACAACAATGAATTGGTCATCTGCCACAGCTGCAAATCCAAATCAACAAATATCTAAAAAGCATCTAGTTTTCAGAAAGTAGTGTGTTTGGCATTCTGAAAGCTTTTACTTAACTGGAGATATTGAAATGCCATTCCACCTTTATTTCCAGGAAATAATTCTTATACCGAAAAATCAAAGTTGCTAAAAATTTTTCAGTGTTTGATTTGGGTATGTTGAGTGTTGTGTGGGAGATGCCCAACACACATCATGCACAGTATGTAATGAGCTAATTGAATTGTCTAGATATAGACGGGCTGTTTGACAGGCACTGTAAGGAAGGTAGCATGCATTTTTAATTTCATGCAAATTTTTTGAAATGTAAATGCTCCTGTAGGTTGCTCCAAATATTCTATATATCTACATGCTATTCAAAGCCCTTTAAAACTTGTGGAAAGTGATTTAAAGCACATAAATTTTCTTAATTTGCTACTGAAGAATTAGATTTTATGTAGATCAATGGGTAGAATTTCTCAGGGAAAAACTATACATAAGGAAATATATATATATATATATATATATATACAGGTGCAATATATACATTATTTTACAGTATTGACTATCGTAAAAATCCTCAGCTTTTACATAAAAATTACTTGACTGGGCAAATAAAGAAAAACATCAAATTGATTATTAGTATTAGTGTGTGTACGTGTTGTACAGATCTGGATCAGATTAATTCCCTGATTGTTTTAATTTTCAGCTGATTGAAACTTCTAATAAAACTTACAGAATATTGTCTCTTAGGTGTTTAAATTATCAGTTGGAAGTCTATATGGGCTGTGGATCTGTTTGCTTTGCTCTCTAATTCCACTTAATTTTCCACTCCAACTTTTTCCTAATTTAGAATTTGTGGCCCTATTTTTGTCACCAACTCTCCTGTTTCCCTTCTCTCTTGAGCCGTTTTGAACAGCTTTCCTTGAAATAAAAAGTTTTATGAGGAGTCCGTAAAAACGATTTTTTGGAGGGGGTGCTTTTAAAAAAATAGGAAAGGAAGAGATAGCATTTTATTTTCGTAAGGCAATGCCGGGGAAGCACGCAAGGAGAATGTTTGGGCTTCTCTCTCTCTCTCTCTCTCTTTCTCTCAGCACATCGCAAATGTTGATTTCCCACACATCCAGTTAGCAGCAGAGATTTTCCCAAAGTCGCGGGGACGGGTGAATCCCGCACACTTCAGGGCCCCTCCTCCCATGTCTGCCTTCCAGGTCCCGCTGCGAGGCCTTCTACCGCCGTTGGCCTCTGCAGGGGAAGCCAGAACCCCTTGGCCTCGTTGGGCGTTCTCCGGAGTTCCTCGGAGGAGCCCGAGCTGGAGGACAGGAAGGCAGCCCCAGAAGGAGCTCAGGCGGCCCCCCATCGCCACAGTCGGCCCCGGGGCGCGCCCCTAAGTCCGGCTGGAGGAGGCGCAGTTGCCATGGCACCGGAGATGCTCCCCAAGCATCCTCATCCCCCGGGGGAAAAGGGGGCCCAGGGCGGACGCCTCCCTCCAGGGCAATCTGGCAGGAGCGCCCCTTCCTCTGCTCGCCGGTGCTCCCACCCATCTCCCCTCCAAGAAGTTAATCAAGGTCTGCTCTTCTCCTCCTGCCCGCCCACCCCAGCGTTTCCATACGGTTTGTTCGCAGCCCCCTCCGAGGCCGGGGGCGGGGTGGGGCTGGGGGTGAATGCGCCCTTACGTTGACCGCTGCGAGGGAATTGTCCGCGGGCGCTGCCCAGCTTCGAGTCAATGCCTGCCCAGAACAACAGAAAGGGCCTCAGATGTACTGGTTTCCACAGAACCATTGTCAGGCTTTTGTTAAGCAGTTTTGAACCTAATAAATAATGTCAAAAGTCTCTATCGCAGCCAAAAATGTTCCTTTTGAAGCATTTCTAATAGTATTTTTGTTCTCCGGTGTCTCCCCGTGTCACAAAGAATTTGTGCCTCACAATGGGGATGGGGTACATCGCGCGTGCCACTTCGCAACGTGCCTGCGGGGCTTGGACCCCTCTTTGTTTTGCTCTCACAGGTAAAAGGTTTCATTCGCCAACTTGAGCTTTGGTTTAAGGATGTTTTCTAAGGGCCTTTTGAATCTCTAAACAGAGGTTTGGAAAACACAATTGAATACCTGTAATTTAATAGTTAACATGAAATTTGATTACTCCTGATGTGCCTGGGGGAATTCTTCAGACTGTATTAGGGTTTTTATGTCAGAAACCTGAAGCTGGATCCTCCTTTGAGATCCTGAAACACTTGGCACTCCGTTTAATGCAAAAGAGATACTGAGTTTTCTTGTTTTGGAATAAAACAAAACAAAACAAACAAACAAAAAACGCTGGAGAGCCTTGGGTAACATTCTAACAAATGGGTCATTTTAGGCAATATTTCTTACTTCAGTAAACATAGTTCCAACAGCAACTTTTTACCATGATTTAATGCAGAGACTAACTTTATCCCATGAGTTTATGTTTTTTTAATGTAGTATTCTTTTTTTGCAGCGTTAAAAGAGAAACACAAATCAATGAGACCAATACATCCATGTGTAGTTTTGCACTCAAGTTTCTTGCAATTTCCCCCCCCCAGGCTTGAATTCAGAGAGTCTGATAAATGGAGTTTATAAATTCTACTGCATTTTCCCATTCAGTTCAAATTAACGTATAGAGTATGCCCATATTCAAGAATTATCAAGTCTTTAAGTCCAAATTTAAGTCTCAAAGTTTTAATAGGAATGAAATGTTATAACTAGTAACTGCTTAATATTTAGAAGTCTGTTTAGTCCTTTGAGGATGATTTGATTTCTTAACATTCCCTAGGGGGTAATGCACTTTAAAGAAAACAAGAACAAAACCAAAAATGATCCCCAAGCTTTAGAGCATTCCTGCTTCCGACAATGATTTTATAATAAATATGTTATTTTTATTATTTATTTATTAATGTGATTTTGTTGTAAGAGAGCAAACAGGTTATTAGTGATAGTTGCTCTAGTTCCCGGAGGGGATAGTGGCATCTGCTCACTGGAATACACATGACAATCCTAAATTCAACTTCATGCCATTTGGTTGGAAAGAAATGTGTGGGTAAACTCATGGCTTTATGTGAAATTTTGATTCTGGGATATTTTGATTTGCTATTTAATTATGAGTTAGGACAACTGATATTTTTTTCAGATGAAGAAACTATTGCTTTGCTTGAAGTGATTGTAAAACAACTAACCAGAAATCTGTAATGGTCAATTGCAGGAGGAGGAAATTTTTTTTTTTAAATATAATGTATTATTTGCTCCAGGGGTACAGGTTTGTGAATCACTGGGCTTACACATTTCACAACACTCACCATAGCACAAACCCTCTCCAATGTCCATAACCCAGCAGAGTCCAACATGGACCCTGAGTTCAAGACCTGAGCTGAAGTCAAAATTCAGACGTTTAACCTACCCAGGCACCCTGATATACCATGTTTTATTTTATTTCTTTTTAATTTTTAAAAATATTTATTTATTTTTATTTATTTGTCAGAGTGAGAGAGGGAGAGAGCACAAGCTAGCAGAGTGGCAGGCAGAAGCAGAGAAAGAAGGCTCCCCGCTGAGCAAGGAGCCTGATGTGGGACTCGATCCCAGGACCTTGGGATTGTGACCTGAGCCAAATGCAAATGCTTAACCAACTGAGCCACCCAGGCATCCTGAATATACCATATTTTAAAACAGTTTCCCAAAGCATGTTCCATGGAACACTGGAATTAGAAAGATGCTTTGTGAGACGGGGACACATACACAATATCTATATCATCTCTATATCTATCTATCTATCTATCTATCATCTATCTACCTATTTATCTATCTATTATCTATCATCTATCTATCTNATGTTCCATGGAACACTGGAATTAGAAAGATGCTTTGTGAGATGGGGACACATACACAATATCTATATCATCTCTATATCTATCTATCTATCATCTATCTACCTATTTATCTATCTATTATCTATCATCTATCTATCTATATTAAAAAATAGCACCTGTCAATATCTTGCAGCACTAGTGTCCTGTGGAACACATGTGAGAAAACTTTGCTTCAACTCTGTTCTAAATATACTAGAACTCATGTAAACTGGTAGGATTCAAAGTGAGGATTTCTTTTCAAAGGTATTGAAGAGAGAATCAGAGCTAAGGAAAGCAACCCTTAATAAATCCCTCCAGGACCACATTCTTCTTTGAAAGAATGTAATTAGCTGTTATGGTTATTTTTTCTCATTTTGGGTGCACATGGTTGGGAGAAGTTTAGTCAATCCAGCCATGATCTTCTTGTTTTTTTATTTTTTATTTTTTATTTATTTGACAGAGAGAGATCACAAGTAGGCAGAGAGGCAGGCAGAGAGAGAGGAGGAAGCAGACTCCCTGCCGAGCAGAGAGCCCCATGCGGGCCTCGATCCCAGGACCCTGAGATCATGACCTGAGCCGAAAGCAGAGGCTTTAACCCACTGAGCCACCTAGGTGCCCTGATCTTCTTGTTTTGATAGCGATGGATGAGGAGCATTTTCAATGTGACTGGTAGAGTCATGGGCTATGGGCATTCAAGTTCTTCTGAATGACGACTACTTTTGTATTAGAACTTATACACAAACACACCAATGTGAATGTAGTTAATCTTCCCCAATGCAATTACTTCTGAAAACAATGCTGGATTAAACAGCCATACTTGAGGATGAATCAATTTTAGAATACAAATTATATGTATTTACTTATAGTACTGTCACTGAGGAATAGAATAAGGTCCTATGGTATAATTGTTACTAAGATTCTGAATTACAGCTTGCTTATATTTCTTAAGGCTGTCTGATTTGACTTATGGTACATTTATTATACATACTATAAGTGTCTTCTAAGATGATAATATGCCACTTTGCAAAAAAATGTTTTTCTGAAAGTCTCATTGGAAAATAGATATTGATAATTTTTTTAAATTGGTGTGTTGAAGAAACTAAGTCTTTAACACACTCTCTAGAGAGTGATATATACAAATGAGGAAACTTTTTATAATATATAAAATTAATAATTACAATGACAACACTCATTGAGTGTGTATTATGTATTAGGGACTATTCTAAGTGTTTAGTAAATATGAATTCAATTAGTCCTCATGATGGCTTTTTTTTAGTACTCACTATTACTATTGTCTGTTTCACTGATGGAGGAAGCTTTACTTTTAGAAGTTGTAAGACACATATGTATGTATGTGTATGTATATAGAAACATATATGTACACACATAAACTTTAATAAAAACTTTATTATTATATGTCATACAATTTTATTTCATATATAAAGCTATATTATTACATACTGTATTATTAAAGCTGACATATTATACATATATCTATGTGTGTGTATTCCACTTACACAGATAGCATCTATAAACCTATAAAAATAACATGCTATTGGTGCCTAAGTGAGGGAGCTATAGAAACTCTATTTAAATCCCTTTCCTCCTGATAACAAGGTGCAGAGTGGGAGTTGCTACCTGTGGGTTGACGTCATATAATATATTTAAACTCTTTGAAGAGCAAAATTGGGTCAGAGACTTATCAGATAGTTTTGTCTGACACATCATCTCTGTGAAGGTTCAGAAAATAAGGGAAGAGAGGATGGTTTTGAGGTTCATTAAAGAGGGCAGCACTTTCTCAAGGCAGTGACAGAACTCACTGACAACAGACTTTGTGGAAAGGATGGGATGTCGCAGAGTAGGGAGCTAAGGAAGAGCTAAGGGGTTGGGGTCCCTCTAGATACGAAGAACCAAGAATTCCTTCTGGTAACTGTGACCTGAACTTAGTGTCCCTCCATCATTTGGCTGGAGTTTCATCACTGTGAAATTGCGATGACCTCTTTTGTTCACTGCAAAGGTGAATTTGGGAATTAAGTTTTCTATCAAATCAAAGCATTTTGAAAAGTAAGAGAACCTGCAAATGCAAGTCATTCTTTTGTGACTAATATCAACAATAACTGTCACAAACATTATCATTCATTATGCAGGGTTAATTTAAGGACTTATCCAATGGCTGCTCACACTGACAATAAGTATTCCTTCTGGTGACCATGCAATCTATCGCATCCCTCTTTGAGAAGCTTTTATATGCTATATTCTTTACCTTCACCGCAGCACTGTGGGGTAAGTCGTAGTATCTCATTTACTGATGAGGAAACCAAAACACAGAAACAAAGCAATTTGCTGCAATGATGATTGCCCCTAGCACAATGCTTGCAGACATTCCATATTTAAAAAACAATGTATGTAGCTGAGAAATTAACAAATCATTCCATTTAGATCCTCCAATTTAGAAAAGTTGAGAGCACAAAATGCCAGTCAAAAGTCTCTATCATCACATGCCATCTTTTGGTCCAGCTTTCTATAAAAGTCTCAAGCCATCCAGATAAGGGGCGGAATAAGGCAATGTTTTTGTAAACTACAGATGAGATGTTAAGGCTTTGAAGTCAAAAGGGCACCCAGGAAAGAGCTGATTGTCAGGATAAGACTTGGAATTAAGAAAGATGTTCCAGTATCCAGAAGGTGGGTGGCATCCCTCCCGCATAGGCCAAGTTCATTGTGAAATGATCAGGACTTCAGTACAAGTTTGCCACTATGTCTGGGCTTTTTCTCCTGCTTCCTCCATACTCACCACCCTGTGTTTTCCTACTCCTATGGGAATCAATCTGATTTTTAAGTCAGTGATACTGGGATCAGTAATTGTAGTGTTTATTGGGTGCTTACTATCCTAGGTAGTCCTTGTGAGAGATTTGAGAAGTGTGACTTCACTCAACCGCATTTATTGGGCATTCCCCAGGTGCCAGGCTCTGGCCTTGGTGTTGGGGATATTGACTAAAAAGGACACAGTCCTTTTCCTTGACAAGTTCCACCTGGCCTAAGACTCAGTTCTTTCATTCATTCGTTCTATCAAATTTATTGAATACCCATGATATTCTCTATAACATAGTGGTGAAGAGCCATTTTGGTCAAGTAAAACCTAAGGAGTGAGACATGAAATAATGACACAGTGATGTTAAGGTCTATAGTCCTTTAATTATCATTCAGAAATCCAAAAATCTCAGAAGACTGAAAATTCTTTTATAACGCATATGGTATTGGCTATGACCCAAACCGGAGTAAGGCAATTTACAGCTTTGTTTCACTTAGTATGAATAGTCATGTATTTTGATAAAGATGCATTAATATATTTGATTATGGGGTGTTACCTTGGACCCTAATGGATAGTGTTACATGAAACATAATTTGTGCACTATTACATAATACATAGTTTATGCACTATCATGTACAAAACATTTAAAATCCCAAACTCAACCAGGGGGGTTTTGGAAAAAGATTTTGAAGTTGTCTACTGGGTAAATACAGTGGAAGCTTATAGAAGTTGGAGCTGTCACAGAAGGGTTCCTGTGGCAGGATCTGAACTTGATTTTGAAGGGTGGAAGATTTGGAAGAACAAAGTAGTGAATGCGATGAGAAGTAATGACAAGGAACAGATCCACTTCTGTGGGGCCTGAAGGTACATTTTGAGGGGGCCTTTTTAAGGAAAAGAATACAAAATTATGGATATTGTTAGTTAGATGGGCTGGGAAAGACCTTTTCAGATGAAAGGCTCAGAAGCTTTTTATTTGTTTTTTAGTAAATCCATCTTTGAGCAAGGCCAAAAGCATAGATCATTTATTTTACAAAGTGAAATATACCTGTAGATTTGTGGATAAATATGTATGTTTGTATGTGGGGTAGAAAAAACTTGAATTCTTGCAGGAGAAATGAGTGAATTTGACTGTTTTCATCTTTTTGAATTGTTTGAGATTTTGAAAATTGATAACCACGACAAAATGTCTTTTTAAAAAAAATCTAAGCATGTACGTATGACCTTTGAAAAATGTTCCAAAGAGTTGTGTTTTTTTTTAAAGAATGAATCCAGTTATAAATATATTTCAGGATGAATGGGCCTTTCTCAATTTTCTCATGTTTGATTCTGTAGCTAGTCAACTTCTAAAGTGATAAGAAGATTTGACAATCATAAATAATTTAATATACTTAAGTGGCAAACTCTTTAAAGGAGAGAAAAAGCCATATTTTATTTAAAAATTTCTTTTTAAATAGACTAGTCATTGATTGTCTTTAGATTTCAGGGGATAACTTGAATTTAAAGAAATCTTTAGAGATGAATAATTTAAGATTAAAATGGAGGGGTGCCTGGGTGGGTCAGTAGTTAAGCGTCTGCTTTTGGCTCAGGTCATGATCCCGGGGTCCTGGGATCGAGCCTCTGCATCGGGCTCCTTGCTCAGTGGGAAGCCTGCTTCTCCTTCTCCCACTCCCCCAGCTTGTATTCCCTCTCTCACTGTGTCTCTGTCTGTCAAATAAATAAATAAAATCTTAAAAAAATTAAAATGGAAATTTCAATTAGACTACCTAGCAATACTCTTTTCCAAAACTATGCACATTGATTTCTATTTATTCATAAAAATAATACTGATAGTGAATGTTTTGTGAGTACTTACTATGGGCCAAGTACTGTTCTGATTCCTTTGTCACAGTGTACCTCTACCCTCCTTTCTTTTTTGTATTTTTGTATTTTTATTTTTTTTTTGCCATGAAGCTCTGATTATCATTCTTGCTTGGCTTCTTTTATTTATTTATTTTTAATAGGTTTATTAAGGTATAATTCACATATCATACAAGTCCTCTGTTTACAGTGTACCCTTTGCTGGTTTTTTTGGAATTTTCACAGAACAGTACAACTGTCTTCACAAATCGTTTTGCATTTTCATCCGCTCATACAGAAACTCTATACCCTTAACTATTATCTTCTCCCCTCCTGGCTCTAAGTGATCACTAATCTCCTTTCTGCCCCTATACAGTTCTTTATTCTGGGAATTCAGTGTGAGTGGGATTATATAATACGTGATGTTTTGTGGCTGGCTTTTCCCATTTTACATAATTTGTCAAGATCTATCCATGTGGTAGCAAGTGTCGGTATTCATTCCTCTTCTTGGCCAAACAATATTTCATCGGGGGCCTAGACCATACTTTGTTTATGCATTCATCATTCAATGGACATTGAGGTTGTTCCTACTTTTTGGTTATCATGAATGATGCTGCTATAAAGTGCGAGTTTTGGGGTAGGAATATGTTTTTGCTCCTCCTGGAGGCAGTCTCTGCATTAATCCTATTGTGGTTACCCCTTTCCCACAGGCAGAAACAGAGTTGCAAGGCTAGGGCAGCTGTCCAAAGTCACGTACTTGTGCAAGGTGGAGCCAGGCCGTAAACCTCATGTTTCTCTCTAGACCAGCTCCTCTCAGAAGGGTTTCTAGTCTCTCCTTTTAAGGACGTCTAAGAAATTGTACAGAAGTAATAACTGCCATTTAAATATACCCATCCCCAACCATTTACCTATCATCTGACTAAATGCTACACCTGTCTCCTAAAGTGCATCCAGAAAATATCATTTTTACAAACATTATAACCTGCAGGAAATTAGCACGCCTTGCACATTTTACATCATTTTTTAAAAAATTATCACGTTTTTCTCACGTTGCCCCAAATAACTTATGTTTCGAATAGGCAATGTGGGCAGAGATTCGTACTGGCAAAGACCATCCAGAAACTGTCTATTAATGAGGCCCCTCGCCCTCCCCCCACCCCCGAATTTTTCTTTGGGATGAAGTCAGTATTGCGTGTTAGTTCCTTCCTCCTTCCCACACCTCCTCTAGGTTAAAGTTGAATTCTTTGAGATCGCGATTTTTTTTGTGTGCAACTTTAACAATATTCTCTTCACATGTCCTTGCATAAGCCCAACAATTGCTTGTTGACCCATTTTAACCTCTTTTGAGCGTCATCTTCAAAGTGTAACTGTCCTTGACAATGAAAGAGACCTTCCTATTGTCTGGTCCTTCCAGGCAATCTTTAGCACGGAGCTAAATGGCTTTCAGATGGAGGAGTTGGCTAGAGGAAGGAGACAAAGTAAGCTGTTGTTCCTGAGTGACTTTGCTAAAGTTTCCCTTTTCTCTCTTAGAATGGTGCCTTTCTATAGAAGATGACAGACGTTTTGACAGGTGCAATATGCTTTGAACTGTTGTGTCCGATAATTCTTTTGTCTTGGGTTTTCCCAGCAGAGTGGTACATCTTAGGATGCTGATATGCATATTGTTTGCTTTTCATTTAGTGTGGTGAAGCCTTCCTTCTCACTTTCCCTCCTCTTCAGTCTTGAGGCCCTTTGCACGCATGTCACTAACCCAGATGGGAAGGCAGACACTGGTGCAGGAACCTCTCCCCGAACCTCCCCCCACTTTTTTTTTTCTTAAAATGGAAATCAGTTCTAGCATAGCTTTCCCGTTATTGTTTAAAAAAAAAAGAAAGAAAAGAAAAAGAAACTACTTAGAGGAGGACAAAACATAGTGGCACATCAGTTGCAATGGCCAGCAGAGCTAAAACCCTAATAATAATAATACCTAACACATATTGAGACCCTTCTTGTGTCAGATATTATGCTAAGACCTTGACATGACTTGTCTATTGTGGAAAAAGTGGAAATTATCTATGACCTAATAACCCAAAGACAGCCATTGTTTACATTTTGGAGCATATCCTTTCGTACATTTTTCTTTGCATATTATATTTTGCACTTTTTTGGGGGGAAAATGAGCTACACTGAACACACTGCTCTTTATGCTGATTTCTTCCCTATCACAATGAATGTGGATGTCTTTGCCAAATCAACAAATAGTTATATCATGCCATGTTAAATGCCTACATAGAATTTCGTTGTACCATCATAATTTAATTAACCAATTTGTTATGTTAGGACATTTTGGGGACTTTCAAATTTCACTATTGCAAATATTTTTTGTGATGAATATGATGAATATATCTTATGTATTCTTTCTGATTATAATGTAAACTTCTGAAAGTAGAATTGCTGGTCAAAATGCATGCAAGATTTAGTTTTTGATTATCTTTTGCCCCTGTCCAGAAAGATTCCTAAGTATTTCATCTGACATGTTCTCTGACTTCCAGAACTTGAAAAAGAGGTGATATTACAAAAGAGTTAGCCTAAACAAAAATAGACACTAGAGATCTGAGTCAAATCATGGTGCCTCTTCACCTTTTATCATGGTGAATTAGATCTACATAGATTTTTCTGCTTTGGTATAATAGGGAAAAGTTTTTATTTGACAAAACAGAGGACTTCTCTTACTTTAGGAACTAAAACTGAGAACTTCCACGTATATAATGAAATAGGACTAGTTGTCCCATATCTAAACCGATACGGAAACAGAAACTTAACGTTGTCCAGTTTGTTTCTCTGGATGTCCTTTGTGTATTTCCATTAGTTGTGGTCGTTGCCTAGCACCTTGTCCCAGTATGACTAAAAAGAACAGGCCGAACCAAGATAGAAAGGAATCATCTATAAAATAAAATAAAATAAAAATTACCCAGTTCCCTGTAATAACTAATTTTACCTTTTGTTTTAATTCATATTTTTAATTTTATTTATTTTCATATTTTTGTATTAAAAAAATTTTAGAATTGGAGGAAGAATGAACCAACAGGGAGTTTGGATTTGGGGTATTGCTAACATTAGAAATAGAGAGAGGTTGAGATGTTTATGTATCTACTTTCAGGACCATTTAAAGATACTTACCAATAAGTTGCTTCCCCACAAACAGTATCGAACAAAAGTCAACGAAAAGCAAGATCTGTCACAAGTCTGACATAATGGCATCTGGTTTAGAAAGCACCTGAAAAATCAAAATACTGTGCTCTGTGGGAAATGATGAAGTATGGCATCTGTGGTTTGGATCGGAAAAAAAAAGACAAGATTAAATGTAAATGTTTATTGAAAATGAGAAAAAGTACTCAGAATTTTCAAATAAGGACACATTCAGTTAAATTGTGTAGCATGCTACTTGTAATTTTTATTTCTGATTTGTTTTTCTTGTAAACTGTCTGACCAACTTTCCCTTCTTACTTGGTGATTCCCCAGCCCCCACCCTTTGGCCCCCACTTCTGGCTCTCTCCTTTGTCTTACCCGGCGGCTCGCTACAGTTTAAACTGAACGGAGGATATGAGACATCGGCATAGGTTGTGAATCCTGCCAAGTGGGAAGAGTTACAAAGTCACTTCTGCTTTAGTCGAAGCAGCAGGACACTGGCAGTTTGGCAGGCCATGGGTCATGTGATCTGCTGACCTCTATCTGGGCTCCGTGACTCTGCCTGGTAACAATTGATGAATGGTGTGTGGTAACTCAGAGCAGGTCTCATCCGTTCCCCTGAGTTTGAAGACTTCCTCATTATCAGGCCTTTCACTGCTGCCCTTAGGAAATTTTACTCACAAATTAGGTTGAACAAAGTCTTCTCAAAGAAAATTATTTTCGGTGTTTGGTCATCAGGGAGCAGAAGGCTTGATGGTCATTTACTGCATTGACAAAGGGTTTGGGAGGCAAGTGGTGATTATAGGGCCTGGACACTGTTTGGGCCTCCGCCCTCTGTGCCCCGGGGCTAGGTTTTCAGAAGAGGCCATGTAACAAAAACTATCACTCGAGTGACGAGTTGGCCTCAAACTTTTTTGGGGTGGGGGACAGAATATCTGATTTTTGTGATGGCGTAGAGGTTATGTACACATTTATTTATTGAGCTTTAGTATCCAATAGCCATCTGGATTTGTGACAGGCGCTGCTAATTGTCTACCCAATACTCATTCTGTGCTTCTTAGTAACAGAACCCTGGCTTTATTTAGGGCAACAATATGCTAGGTTCAAAATACTCTCATCTCCATACTTCCTGGAAGCTAGAGTCATTGTGTTAACCTGTTCTGGTCAACAAGTTATAAACGGAATTCTACTGAAAAAGCTGCCATTTTCCTGATACAAGGAACACACACAGCTGGCGTGTCCTTTGTCCCTTACTTTTCTCCTTCCTGCTTCATGATAAATGCAATGCCCAGAAAGGAGCAGCCATCTCCTGACCCTGAGGACAACAGGCACAGGCTGGGGGTGGTAGAGCCAGGATCTAGAAGGAAACTGAGCTGAGGGGTGCCCTGAGTTCTCTCCCCTTGGATTTCTTCTTATGTAAGAAAGATTAGACTCACTTGGTTAAGCCACTGAAGTCTGGTGTCTATCATATCAATTGAATCTGTTCAAATCCTGGCCTATCATTTTCCACTTGGGTGATGCTCTCTGGACCTCAGTTTCCTTCATCTACCAGGTGGGGTTGGCAATAGCTGTCCCTGCCTTAGAGGATCGTCGTGAGGATTCAATGCAGCAGATAATGCATGTCAAAGTCTTAGCATAGTATATGACACGTGGAAGGTGCTGATTATGTATCAGCTACTATTATTACTAAGGATTTAGCACTGGTTGCCATTGTCTCTGATGTGCCACTGTGGTTTGTCTCTCTCCATATTCAAGTTTATCTCATCTTTTTAGAATCCAAAAGATGATCAGATTTTTATGTTATTTGTATTGAGCTAGCATTTGACACATCATCACATCATTTACTTCTCATCTATTGGATATGTACCCAGTCCATGGACAAATTGCTGAATCACAGAACAAAGTCAAATATGTACTATTAGTTATAATTGGATTATGATTTTTTGAAATTTAAAAGCAATTAACATATAGTGTTTTATTAGTTTCAGAGGTAGAGTTCAGTAACTCATCGGTTGCATAAACACCCAGTGCTCATTATATCACATGTCCTTCTTAATGCCCATCATCCAGGTCCTCCATCCCACAACCTCCCTCCCCTCCAGCAACCCTCAGTTTGTTTCCTGGAGTTAAGAGTCTTTTGTGGTTTGCCCTCCTCTCTGTTTTCATCTTATTTTATTTTTCTCTCCCTTCCCTTATGTTCTTCTGTTTTGTTTCTTAAATTTCACATATGAGTGAAATCATGTGATATTTGTCTTTCTCTGACTGACTTATTTTGCTTAGTATAATACCCTCTAGTGCCATCCATATCATTGCAAATGGCAAGGTTTCATTCTTTTTGATGGCTGAGTAATATTCCATTATATATATAATGGAATTTTTTAATATATAATTCTTTATCCCTCATCAGTCATTGGGCATGATTTGAATGGCTGTTTCTATTTCCAGAGGGACAAAGAAACTGGACTTTTTCAAGGGAAAACAAGTCATGATTTGAACCCAGATCACCTATTGAGTATTAGAGGTTCCCCTTTGCTACCAGGGACAAGGAATCAAAAGTTCGGCTTGTGACTAAACACACACTATAGATTTGGAAGTCTTTTGCTAGCAAGTTATGCCCACCAGACTTTTGTGCCATTCAACTAACCAAAGAAACTTTGAAATTCTCTGTTGTCAACAATCAGAAAACTTTTATTTAGTAACCCATTTTATGCCAGGATGGAGGGATAAAAATATGTCAGATTGACAGCAATCCATTCCACAAATAATCTGAGTCTATTTTAGGTATTTTTTTCTCTGTTACCCTTGAAGTGAATTTTTGCAACAATTTTTTTTTAAGCATAAGCTTCAGGAGACCTGATTTCTAATTTAAATTCCATTATTACCTTGAATAAATTATTCCATTTCTCTGGGCCCTGGTTTTCTTATTTGGATAATGAGAAGAACTTTCAGAGCTGATGGTCTGTGATTCTGTGCTTTCTCCAACTTTGCAACCTCCCTCTATTGTACCTACCACACCTTGGTTTACCTACTTTCAACACTGTCCTTCCTTTCACTATCCCGTAGAATGGCTTAACTAACTCCAATTCACTCCCATACTCTGCGATCCATTCTTTTTTTCTTTTTGTGTCAGACCTTAGAAAAGGGGGACAAACAGATCTAGAAGTTGAGCAATGTCTTAATTATAAGAAGAAACTATATATGTTTTGCCTCTTTATTGCAAAGTAATAGAAATTATAATACTGATGATGATTGGGCCACTTTGTGGCTCAGTCAGTTCAGTGTTTGACTCTTGGTTTCAGCTCAAGGATTGAGCCCTGAGTCAGGCTCCATACTCAGTGGGGAGTCTGCTTCTCCCTCTGTCCCTACACCTCTCTCTTTCTCTCTCAGATAAATAAATAAATGTTTTACTTTATTTATTTATCTGAGAGAAAGAGAGAAAGAGAGATTGAGTGGGTGGGAGGGGCAATAGGAGAGAGAGAAGCAGACTCCCCACTGAGCAGGGAGCCAATACGGGCCTCAGTCCCAGGACCCTGAGATCATGACCTGAGCCGAAGGCAGACGCTTAACCAACTGAGCCACCTAGGTGCCCCAAATAAATAAGTCTTAAAAAAAAACTGATGATGATAGCTGAAGTGTATTGATTAATTAGTAAGTGTGAGCCTATGCTAAGCATTTTATACATACCTCTGGCCAGTGGAGCCTCAAAGAAATCTGTTGGGCTTCTCAGGAAAGACCTACTCATCATTGTTAAAGGGGAGGCATATGAGAAGTCCCAGTTCAGAGTAGCAGCTGCAGCCATTTCTACACTGGGAAGGCAGGTCAAGAGAGTTCCAGAGATGTTGGATAATATCCCTGTGATTGCTAAACAGTCAATGGACAGCCCATCTCCAGACTTCTTGTCAACAGAATAACAAACATTTACATGATTTAAGCCAGGCTTTCTGCCCCTTGTAAGCAAAAGCATTCCAACTGATACAAAAGATTATGTGCCAGGCAATGCTAAGCCTTTTATACCTTATTTAATTTCACAGCAATTCTAAGAGGTAGGTACTGGCACTTCCCTCAATTTAGCAGGTGAGGAAACAGGTTGAGATAGCTCAGGCAAGAGACCCAAATCACAGACCGTTAGTGACTCCGTGGTGATGTCTGTGTTCCCGTCAGGTCCTGAGCCACCTGTGGTCAGAGAGCATCAGTCACTCCTCCTCGTACCTCTAGGTGGCAGGTGGATATCCAGAAAGCCAGTGGATTATTGAATGAATGCTCTATTTTTCATGTCTAATTCACTCTACCTTTTTTTTTTTAAATATTCATCTCAAACCGATATAAGGTCATGGTCAAGGGATGACGCTTGTGAACAAAACCTTCTGTTTCTTTCTGTTTCCAAAGAGGCACAGTGGAATAAAAAATAAAAACTCCAAATAATTGTTTATATTTATTGTAGTTTTGAAATTTTGCAAATGTGAGAAGCCCTTGCCATGTCACTTGATGTTCTTGGGGGACACCTTTGATTAGGAACACTCAGGTGTCAAGACTCAGTAGAATTTCATAAATTCTGTCATAAGTCTTTGATGTACTCGGCTGCTTAAAAGCTTTCCTCATCCCCAAATTTACCTAAACGGAACCTTAGATGAAGCTGGCACAAAGTATTCAGGCTAACTTCCCCTACGCCCTAAATAGAATGGACTTCTAAAGAAATATGTATTGCATTTGAAAATACTTGCAAGTTATTCTCTCACCGTCTTGATTTTCTGGACCTGAAAGAAGACAAACTATTTACAAGCTTGTTCATTCATTTTGTCATTCACAAAACATTTATTGATCAGCTATGACATGTCAAGGAAGGTGATTGGCACCTGAAACAGACTGGTACAGAAAGAAGACATTACCTTTCTCCTTAAATGTGGATAGAACCAAGTAATAGCACATAGAACCAAGAAGTAGCACAGATGGCCCACATGAATGTCTGGGTGATATGTGATAATCAGCACCTGACCAGATGGCTTTCAAATTCAAATCTATAAAAACAAAAAGTAAAATGAAAATGATTTGGACGAACTTTCTCTTCTTTCCTAGTAAATGTAAAAGACAACAATTATAGTTATGAGCTTTATTCGTGTAATTAGAAGTACTGGCTTGATCTTGAAAAATGACCTTGCATAGAAATATATTTGGTTTTTCAATGAATATGACCTTAAGTATGTTGCATAAATTAGTTGATATGGTGTTGATTCATTTTAAGACTTCTGGTGAAAGGTAACCCTGAATTCAAGTCAAATCTTGGGCAGGTGGTAATGTTGATCAAAGTCAAGAGGAGTCTCCAAAGTGGGAGCTGGCCCTGGTGGTCAGGAGGAAAGCCATCTCTTCATTTGCTGATACCAAATCAGAAGAAGAATGGAATCAGTTTTCCTGAAAGACCATTTTCCCCATGTGTCCAGAGGGTGGGGACACTATGGAAGGATCCATGGCACCAATAAAGAAGGGCCTTGAAAGTGAATGGGGCTATCCTGTGCAAGCCTTTTAGAATTCTGGTGAGAACTCCCCCTTCATCTGGTTGACACAATGCTTGCTTCAGCTGTGCCGGGCCTCTGCAGCCTCTACTGGTTAGAGTCAAGCCCTCAACTGAGGGATGTGACTAGACTTCACGGCTGTGTTTGCGTCGGAAGGAGATCAGAGTCATGTCCTGTTGTCGTCTCTTTAATATTATTATCTCTTTAATATTTTTTTCTTTTCAAAGAAAAAAATGTCTAAACTGGATAACTATTTCATCTTACCCATCCCACTGGTATTGCCCTAGAGAATTCCAGCTCCCAATGTACAGTTGTCTGTCTTTGGAGACTGGGGCTGGGGGTACTGACACTGTAATTTAATACAGTTGTTCTATATCAACACTTCAGCCAATGTCTCTATAATTTACCCTTAGTTTCACTACTTAGAACTACATTCTGATAAGAGGAGAACAAAGTACTTTAACATAAAAATTAATAGTTTTTCATAAAACTAAGTGGTCCTATAAGATTTTTTTTGCTCTCCCTAAAAAAAATGTTATTTATGCTTTAACATTTTCATTTTTGAATGAATTTGTTAAATTCCCTCACCACCCCCCAAGAAAAAATCTTGCTGGAATTTTGATTTCAACTTTTTTTTATACATTGAACAATTTTGAGAAAGAAATTTACTTTAAAAAATATTGTCAACCTATCCATGAAAATGATTTATTTTCCAATTTATTCAGGTCTTTGTTGTAGCCCTTAATAGAGTTAAAATTTGTCCTGTTCAGGGTCAGACGTGTTTATTTATCAGTGGTATTCAAGTGTGGTCCAGAAACTTCTAGGGGTCCCTCTTACCCTTTCAAGGAGTCTGCAAGATCAAAATAATTTTCATAATTATATTGTTATTTATTTTTTAGTCTCATTTTCCAGAAGCTAAATGACATGTGATATAATAGATTGAATGCAGAAGCAGATATGAAAATTAGCCAAACATTAGAGATTTCCAAAAATTCCAATGTCATCCTCATTAATTTTTTGGAAACACAGCTTTTTTAATTTAATACTATTACTTATGTTATATATAATAACTTTATTACAATTCTTAATATAATTTAAATTTATCATTCTTAATGTTAGGGCCTGCAGTAACTTCCCAGTGTGTAAATGGATGCTAAAATTTAAAAATTGGAAAACCCCTGTCTCAGATTACAGTTTGTTGCTATTGCAAGTAGTACTTTATTTCCTATTACATTGGCTAGTTGGTTATCACCACTGGCATCTTTCAAATAAACTTTATATTTTAGAATAGTTAGAGATTTCCATAAAAGTTGAGAAGATAGTACAGACACACCCAGTTTTTCCTATTGTTGGCGTCTTACATTAGTCTGATGTATTTCACACAAGTAATATATTGATATTAATATATCATTATTAACCAAAGTCTACACTTTATTCAGATTGCCTTAATTTTCACCCAGTACCATTTTTCTCTTCTGGGATTCTCTCCAGGATACCAACTACATTTGGTGGTGATGCTTCCATAGGGTTCCTCTTGGCTGTGACAATTTCTTAGACTTTCTTTATTTTTGATTACTTTGATCAATTGGTCAGGCATTTCATAGAACTTCCCTTAATTAGTATTTGAATGATGTTTGCCTTATGATTAGGCTGGGGTTGTGGGTTTTGTGAAGAAGACCACAGAAGTCAAGTCCCAACATGACTTGGTCTTGATGTTAACCTTGATCACTCAGCTGAGTTTGTCGGGTTCCTCCCCTGTAAAGTCACTCTTTTTGTTCCCTTTTTATGGTCCTCTTTGGGAGGAAGTCACTTTGGGCAGCCCAAACATAAGAGATAAGGAATTAAGGTTCATTTCTTTGAGAGACGAGTATTGTTTGGAAGTTTTTGCTGGTCTAAGTTATTGATGCTTTGGCTGATTTTGTATCCAGCAACCTCCTTGAACTTTATTGTTCTAATTTTTTTTTTGCATTTCTTGGGTTCTTATTGTAAATAATTATAAAAATTTTGCCTTTTCTCTTTCAGTCCTTATATCTAATTTAGAAGATGTTTTGTGTTGGAACATTCCTTCAGGACTGTATTGATCATCTTTAATTAGGTTATGACATGATAACAAACATTCCAAAATCTCAAAGTTTACAAAATCAAGATTTATTTCTTGATCATATTTACCCATCAGTAGCAAGTTGGTTGCAGTTGGCTGCAAATCTGTCTCCCTTCTTTAGTGACTCAAGTGGAAGAAGCAGCTCCTATCAGAAACAGCCTTCTAAGGGCTCCTGGGTGGCTCAGTCAGTTAATCTCAGGGTCCTGGGATCGAGTCCCACGTCAGGCTCCTTGTTCCACAGGGAGTCTGCTTCTCCTTTTCCCTCTGCCTTGCTTGTGCTCTTTCTCTCTCAAATAGATAAATAAAATCTTAAAAAAAAAAAGAAAAAAGAAAGAAATAGCCTTTTAATGGAAAAGGGAAAGGAGCAATGACTGAACCTTGTGGTAACTCTTCAAGCTTCTTTTTGGATGTGGCCTGATCAATCTTAGTAACAATGGAGTGGGAAGTCCACTTTGCTAAAGGGAGGATCCCAGGGAACAGCTCTCTAGAAATGAGCCTGGTAGAGAAGACAGGAAATAATTAGGAAGGATATTATGATCTTCCACAAACGCAATGAGTAATAATAATGAAAAGAGAAGTCATACTTGTCTTTTTCTAAAATTACAGGAAAAGACTGAAAAAAATTTTTTAAATTATGTATAATGCTTACTTTAGGTCTTTGGTAGGTAAGTAGCTTGTTAGCAGGTTACAGAAGTTCTTCCCTATTTGTGGTTTTAACTTTTTAAAAAACTTATGTGGGTATTGACATTTATTAAATTTTTTCCAATATCTATTGAGGTGAACATGTAATTTCCCCTTTAGTTCATTAACATGAATTAAATGGCATTTTAAAAAGGTCTATTTTGCTTTTTTGTAAAAAAAAAGTGCTACTTGACTATGATACATTTTTTAATATTCGATTGGATTTAGCTAGCCAATATATGATGCGGGATTTTTGCATCTATTCTGTGAACTGAGTTTTTAAGTTTTCTTTTCTTATATATCCTTACTGTGTTTTGGTATAAGCTCATAGCTTCATAAAATGAATTGGGCTGCTTTCCTTATTTTCCTGGGCTCTAGAACAATTTATCTGAGATCAAGATTACTGGTTCTTTTAAAGTTTCAGAGGGAAATGAGAGGCATAAACTTCCAGTTATAAAATAAATAAGTGACAGAAATGAAAAATACAGCACAGGGAATATAATCAACAATATTGTAATAATGTTGTGCAGTGACAGATGGTGACTATACTTCTCATGGTAAGCATTTTGTAATATATATAATGATCAAATTATATGTTGTACACCTAAAACTAATATAATATCGTGTGTTTATACTTCAATAAAAAAATAAAGTTTGGCATAAAGTTATTTGAGCTAGGGCTTTATTTTGGAAGGAAGAGAAAGGATCTTCTGCATATAATTTCATTATTTCTAATAGATGGTGCATTCAAGGTTTCTGTTTCTTCTTGCGTCAACCTTGACTTTTTACATTTTTTCCAAACACTGATGTGTTTAATATAGGTTTAAAAATTATTGATGTATGGTTTTTCATGATATTCTTTTATGTTATAAAAGATAACTATTATATCCTTTTTTCCTAATTCTATCAACTAGTTTTCTTTGTTAATTAAATTATTTTCAATTTTCAAAAATTTATTTTCAAAAAAATTATTATCCCTAATGCTTCTAGATGAATTATCCCCAGAAATAAGACTCTTCTTTTCAAGTGGTCAACGTAGGAGAATGGAGATATAGCATATGCCAATAAAAATACAGAGTTGGTATTTAAGGATTAAAATTCAACTGAACTTAGGTAAGGCATTTACTATAAGTCTTTTAATAAACTATACATGGGGAAAACAGAGTGATTTTTTTTCCTCCAAAACTTGTCTCTTTTCTCACAAAAGGAAACTCTAAGATGTGCTATGTGGATAGAACCAAGTAGTTAAGATATCAGGAGGAAAGAGAATTCAATTCTGGCATATCAGTCAGGACTCTGAAAACTAAAGGAAACTAATTTCAAATTGAGCATAGAGTGTTTGGCTAGATTGAAAGAATAACAGCTGGAATCTTCTGCTTATTAAATTTGAAAAAGCAGTATTTCTGGGGTTTTTTTCTTCAGGCAGCAAGTGCTAAAACTTGAGAAAGATTCATTTATTAGTACACATGAAAATCCGGTTTCCCACAGCGTGTGCATGCAGGCGCGCACGCACACACACACACACACACACACACACTCACAAACCCCAGGAAAAACAAGTACCTATTTCTATGCCCAGATGAACCAATGTATGATAAATCAGGTTCCCAGATCAGCCACAATGAGAAAAGAGAATGAACAAGGGATTACCCATAAGAAGAGTAACTGCTCTGTAGGCTGCAAAATGGAGAGACCTAAGTCGAGACTTCCAAGGGAAAGAGACAAAAATTAAGCCTTTCATATATACTGAGTACCTTACACACTTAATACCCATGAAAATCCAGAGAACTAGGTTTTATGGTTCTCAGTTTAAAGATAAGTCTTGGTTTATTTATTTATTTTTTCATTTTTTGAAAGGGAGAGAGAATTAACACCTTTTTTAATTGTGATAAATACATAGACCATGAACTGTATTATTTTTTTTACCATTTTAAAGTGTATAATTCAGGGTCATTTAGTACATTCCCAATGGCTTGTTTTGTTTAAAGATGTACCCAAGGTCAACCATCTCATATGTGGAGATGTAGGAACATCTGATTCCAGACAGCCAAGGAGATGTGGAGCACAGATATTGCAGCTGAACTGAGTTTGAATCCTGTTTGCCGCCTGACAGCTGTGTGACCTTGGATGTACTACTTAACCTCTCTGTGTCTCAAATTCCCAATCTGTAAAATAGAATTACTAACAGTACCTACATCCTCGGGTTCTCGGAAGGATTAAATGAATGCATGGTAAAGCATGGAGAATGGTTTCTGTCCCTGAGTATGTCCTTGTTAATACCCTATTGTAAACCCAGAAAGGAGAGAAAATGTGGAAGCAGGGGAGGGCATAGGAATGCTCTTGGAGGACTTTTCTGGACCCAGAACAGCACATTGAATACTTAAAATTCTGTTTTCCCTTCTTGAATTTGAACTTTCTAGCTAAAAGAGCCAGTATCCAGAGACATTCCTTAAGTGTGTTATTTTGAAACTGCAGATATGTCAATGCTGCTCCAGACCTATTAAATAATCCAGTAAGAGGCTGAGGCTTCTCTTCTCCTTCTGCCTCTCCCTCCTCCCC
Source organism: Ailurus styani (assembly GCA_002007465.1). Classification (NCBI taxonomy): domain Eukaryota; kingdom Metazoa; phylum Chordata; class Mammalia; order Carnivora; family Ailuridae; genus Ailurus; species Ailurus styani. Next base: position 1,904,015 of record LNAC01000301.1, read on the forward strand.
CTTCTCCTCTTTTTCCTTTCCCCAGTTTCTGGTTTCTTAGGTTGCTTGTCCTATTCTCATACCACCTCCTTATTCTTACGCCTTAGACCTTTAGACATAGCATCCTGCATTTTAAAAAACTTGACAGATTTTCAGGCATGGAATTAGGAATTAAAGGGTCCTGATCTTTCATTTCCTCAATAAGAAAATGTGCCCGGAGAGTTCAGGGATATGCTCAAGGTGGCAGAGGTGGTGGAGCTAAAATGACGAAGCCAGGGCGTGTCCTCCAGCAGTTAGAGTGGCCTGCTCGCCTTTACAGAAGTGGGGGAAGGGCACTATTCAATGATGTGCTTATTTTTAAAATAATTATTACAGGCAATCATTATGGCCATCAACATTTCATGTATCGTTTCAATTAGAAATTAATTAGGTACATGCAACACATTCTTTTGTTATTACTTTTTTTTTTAACCTTAGTGACCCGAAGTGGAAAAAGAAGGCCATGCTCTTTTCCTTATCAAGCTGAACCCTGGCCAAAGGCTTCACCTCATGGGTCACTGGTGGATCCAGGCTGGAAACGTGAATTTGAGCTCCCAGATGGTCTGATACTGAGTCACACCAGCACAGAAAGAGTGACTAACATCCTGACAGCGAAATATCAGCAGGTGTTAAGATTTAAGGAGGAAAACAACCTGTATTAAAAATATTCTTCTACTTAGTGTCTAACAGGGAACACACTTGCTTAAAAGGTAATATAAAAATAAGCTGGAACAAACAAGCAAACTAGACTTTATGTGGGAAGAGAATGAACCTGTGATTTATTGGAAGCAGAGAGCCTGACCAAGTAGGGAGCAGAAAGCACATTTAGGTGACAGTTGAGAGACAGAGAAAAGTAGGTCACACTAGTCAGGAGGCTTGAGTGGTCCTGCCATGGCCTCTAGCCGGCTGTGTGGCCACCTACCCACGCCTGTTTTCTCCTAGGTGAAAGGAAGGGATCAGATGGACCAGTCGGTCTCTAAATTCTCTCTAAAGAAAGAGCCTTTCAATGATACAAAGTCTACAGCGCTATCTCATTTTGATCTTACACTACTTTCTACAAAGCCTACATTCTGTAGGAAAAAGAAACCACTGCTGTCCCTATGGCAGGTGTCAGAGGTCATAGGTTAGAAAACAAGGCTGCTCTTTATTGGAAATGTAGGATATGAAATCCAATTTCCAAACCAGTTTCCCGTGAGGGGCAATTTGACCTAATGACCGGGTGCCTAGGCCTTGGAGGCAGATGCCTCGTGCCATCACTGCTGAGCTGTGTGCCCTTGATCAAGGTGTGAAATTGCCATCATCCTCTGTCCATCATTCTGTGGTGAGTGTGCAGTGATTTCGTACAGTGTTTGGCACGTAGTAGGTGCTCAGCGTTCTTGTCATTCCCTTACCAACTCGGCAGATTGCCTGAGTGTCTCTTTAAGGTCAACATGGTTGAGTCAATGCTAAAGAACTAGAAATAGCATGGACCCGGTCACTGTGATGGCCTAGGACAGTGCGTTCCTCTTCCCACCTGGTTATTCCAGGGCACCATCTAACGTCATGCTTCATTTCGTCACCCTCGTTCACACCACCTCTTTATTCTCACCTCTTGGGTCTTTCGTCACTGCGTTCTGCATATTAGTAAACTTGGCAGATATACACTCATGAAATTAGAGAAAGCGTACTTCTCATTTCATAGATGAGAAAATGTGCCAGGAGAGTTCAGGGATGTGCCCAACATTACAGTGTTGGTGGTGGAGCCAAAATACTGTTGTGAGGGTGGTTCTTAGTCATAGCAATGTGGCCAATATTAGGGATTTGTTTGTTTTTGAAATAATGATCAAAAGCTGTCAACATAGTGATTGACTCCTCCAATGGCTGGTGTCCTTGTTTTTAACTCATCCCGGTTCTAACAGTCTAGCCTCGCTGTTTCCTGCCCCGAGTTTGCACTTACGCCACAGTCTCAAAGTGCTAGTCATAGTTCTGAGCGTTCTCTGTACTCTCTTGTTTCTCTCCCCGTAAAAATAAATTTTAAAAAAGCATCATTGCCTCCATTTTAAAGATGAGTAAACTAAGGCTCAAAAAGAGTGTCTTGCTGAGTCACACAAGTGGCACGGAGGCAGACTCAGGATCACAGCAAATAGATTTTTGCTCTTCTGCAATGCACCTTCCTGCTCTCCCTCTGACTCGAAGCCACTCTGTAGGGCCACCTGTATGACACAGTCACAGACGGGCATGCAAAGAGTGGATTCAGTCTCACCTTTCTGTGAAAATCGCATCTGAACGTTGTATCTTCCCAAGGACAACTATTTCAAAGTGGTTTGTCTAGTTGCTGTGGTTAAGCTCTTGTACTCAATCTGGTAACAAGTGATTTCTGACTTGGAGTGCAAACAGGATGCGTAGGTGCTAAACCCTCAGTGGAGAAGAGTGCTCCCAACGCCCCTGTCCTGGTCTACAGGGGAGGCCACTGTGGTTTGCGAAAATCACACAGCTCTTCGTGACGCACAGCAAGGTGCTGTCTGGCTATTTTAGAGCTGAGAAAAAAACAAACAGTTCCAGAATTACTGCTTTGTCCCTACGAGAGGAAAGAACACAATTCACATTTCTGGGTTCTTGGTTTTGTTCTTTATTTCATCATTCTTTCCTACCCTGCTCTAGGAAACGGTCAAAATTCTTTCACCTAGCTGTTGCTGTAATTAAAGAATAGCAATAGGTTCAGTTTTAATAAAGTGAGTACTGGTTATCACTCCTTTTATGTATCAATCTGTCATGATTGTGATTTTTTTTCTTTTTTAAGATCTAAATGTAAAACTAAAAACAGGAAACGAATAATCAAAATCCAATCTGAGGTTTCTTTAGTTTTTCACAGCTGTGTGGAACTTTTTTCTCTTTTTTCCCTCCTTCCTCCCTCCCTCCCTCCCTCCTTTCCTTCCTTTCCTTCCTTCCTCTCTCTCAGTGTCCCCCCTTCCCCCAGCCCAATCTGGTAGAAATGCTTTCCATTCCTTGTGTCTGGTGTACTCCTACTGATACTCTGAAACCCATCTTAAGTGTGACTTTTTCACGTTCCTTCTCTCCATCCCAGAGTGAAGAACTGCTTTTCTGTATCTGCAGAGTACCCTAGATCATGTTTCTCTCAGAGTGCCCAGAAGTTTTATCATAAATATTTGCTGCCAAACATTTATGGATCACATTGTTTCTCTATTCAAATCCTTTAGGGACTTCTCATTATTTTCAGCATCAATTCCCAAACTCCTTAGACTAAAATCCAGAATCCTTTGCTGTTAAACCCTGAGAACCTCTCATTCATGTCTTACCGTCTATGCTTTCGTCCTGAGCTTCAGACATAAATCTGAGATGCTGAAAAGGGTTATGCTATTCACGTCTATTTATCTGGCCCATTCTTCCCCCCATGCCTGGAGGACCTCCCTTCCTCTACCCTTTGCCAGGGGACATCTGAACGTGACCACTTTTAGGAGCCCTTCCTGAGCTCACCTGGCTCTCAAGGTGCAACTTCCATGTTCTGCCAGGACACTCTTGGTACTCTGACCACCATGCTGAGCATTCTACATTGAATTTGTCTCTCCCCCACCAGAACAAGTCTTTAGGGGAGAGTCTGGGTCTTCTGTGTACTCCAACACCCAGCTGAGTGCCAGGTACTTTTTGGGTGCTCCATATATCCTTGTTGAATTTAATAAATTAAGAACATCCATGGCCAGTAGTGATTACAATAGTCATTGGATGAAAAATAAAAGCTGATTTATAAACTTAGGGTCATAGGGTAACCTGTGGGCAGATAGATGTTAAATAACAGACTGATTTGCAAAACCATGACTGGGATCGCTACCATTGCTATTCTTTCTTCCGAATTTTGGAGAATGAAGCACAAGATGAGTATGGCCCTATTCAATGCAGGTGGCTTGGGCAGCCAGACCACAGTGCTTCCCCGGAGTCCAGCCCAGGTTCTTCCTCTCACATGAAGCTCCAGCCACACTTCACCTTTGCTTTACCTTGTCATTTGTCTACTTAGGACATTTATTTGCTTTCACTGACCAGTTCTCTCTCAACGCTGATTTTTTATTTGACTTTGGCAGGTGTAACATAATATTTTGAGCTAGTGCATAATTGTTTTAAAACAGCACTTCATTTTTGCAGGTTACAAAACTAACAGTGACCCTTGAAATACCACAAAGATAATGAAGACAAAAAGTAAACACCTCTGAAGTTGTAGTCAGAAGTCATTTCCCTCCTAGTTTCTGGTTACTTTCCCTCTTAATTCCTGGCAGCCTGCAATCATAGGGCTCTGGTCGCAGGCACCAAATGGTAATTTATCATCTTTCTTGGCAGGCTTCCTGCTTCATCCTGCACCTGCCTTCTTGAAAGAAAACAAGACATCAGATACTTATTCAAATAATGGAATAGCTGATCAACTAGGTCTCCACACAATAGTGAGTTATCCATGATAAAAGAACAACTTTTTCATGCATTATGTGACATATGCATCCTTTCTCTTAAGATTTATGAACCCATGACTATTAGTATTGTTAATATAATCGAACCTTTTACAACCTTGCTCCGAAGCTTAAACTTATTATCAATTGGCTGCTGGAGGGGAGTCAATCAATTTCATAAATGCTTAAACACCTGCACTCTCTTTGGATCAGTGGAAAAAAATCAATACTAAGTCTTCATTTTTCTCCAAGTATAATGCAACCAAATCTTGCTTACAAGTTTAGGAAGACTTGTAATTCAGACAGCCACACTTAAAAGATATGGTGAGTGGCGATACTGAATGGTGATGGTGGTGGTGGTGGTGGTGGTGGTGGGGTGTGTGTGTGTGTGTGTGTGTTTTAATCACTCTTCCCCTTTTTTATTCCTGAATCCTAATGAAAGAGCAGGCCACCAAGAGAAAAAAAATAAATGAAACAAGCTTTGCTTATACCATTTAGAAATAAGTTCCCGTTTGTCGTGTGTGTATTTTGCAACAAACATTTATTACATCCCTGTTAACCTGAGGCATGGTGCCAGGCCCTGAATATACGAGGGTGCCTGCCTTCAGGAAGCTCCTGTAGGTGAATGGACAAAGGTCTGTAAACAGCTCGTTCTAATGGTTATGTAAGTCAGAATCATGTAATTGCTGAAGGTAGGGGAAAAGAAAAGAGGACAAAAGCAAAGGAAAGGAAATGAAAAAGAAAATAAAAAGAAAGGGCAACTTCTTAGATGTTAATTGCTCGTACTAATTGTAGGCTAGGACCTCCACTTCTGGAGGACATTTAATGTTTTCAGTATATGGTGAAAACATGGAGACAAGTGTAGGCATTCTTACAATGTTATTAATTCCTTTTTGGTCATAGCTTTTTCTTTCTTTGATATTTTGAAAAGATGTTTTTCAAAATGTAGAAGGACTATGTCACATGGAGGAAATACTTACTCATCACAAAGAATTAACTGATGTTCTCTTTTGCCCCTTCTGCTTTAAAATCTTATTTAAATAAAAGGAATAAAATAAGGAATAAAATAAAATTCCTCTTATTTAAGTAAAAGGAATGGATGTTGGCCTCAAACTTGAAGTCACTTGGTTCCTTTTTCCCACCCCACACGTTGTCCTTCTTCCCTCTAGGGGCAGCTCCTTGCTGAATTGGCTGTACCCTCCCAGTTCATGTGTTCATAAGTATATGCCACGGGCTTACTCTCTGCTTTGTCATCTATAAAAAGAAGTCATTGAGGCTAGCTGCCCTTCCCATCCCAAGGGGCTTGCTTGAGCATCAAATCTGATCCTGATGTGAAAGTGCTTTGTAAACTGTAAATTATGATTGAAGGGTTATTATTTTTCATGATGTTACTTCAATTTATGAATTATTGTGATACTGGTTATGTGCTTATAACTTTCATAAACTTTCTCACACACAGAGAGACAAATGCGTGCGTGCACACACACACACACACACACACACACACACACACACACACACACACACACACACACTACAGCAACCTCCCCCCCACCCCCCGTCAATCCGAGGCTCTGGTATCTACCACGTTAATGTGTGTTACTGGAAAAGTGTCGGGCCCACCGTAGGTGCTCAATGAATGTTTGTTGACTGTGTGGTGTCTCTCTTTCCATTAGATGCTCAGCAATATGAGGCCAGTGTCTATTTTCATTGCTGCTGGCTCCTTACCGCCTGGAACGGTGTTGCTAAATTGACTGGAACCAGAAGAAGTCTCCAGAAGTGATGGCATTCTATCTGAGACAGGAAGGATATACAAGATTTCCACAGGTGAGTGAATGATGGGTGGACACTGCCACTGGGAATAACGTGAGAAAAAGCTGGTAACGCTGGAAACAGGCACCTTGTGCTTCTACTCTGCTCTCTGTATGCTTCTCCCTGGATTTGGATTAGGAGGTATTCCTAATTAGCATATACCTTTTAATAGTCATATTTTCTTTGTAGTTAAGTTGCAAAGCAAAATGGCTGCCAGGGGTTAGGATAATTACTGTCTGGCCTTTCTTGGAATTTTCCCCAGATACCCTAGAAGGTTATTTTTCCACTTTTTACACCTGGTGTACTGTTTGATAGTGTGACACCTGGTGACTGGAATTTTCTAGCTCCCCACCTGCTCACAAAATATGTTATTTCTTTAATCTAAAAATACTCTACTTTTTTTAAAAAAGGATTTAGAACAGAAAAGAATGAAATTAAAAAGTTTAAATAGTCAAATTAAGCAAGAAACATTCGAGACTAACCTGGGTTCCATCTGACTAATGTTTTTTACACCCCAAATATGTAGAGAAATGGAAGAGATAGCCCCCACTTTTGTGCATGCTTATCTTGACCAAGCTGACATTCCCTTGATTTGCTTTTTTATTATTTTAAAAATTTCTTTAGACTTTAAAGACCACAGAGGGACACAAATACAGCTACTTTAACAATAGAGAAAAAGAACTCTGCAAAAGGGGCTGTTTAGACTAGCTAATCTAATAGAAATTTCCCATCCTGGACTTCTCTGGTAGCACAGTACGTGCACATTCTCCTCAGTAATAGCAGTCAGCTGGACTGGCCAGGGCTAGGCCATCTGCCTTATAACATAAATGATGCAGACATAAATACATCTCGTCCTGCAGATTTTGTTTTATGAGATTTCTTCCTCTATTTTGGGTATTTAGTTTTCAGATCTTTGGTATCATTTCCAAATAAAAATATACTTTTGTGTTGAATTATGGTGATTTGATCTTAAAGACCTCTTCAATAATAGTACACTTGTTTGGTGCCTTTGGATGCTTTTTGTGGGAGGTAATCAAAGGAAGACACAGTGCCTGTCCTCTAAGAGTGCAAACTCCAGGACAGATGATGCTGGCTAACTTGTCTAGACAAACACCATGTTCTCTGCTTGCAAGGCTGGTAGGTTACACCCTGAGAGGAGTGTTCCCACCAAATGCCAGTGAGAGGATATCTGTTTAAGATGATGAAAAGTAGCCTTGGTCAACAGACCTTCCAAGACAAGATGTTCAGGCATGGAGGCAGACAGAGTTGTGGTGGTGGCATGTGTCCTGTGAAAGTCAAACCAAACCACCAACACACAAACCAGTCTAAGAAATTTCAAAGGGTGGTGGGCGCCTGGGTGGCTCAGTGGGTTAAAGCCTCTGCCTTCGGCTCAGGTCGTGATCTCAGGGTCCTGGGATCGAGGCCCATATCGGGCTCTCTGCTCAGCGGAGAGCCTGCTTCCTCCTCTCTCTCTGCCTGCCTCTCTGCCTACTTGTGATCTCTCTCTCTCTCTGTCAAAAAAAAAAAATCTTTAAAAAAAAAAAAGAAATTTCAAAGGGTGGTGGCAGGCAGTGGGTATAGACTGTATTTTTTCCGACGGATGCTAACTCTTGTCTCCTCCCTTTCCCATTTGCCATGTCTCCTACTGTATCTCAGTTTCTAGGTACCCTTTGGATGACTCCAGCTACTGTCATTATGTTCAATGGCTTGAATTTGTCATCTGTAAAATGACGTCAGTAAAACCAGTCCCCTGTCCCACCCGTGGGGCTTTTTCGAGCATCAAAAAAGATACTGGATGTAAAACCCTTCTCTTTGTTAATTTTAAATTACTATTAAAAAATATTTATTATTTTAGTATCAACATATGGGAAGCACTTGTCTGCCACTTTGGTAAAATGTAAACAGGTCAGGGATGTAATCAGTCTCATTTGTTGTTGCATCCCTGATACCTGGCCTAGCCCCTGACACATGGAAGTTACTGGATAAGTATTTGCTGAACGAAAGCAAGTTTTGCAAAGAATAAGCAGTTGTGTTGCTTGGGCCATTTGCCTAGGTAGCCAGGTCAATAAAGGAGAGGAGGAGAAACTTTCCATCAGAGATGGAAATGATCATCTCATCAAATGAAAGCAGCATATGATCAAAGTGTGCTGTAGCTTCGCTTTAGACTTTAATTTTGGAGTTATAAATAAATAATTATTTTTTAGCCCTTTAAGTCCATCTGTTTTCTATTCTTCTTTGGGACAGACTCTACAAATTCCAGTCTTTAGGTAAACTAGTCGAAGGAAAAGATGGAATTACCTGCAAAATTGCGGATTATTGAATGGGAAATGTCAGGCTACAGGAATTTATAGGCTCAACTAATTTAAATTGCATAGAGTGGTGCTGAAACCCATTATTCAGTGAGCTAATAAGAATGTGTAGAGGGCCTACTGTGAGCTGGGGCTCTGCTGGGGACTGCTGGTGCCAGTGCCCATAGGGCTCTCTCTTTGGCTCATTGGGAGTTGTCCTGATTGGATGATGGTGGTTCATTTCCTTTCTTAATCCTCTGGGACACAGCAGTCAATGAGGTAATCCACTCTGAATTAAACCCCTTCCTCTTCTAACCATCTCAGCAGTATCTGTAATGTTGAGTTATTTCATTTTAGATTGGGTGCAGTGACAAAATTCATTCTACGGCCGCACCACTGGACTGTCTCTATGACCTAAAGCCAGGCAAAACTTCAAGTGTGTGTTTACTCCAGGAATGCATTCTAGAAGTATCGTCACTCTCTCAGGTTTGAAGCTAACAATGCAGAGCAGTAAGTAAATATATTCCAAGACAGGGTATGTGCTGATGGCATGAACTCCGCCAGAACTCAGTTTTTTGGGGGGTTGTGCAGGGAGGCAGACAATGTTTTGCAAGCCACAGTGAGAAACATAGAGGACAGGTAACCTACCCTCAAGCCTGGTGGTAGAGGATGAAAAATAGCCCCTAATAAGGAATGACTCCCAGGGATCGTCAGGTTTCAGTTAAAAAGCAAAAGGGAAGAGGATGTTCAAAGAAGAGGTTGCCAATATGAGGCATTTGGCTGCTGACCAGTCTTTCCCAGGCTGCAGGGGAAGGGTCTGGAGTCATGAAGGAGATTGAATCAGATTAGGGCATGTACAGAGATATATAAGGGTGAGAGTCAGACAACATGGGAGGTCTTGGGGTCATCAATAAGTATGCAAGGGCACGTCAGTGTTAGCCTTATGGTCTCAGAGGCAAGCCTGGGTGAGAAGGCTGGGTGTGTGTGGAGCAGGAGGAGCAGAGAGCCTTACGGGGAATGCGTGACCAGGCTGTCAAAGGTCAATATCTTCTCAAAGCACTTATGGCTCTGGGGGTGCCCTTCTGGCCCCCGATTCAGCCCAGATAGAAAAGATGACATCATGGCAGGCCAGCAGTGGAGAGACCATTAAAAAGTTTAAAATAGAGAGTTATTATGGCTTTACTTAAATCCAATTTTTTTCTTGTGGGTGGCTGTTCAGCTTGGCCACCTGCTCAGTGTACCTTGAATAGAAGGTATTCTTAAGATAACATTCCTTTTCCCTCCCCTTTTATACATGCATATGTGTTTGTTTTATAAAATTGGATATGCAGAAAAAATAAAAGAAGAAAAGTAAAACCATGGGTAATAAAAAACAGACCAAACTCATCAGTGTGGTTATAATCACAAATTTGGTCTACTTTTTTCAGAGTAAAATGTACTACTTCATACACCCCATTTCCTTTTACTGAACTGAAATTAGACTGCAGGGAACTTAACCTTTTAAACACTTGACTCGGTAAGGAACCAACAAATAATTGTTGAATGAGGGGAAAACTGAAAATTACAGAATTTAGCATAGAGTTAAATCTTTTTAAAAAGTACTTAAACCAATTTATTTCCATTTAAAGACTAATTTCCTTTATATAAATATAAACAGAAAAGCTTTGTGGAACTTTTGCATAAAGAATCATACATGGGGACGCCCAGGTGGCTCAGTTGGTTAGAATTCAGCAGACTACTAAGGTGGACATGAAAACTAGCTGAGTTTGGTACTATTGCTGAGACTTAAGATATGCCTTCAAATCCACCACTATATTAAGGTGGAAAAACTCACCTCAACTTCCTGGAAATGGTTTCTGAAAAAGTCATGCAAAAACGGATACACGTTTGCATGGCATCCTAATTGTGAGTTTCATATTTTGGCAAGGCTCTGAAGATCACTTTGCCTACATTTAGTGAGGACCACATGATATTCAGTAAATTAATCTCCTGGCTTTTTGGGGGGTCTCTTGTGGTTTATTATTATTAATATTAATTTTTAATTTGCTGGGTCACCTTGTACTCTTTGCCACTGGTTAGCATAGCCTAATTTTCCCAAGGAACTGTTGAGTAGAAAATCATTTACTTCAGACAACCTTAATGCCCATGACTTAGAAAGTTCACTCAGAAGCCAAAAGAGCAGAACTAATACACAAAGCTTGTTGTATCTGGTTGCCTGGGTGAGTCGACTTGCCTTGCATATGTGAAGATATTAAATTCCTATCCAGTTAATTAAAAGAGCTTCTTCATGTGTCAATGCAAGACCTACTTCATAAATGGGGCATTAGGGGTTTACTCATGTTTCAGGGCATAGCACACTCTCCAAGTTTCTCACACTTTTAAAATTTGTTTGTTTTGTTTTTGTTTTTGTTTTTTGTTTGTTTGTTTGTTTGTTTGTTTTGGAAGTGACTTTTGGTCATCTGTGCATTTCTTGGCAACAGACTAGAAATTTTTATTAAAAAATAAAGTTGATGTAGTTCTGTAAAGATGTTTTTGGGAGAGATAACTGGTTGGTTTTAATTTATTCAGATTATATGAATTTTCCTTTCCTCTAATGTTAAGGTGAAAATGTACCCGTTCAATTTCAAACAGAGCAATGGAAATATTTTATGGAGAGACTGCAGAGTACTAAGTAAAAGACCAGGCGCTGCTGTTCAACAGACACAGATATAAATCCTTGCTCCATTACTTAATATGCAATTGACCTTGACCTTGGGAAAGTTACCTAAATCCTCCTAACCTCAATGTGCCAACCATAAACTGAGGATGATAATTGCACTTCCCTCACAAGGTTGTGTTCAGGATTAACTCCTATAATTCATATGAAGTGTTCAGTTCAGTGTTTGGATCATGATAAAGGTTCCAACAGCTGCTATTATTACTATTTTTGGCTATGAGACAGAAGAATATCTGAGAACTTTTTAAGCATGTTTGTGAATACTATTGCATTTTATCACCAAATGAGAAAAGGGTGGAGTCACTCACAATGAACCTTTGACAAAAGACTACATTGCAATTAAATTTCCTGACCTTCCATGCCAAAGTCTTCTACTCTACCTTTGTGGACAGTCTAAAACAAAAACAAAAACAAAAACAAAAAGCAAAATAGAAAAACCCTGTATGAAAACTGAACATCTCAAAATATAAAATTATTTTATATATAACATGATAAGACCAATTGTGGGAGAACCGATCTTGTTTTTTTTTTTTTAAGATTTTTATTTATTTATTTGACAGAGAGAGAAATCACAAGTAGGCAGAGGTAGGCAGAGAGAGAGGAGGAAGCAGGCTCCCTGCTGAGCAGAGAGCCGGATGCCGGCCTCGATCCCAGGTGGAAAAACTCATGACCTGCGCCAAAGGCAGAGGCTTTAAACCACTGAGCCACCCAGGCGCCAAAGAACCAATCTTGTTATAGTCCAATTCTAGTTCAGGGTCTTTGTATTAATAGTGAAATCTGAGACCTGACAAAATACTGGATTACAGACTCTAAAACAAGGTCAACTAAAACAATTATGACTCAGGGATCCAATCTGCATTTATGTCTTTCTGTTTCTGGATCCTTTAACCTATTCAGTTGGCCTATAAGTTTACCTTAATCATTACAACTTTCTAATAAATCTTGGTGTCTGGTAGGGTGAGGACACCATCTTGACTCATTTTCGTAAGTTTTTATTTAGGTTCCAGCATAGTTAACGTTCAGTAGAATATTACTTTCAGGTGTACAATATAGTGATTTGACACTTCCATACAACCATCTTGTCTTTTAAAATTGTCTGGCTGTTTGATCTCTCATGCACATTTTAGGATCAATTTGAAGTGTTTGAGTTAAAATTATGTTAAATTGATGGACTAATTTGAGGAAACATGATATGTTAATAATGCTGAATCTCTCCATCCATGAATATAGTATCTTTCCTTTTATTTTAAGCACTTTCTGTGTCTTTAAATGAAGTTTTATAATTTTTTTCCATTAAAATTTTGTACATCTTGAGTTATGTTTTTTCATAGGTATCATACAGGTTTTGATGCTTTATCAAAGGTACCTATCTGACCTTTCAGAATGAAGCAGGATTCAGGAGAGCTTTTCTTTTTCTTTTTTTTTTTTTTTAAAGATTTTTATTTATTTACTTCAAAGAGGGAGAGAGATCACAAGGAGGCAGAGAGGCAGGCAGAGAGAGAGAGGGGGAAGCAGGCTCCCCGCTGAGCAGGGAGCCCAATGCGGGCCTCGATCCCAGGACCCTGAGATCATGACCTGAGCCGAAAGCAGAGGCTTTAACCCACTGAGCCACCCAGGCGCCCCAGGAGAGCTTTTCTATGTCACAAAGCTCCCTGATTATTTTTGTTGATATATAGAAACAAATTTTTTATATGTTGATCTTATATCCAGAACTTTAAAAATCCTTATTAGTTCTAACAGTTTTTATCATCCTTTGGACCATTATGTTTGAATTATTAATTATTATTGAATAATGTATGAATTATTAATTATTAAATAATTAATTATTAATGCTTTTTATTTAGTATATTTTTTGCATTTAAACTTTTGTACTGGCTTGAGTCCTGGTATAATGTTGAATAGAAGTGGTGATGGGGCATCTCTGACTTGTTGATGACTTCAAATTGAATGCTTTATCATGAAACATATATTTGCTCCAGGTTTTTGGTATGTGACATATTTCTTGCCATTCTGATCACATTCTGATCTACATTATGATATCTACATTATCAGAGCATCTGCCTATTACATAATATACTCTCCCTCAAGCTCTTATTTAGTCTTAGGCCTCCATTCTTTCAGGTTGTTTGAAACGTACTCTGTACTAAATTCCTCAGGAGGGGTACCTGGGTGGCTCAGTGGGTTAAAGCCTCTGCCTTCAGCTCAGATCATGATCTCAGGATCCTGGGATCAAGCCCTGCACCGGGCTCCCTGCTCAGCAGGGAGCCTGCTTCCTCCTCTCTCTGTCTGCCTCTCTGCCTACTTGTAATCTCTCTCTGTTAAATAATCTTTAAAAAAATAAAAAATAAATAAAATCCTCAGGAAGGGCCCTTTGGAAGACTATTCCATTAGTTCTTGCATGTTGGTAACAGTTCATCTGTGTCTGGTATTCTTTAAAGTTGGTTATCATGAGTATGAAAACTGTTGTTCATATCTTTGTCCCTTAAATATCTTAGTGATGCTATTGATTTTCTTTTGGAATAAAATATTGCTGTTAAAAGTCTGGTAGAAATGTAATAGATTTCCTTTATAAGCCATACGATCTTTTTCACTAGATGCCCAAACAATTTTTTTCCTTTCTTCTTTAAATTTTATTGGTTTTGCTAGGATTTTTCTTTGATATTGGTCGCTTTAAGTCAATAACGTCAGGTAGTCAGTATGATGTTTCCATATATGGTTTCAAACTTTTTCAGAGGAGGTTTTTTTTTTTCTATTAAAAATGTTTGTACTTTTTCTATTCTTTTGCTCTGGTTTTATTCTTTTTTTTTTTT
>LNAC01000301.1:1918206-1935704 GCA_002007465.1 Ailurus styani
CCTCGATCCCAGGACCCTGAGATCATGACCTGAGCCGAAAGCAGAGGCTTTAACCCACTGAGCCACCCAGGCGCCCTGCTCTGGTTTTATTCTTCAGGGACTCCCAGTATCTGTATGTTAGATCTTCTTTGTCCATCTTTGTATTTGTCACTTTCTCTTGAGCCCTTTTTAATATCTTTATTTCTTCTGATTTAAAAAATCCTTTTCATTTTCTGTTTCCTTTAATTCATTTGTTGTGTTTTTCCCACTAGTATTTTTCTATTTTGCTCTTAATTTCTTAAATCATATTTTCTTTTATTTTTAATTCTTTCCTGAGTTCTGTTATTTTAGGTCTCAGCTTGAAAAATTCTGATTCATGTTATTTTTTTCATATCCTGTATAATTTTCTTAATGTCTTTTAACTAATTTTGAAATGGTGAGTTTCATGTTGATCTGTTTGTGGATATACTTTTCTGGCTTTCACCATCTCTAGAAATGTTATGGTTCTTACTGCCTTATTTCTTATGACTATATGAGATTTGACCTTGATACTTCTCTGTTGCTCATATTTATATGAAATTAGTTGTCCTGACCTTTCAGACTGAGGCAGGATTCAGGAAAGCTTTTCTCGTGTCACAAAGCTCCCTTTTCTGTTATTTGTATATAATGTTAAAAAAAATATGGCTGCTTGCTCTCTAAGATTTTCTGACTCTCTTCCTTACTCCACTTGGGTCTGAATCTTCTTTTTTAATCTGAATTTTACTTAAATTGCTCAATTTTATTCTACTTCTAGTAGTTTCTCCACAGCATGGTTTCTTTATTGAAAGGAAGCCCATTTCAGGATTGAGAGTTCATAAGGGTTAAACTGCTCCAACCCTTTCAGTCACTTGGTTTTAGAGAGAGAAAAATTCATTCTTGGTTTCATCTGGTGGCTTCAAATTGGCCCACTCTGCTTCCTACTAAATAACTGTCAGTCCTTTTGGGGTTCGGGTCAGCATTAGACACAACCCTATTTGCTTCCCTATGCTTTGTCCTGCAGAGATGCTAATACCATGTGTGTCTTGTTGGTGGTTTGTCTCTATTTGCTTGTATTATGGGGATACATGATTGCCTACTTCTGTTGTAATTTTGTACATAGATCTTTGGTTTTGCCATTTAATTGCTGTGACTGCTTTAATGTGTGTGTAGAGGATTCAAACAAGATAAAAAACTACACTGCCACGGTCACTACCATCTTCTCAGAATCTCTAGATTGGACTTTAAAAGCAAAAACTACAAATACAGTAACACATTCAATTATTTTTTAAATAAGAGGTGTACCTATGACCCAGTTATGCAGAAGATTTTAATATAAAGGGATAGAAAAAATATACCATGCATTTATAAATCAAAATATAACTGGAATAACAATATTAATTTAAATTAAGTAGACTTTAAGATAAAAAGCATTACTAGTAAACAAAAGTATCATTACATAGAAAACTATTCACCAGGAATATATAAATCATGAATCTGTATTTCCCTAAGACAATAACCCTTAAAACTGTATAGAGCAAATACTGAATGAATTACAAACAGAAATTGGGAAATCTGTAATTTACAGGGACAATTTTAGCATATCAATCCCATGCATATAATGATGATCAAAGTTGATTTAATGAATATATATAGAGAAGCCTTCATTAAACAATTGTAGAATATGTTTTTTAAAGATGTATGGAAATTTATAAAATGTGAATCTTCAGAAGATCACAAATGAAAACTTAATAAATAACAGGATTAATATTATGCAGTCTACATTCTTCAACCACAAAACAGAATAATTGGACAGAAAGATTATTACACTTTCCAAATTCACGTGTTTGTAAATTTAAAAAACACCCATAATATATTATGAAACAAGGAATATAATGAAAATTTAAAATATTCAGAACTTGAGAAGGAAAACACTTATCGCAAAACTTAAGGGATACAACTAAAGCTGTAGTCTTAAATATATATGCTGAAAAGAAAGATAAAACCAACCAACCAACCAACCAACCAACCACAGAATGAACTCAAGGAGGAAAAAGAGAACAATATTTTGAAAAAAAAAACACTAATAAAAGAGAAAAAATAGATTTTAAAAAGATAAAAGATGGTTCTTTGAGAATTATCAAGTAGCCAAAATTCTAGCAAGAATCATTCTTGTACAGTTCACACAACTCTGCTGTATCTTTTAAAGATTTTTTTTGAACCTAGTTCATTTGCAACAATGTTGAAAAATTCATGGCACTCTTTTGAGATCCTTTGGTACTTTACTTCCCTCAAAGGTGCATTTCTTGCATGTAAGAAAATACAAGGAAATCCTTACATGAATTTATCTCTTCTGCTATCAGGAAAACAAATATCACAGGCATAACATACGGTGATTTTTTAAAGGAGAGTGTAACTGAACATGACAAAGGAAATACAGTTGCTTATAAATAATAAATTATTTGCCAATGGATTCTTGGTTCTACAAATGCATTCATAAGTTAATTCCTTTAACTAGCAAGATCATCTACTGTATTTAAGCTATTTTTTTTCCTTTTAACAACTTTTGAGGAATACAGCTTACCTAAAAAATGAATAACTCCTATACACCCATCAGGAATTCAAATATTGAAATCCTAGTCATCACGACATGGGTACTTGCATGATCCTGAGCATAAGTGCCTCCCTCAGTGTCGAGCTCTATGCATCTCACTCTCTTCACCCTAATCCTGATTCGGGACACATCTTTTTGTCTAAAGTTCTTAGAGTGTGGTAGAGCCAGCCAGAGGATAGAGAGAGTAATTGTAATTGCATTGAACATAGTCTCAGAGGTGGTACCTTTCAATCATTTTTCACATGAGTCTGTTGAATGTTAGGTCTGTGGTGTAGGGACATGGAGGGTGAAGGGGGAACACAGTCAGCCTGCAGCAGGTGACATGGTATCAGTGTCTGGCTGCCAGGCTTGAATTGATATTTGCTAACACAAATACAGTTTATTTAATCTTCACAATATTGTAAAATGGATGCTATTATGATCCCCTCTTCCAAGTTGCTCAAGGTCACAAAACTACTAAGTGGCAGAGCCAGGGTTGACATGTAGGCAGTCTGGTTCTGAATTCCACTGGCCAAAAGATGAGTCTTTTCAATGCCCCACTAACTGAAGATGCAGTTCTCACACCCAAGCCAGCTATCTAGATGTTATAATGTGGCTATACTGCCACCCTTAATTAGAAACCTAAGCTCCACTATATAGCTACAAGGTCTAGACCTCTTCCTCATGTTTCTCATCCTCCATGTCCATCACAATTCCCACTGGGAAGTTGTGCATGGCTTATTTATCCCTGTATGCCTCATTCTATCAGGTCAGTCCAGGGACATCATTATCCTGTCTTCTCAATGATGGAGAAAGTCAGCTCATTCTAGTGCACCTTGCCATGCTCTGTATCACCAGGGGGATGGTGATACAGTCTGTAAGTTATTTTATACTCTTTTCATTCTCTACGTATTCATTTGTAGAATCAGTATGATAATGTTAACTTACCTCATAGCTGGATCATGAGAATTAAATGCGATAAAGCTTGATAGTCCTCAGGACAGGGCCTGGTATGTAGTAAACACCCAACACAGATAACTTCTATTGTTCATTATGGGTGTTTTATTTCCTGAAGCATCTAGCATTTACACAACCAGGAGTGGTGGACATGCAAGACACTTGCTGAATTGTGTCCACAAGCAATGAGAGTTCTCTTGGGTCTCCCAAGGGATTTCTCAGCAATGAATACAGCCAGAAGCAGCTCCCCTTGGGAACATAGCACCTCATTTATTCCTGTAGGCTGAGGTTTCTCTGTGTCTCCCCTCTAGGCATTTATTTGACTGAAAAAGGCAGTGGGCTCATGACCTATTTCTTTCCAAGTGTCTCCAGGACCTTTACGTTTCTTATCTTCTGGAAATATTTCTAAGATGTGTAGACACCTTCCCTTCCTGTTCTTTAACATCTGGGAGCCTCACACAACTCTTTAGCTTGGGAGCAGGGAAGAGAAGGTCAGACTTTGTTGTCAATTCCTTATACTACTTCAGAAGAAGCTCTCCTGTAGAATGCGGAGGGCCATCTTTGTTCTTGGCTCTGCATTGACACTGGGAAGAGGTTTGCTAACTCTTCCTTGGCTCAGATTAGTTCTCCCCATTGTAGGGGGCCACAAGAGGTTTAGCCCAATGAGGGGATGTGGAATCAAGTATGTCTAGGATGGAGTATACTCCTATGACCTCAGACCCATTGTAGAAGCTCAAGTCAGACAAACTTGGGTCCAGCTCTATGAGCTTAAGTTGCTCCTCTTTTTGTCCTCAGTTTCCTTATCTTTATGTAAATAATGTGACAGCTAGGAATTCCCTGTTCCTTGAGATACAAATAAAATGAGCTCAAGTGTGAAAATTTCAGGACCCTCTCCTTGCTTTCTGAGAGTCCCTTAGAGTGTTTATCTCTCATGTTCACACCAGTGAGGTTTTGCTAGACACCCTTTCTGCATATAAGCTTCACCCCATCATGCTCCTTTTCTCCCATGTTCTTGACCATTTTCATTTTCTTTGGGTTCCTGCTAACATCCACACCTTCAGGATTCCAACTTCTATTCCAAGCTGTTTATCAAGATATCTCCGCCCACCATAGAGTTTTTGTCCTAAAAGGCATTTTGATGGCCACTATTAAGAAAATGTATATTTATTGGGGTGCCTGGGTGGCTCAGTCCATTAAGCATCTGCCTTTGGCTCAGGTCATGATCCTGGGGTCCTGAGATTGAGCCCCACATAGGGTTTCCTGCTCACCAGGGAACCTGCTTCTCCCTCTCCTTCTGCCCTTCCCCCCTTCTCATTCTCACTCTCTCTCATGCCCTCAGTCTCTCTCAAATAAATAATATCTTAAAAAAAGAAAATGTATATTTTTATTTCATCACATATGAAAATTTGATTTCATTACATTGTGAAGATCTGACAGACTGATAAAGGTCTGGTACTGTGCTGTGTACACAGTAGGGAGCAATGCACACACATTAGTGGCAATTATGAAGATTAATTGATATACAGTAAAACATTAAAAAGACTATAACACACTGTAAATGTAAGGTATTCTCATTATCAATGCTCAGATTTAACTCCTAGTAGATGTTTTACTATGCAGGCCATATTCAAAATTAGTTGACATAATGACAGTACACGGTCAAGTTCCTATTTCTTTGTTTGAGAAACCTTCTTTAGAGTAGGAGATATATAAAGCAAACTAAAGAAAAATCCTTGGGTACAGGCTCAGCACAAGGACTACATGTATCAGAACAGGAAAGAAGGGACGCCTGGATGATTCAGTTGGTTGAGCGTCTGCTTTTGGCTCAGGTCATGATCCCAGCATCTGGCTCCTTGCTCAGTGGGGAGCTTGGTTCTTCCTCTGACTGCCGTTCCCCCTGCTTGTGCTCTCTCTCTCTCTCTCTCTTTCTAACAAATAAATAAAATCTTAAAAAATATATCAAGGAAGAAAATGAAGGGATTCATACAAGACATCACTATGAAAATGTTAAAGGAAAAAAATGTAGACATTAGTTCAGAGTCCCTTCTTCAAATGGCAGCTGATGACATAGAATATTTGATTGAACTCCCAAAGCCAGAATTCCAGGACCAAATGAAAAGACATGAGCACCTAAACAGATTCTTAGTAAGATCTCACATGAGATCAGTGACAGAACAAGGTTTCTGTAGATGATCAAGGATATAATTAGCATAATGAAAGAACTCGATATAGTGAATAATGTCTTCAAGAAATATCAGTACCAGAACTCCAGGGCAGTTGAACACCAAAAGAACGAATTTGTAAAGTAATCCAAAAGTTTCATGGAGACTCTGAAAACCTCTTTTAAAGATGGCAAAGCAATAAGCATGTTTGTAAGTGCCAACTGCCTCATTCATTAAACTGACTCAATACTTCAGATCTTCCCAACTGTGGCCTCCTAGTTGAACATGTTAAGAGATGCACTTCTCAGTTGAGTATTGACCTGCCTTACTTGTAAATTTTCAAGTTTGACTGTCTAAATAACCAGTTTCTCCTAAAGGGATTGAATCCAGAATGTTATGGGATTATTGCCATCTTATACTATATTTTGGTAAAACATAGCTTAATCATAGTCTCACTGAGGATTTTACATAACTTTTACTAGAATCATTTTTTAAGAATTATAAGTCAAAAAATGTATGCCTTGCTGTGTCTCTATATAGCATTCCTTAAAAGAATCGTAAATATTAGTGTTTATGCCTGAAGCTTTTAACTTAAATACAATTTACTGCCAAATAAGGTATTTAACAGGATTTGGTGGCAAATATTCAATAAATACTTTACTTCTGTTTAAAGAAAAAGGACAACACTCTATGAATTATGGATTAAGGAATGTGTTGTAGGCATGGACTTTATACAACATGGAAAGAGCTGGGGATTAAAGGTCTGTAAAGGGGAATTGAAGGGCCAGAGAAGAGATACTCATCACTCACCATGAGACACTGGATACCAATGGATTAATTAGAGCTTGAAGAAAACTGGAAGTTTGGTAGTCTCAGCTCCTGGAGTAAGGGTGTGAAGGGGGCTGGTGTAGAAGTCTTTTGCCCTCTGTGGACACTATTTTGTGAGTTTGAAGCCAGGTTTCTGATGACAGCCTTAGGTTTGCTTTTGGTCTGCAAATCAAGCAGTGGGAACAAATTGG
Organism: Ailurus styani; assembly: GCA_002007465.1. Lineage (NCBI taxonomy): Eukaryota > Metazoa > Chordata > Mammalia > Carnivora > Ailuridae > Ailurus > Ailurus styani. Next base: position 1,924,932 of record LNAC01000301.1, read on the forward strand.
AATTTGCTGATACCTGTGCAACTGAATTTTGCTACCTCTAGCCACAATAACCTTCAACAGTGTAGTGGCTACTGCCTCACTTCTGCCTTCTAAACCTCCCAGAAGTTTATTTTTGACCAACTCTACTCTGGGACCATACAGAAAAGAGATTCAGAAAACTGTAATTCCAGCTTAACCAAGCTGATGCAATGTAAAACCACCATAGTTCGTGGTGGAGATGGGGTCTTACCTGATGTGACGTGCTTACCAATAATACTATTTTAGTACAGTGAAGGAAATGGTAGGAAGACATCTTTCATTTACTCATTTATTTATTCATTTTGTGTTTAATAATAATTGCCATATTCTCAATGCCCTTTTTTACAGCCAGGAAATAGAAAAAACAATGATCCATGATATCGTATAGTTTAATGTCCTATTTCTAGTAAAGTGAGTTAAGGGGTTCATTTTACAGGTCTTGGGGGTAGAAAGTTAGAGGGGAAGAATGAATTGTGAAGATGACTTCAGGGGTTAGGAGAAGCACGTGAAAAAGTATATCAAATTCAAGGAGGCAAGTTCACTGAAACTAGAGTTAGCTTACAGAGAGAAATAAAAATCAGTAAGATTTAGTGAACTGTGAGAGAAGAGAAGGGCAAGAGTTGAGGCTTCCAATCTGAGAGATTATGTGGTTGGTGGTTTCATTAAATGTGACACCAAATATAGAACATGATTTTGGGGAGAGGATGGTGAAATCATATTTGCAGTTTGAAGACATTGGAGAATGCTGAGTGGAGGCAGCCAGCAAGCATTTCACTGTATGGATCTAGAGAGCACCAGTCCATCCTGTTCTCTTGTCATAGCATTAATTACATTTGCAAGTACTCAGGGTCTACCTTCCATGCCAGAATGAGTACTCTTTGAGGTCAGGAGCCACATCCTGCTTTTGCTTTGTTATTACCATAACATATTAAATAGTGAATAGCATATTGCTGATGCTTAATATTAGGTGAGTACAATTTAAGAGCCCCAGAAAGAGGTGTTCTTTGGGAGCACCAAAGAGGGGATTCAAATTTGAGATATGGATTTGAACAGTGCTTGAAGCCATGGAAGTGTATGGACTTATGCAGGGATATATACACAATGATAAAAATCCCTGGGGCAGGTCTTGAAAGTGCACTCATAGTCAAGGGAATGGCAAAGAAGAAATATCTGGTAAAGGATTCTGAGATGAAGTAATCAGAAAAAGTGATATTTGTGAAAACAACAACAACAAAAAACCCATCATTGAAGTAGTATGACTGTCTGCTATAAATCAGCCTCTACAGGGATGGTGGCACTCCCTTTCACCTAACATTCCCTTGAAGACCAACTCGATTTGCTTTTCTTCTCTTCCTTTTCTCCTTCAAAGAACCCTTGAGCTATATTTCATGAACACTGTGTATTCATTGTTCACATCTCCCGTCCCTGGATTATCAACATATTGCATTCCTGTGTCCATAATGATTTTTTTCTTCTGGGGTGGGCAGAGTGCAAAGCTATACCAGTTGGGTTGTATCTCAGAAAATTTTCTGGTACTATTGAGGAAAAGGCTTGCCTTTCCTACTGGAAGTGAGGGTGAGAGGTATGAGGTTCAGGCTGCTTAAACCATCTTGCAACAATGAGAGGGGAAGGGAGCCAACATGGAAGACAGAAGATATAATAGACATGAAAACCGGGGCCTGGTGATATCACTGGAACTGCCAGTCTTGCCACATTTAAGGCAAGCCCTATCTCTATTGCAGGAACTGATAAACTTCTTTGCATTTTTATCTCAGTGTCTTAACTGACATTTTAGAAATAAAATATATTAGAATCCTTTATAAAATTAAACACACAGAGAGAGAGAGGGAGGGGGGAGAGAGAGAGATTTAATTTTTGTAAAAGTTGGAAAAAAATTTTTGTTTACCTCAAACCAGATCATGATTTTAACTATGCAGAGACTGATGTTCTATAGGGAACATTGTCATAAATTGAACAAAAACCTTGTGGGTGTAAGGTGGCTCTCTTTCTAAATAGCAACCAGCCCTGCTGAGTCAATGTTGACATATGTAACTCTTTCCTGGAAGGCAAGAAAATCTAAGGGTTGACTGGTTTGTTCACTCACCCTGGCTTTTGTTTCCTAACGAATAGGTAATATTAGTCTTTCAGTATGATAACATAAAGCTGACTGATTTGCATCACTTAGTATTGTCCGCCCTGTGTGTTTGAGTTTGTTCTCTTATTTAATATGAGCTGTACTGAAACTAGGTAGTCTCTGTTTATTCAGTGGCCTCTTGTGAGTGCCTGCCTTCTCTCTTGGATTGAGTTGTACCAGGGAAAAGACAGACGTGGGATAATGCGAGGAGGTTTTCTTAGCTACTGCGGACATTCCCTAACCCTTACCACTCCAAAGACTTCTGATAGGGCTTTTGGTGTCTTTAAAACTCTACTCACTCCAGCCTGGAAGAGAGTTGATTTTTGTCTCTTGCTTCACTTACATTGACATTCTGGCCACCTACTTGGTTTTAGTCAACTGCCCTCTTTTGCCATGACTTTGAATCATGGTAGCTTAGTATTGCCATCCCCATTTATTCTCTAGTATTTATCCTTGTGAACATGGGAAGCATTCTCCAGGCCCTGCTATTTCATCATCTGGAAAGTGGAAAGGGTTGTAAGTTTGTTGTGAGGTTTAAAGGAGAAACGAAATGAAGAACATCCTTCTTAGTCTCTGGGACTGTTCCCAAGCTTGGACCACCCTCTGCAGACCCATCCTCTCAGAGAGCCCTCACTCTGACCTGGGTTCTCACCCCAGTCTGTGCTCACCTCTGTGCAGCATGGGTTGTGTTGTGTTGTGTTCGTTGGACTTCAGATCATTCTTATTAAACTGGAGACTCTTTTGGAGTTTTGGAGATTTTGTTCTGCTCCAATGTCTGTATTCCCAGGGGATGAACCATGAGTAGAACACTAGTAGGGGTTTGATAAATGTATGTAAAATGTTAAAAGAAAGAGAAAAGGAATTAACCATTTAAAAAAGTCGACCAAGTACCAAACATTGTTAAAGGCACTTTCAGATACATAATTACATTTAATTCTTTCAATCAACCAGTTTTTCAGATGGAGGAGGGACAAAGGAGTCAAATAATTTGTGTAAGGTCCCACAGCTAGAGGGCACCAGACCAGAATCTCATTCCATTTCTATTTGGCTCCGAAGAGATTGCCTCAAGACAATGGAAAATCCAAGTCCTTCATGACTTCCTTAATCTTTGGAATTATCAAGGTCACTCTTACATCTTCATCTTTCTCAAAGGAATGAGAAAAACCTTTTTTATATATTATGTAATATGTATTATATACATATATATATTACATATGCATGTATGTGTGTACCTATATGTATATAAAAATATCTTTTAAAAAAAGTTTGAAAGAAAGAACTTAATTTTCAAATTAAAGCTGCTTCGTTCACATGGGATCCTTAAATAAATAATTGTCTTGCCTTAACTTGAATTACCATTTAGCTATGAAGACCATGCCAGATAGTTTAAATTAAACTATTAGTTGTGTTTAGCACCCAATGCTCATCACATCACATGCCCTCCTTAAAGCCCACCACCCAATTACCCCATCCACCTCCCCTCCAGCAACACAACTGATAAATTATTGAACACTGCATCTGAAACTAATTACGTACTGTAAGTTGGTTAATTGAATTTAAATAAAAAAATAAATCAAACTATTTCAAGTACTTAATTGTTGACTTACTGTAATGTCAGGTCATGATGTTTGACTAGTGAATGTTAAACATTACCATGTTGATATCCATAGATGTAAATGAGTAAGGGTAGTGTATGCTAAAAATTCATTATATAATGGCTAAACATTTGATAAGAAAAACCAATTAATTGTCTTAAAAAGACAATGAAGTTGCTTTCTTTTCATAAATGCTTCTTAAAAAATTTGAATTTACCTCTCCAAGGAGTTTTAGGTCTTGGACATAGAATAAAACCCTAAGGAAATGTAGTGATTAAGAGGACAGATTCTGAAGTCAGGAAGACTTGGGTTGAAGGGATCTCTCACTGCAAATGACTTGCAGCATGACCTTAGGTAGATTGCTTCTCTCAAGCATCAGTGTCCTCATCTGTAAGATGGGAATAATAATAGCACATACCAGTTAGGAGTTTGAAATGATAATCCATACAATAGGACTGAGCAGAGCCTGGCACCCAAAGAACACTTAAGAACTATTAGTTATTTTTTCCTTTTATGACTAGGTCTTAAGTAGCTCATTATGGCTAAATGATCATTTTAATACATATTTTACATTCCCAACCTGTATAGCCAAGTCCAACTACTAGAGATAAATACAGAGTAGTCAAGAAGCTTGCCCATCTGGACTAGGGGCAATCACGCAGAGTCCCAGAGAGAAGGTGTTGGGTTAGGTTAATCTGAAAGTGGGGAGAACTCGTGAGAAAAGAGGAAAGAATTGGGGTGTGTGTAGGGAAGGCAAATTGACCTGGGGGTAGTCATGGGAACTGGAGGGTCAGAGCTTTGCTTCTGCTTTCTCATTTCAACCTCACAGCATTTCAACACTTTATCCCTGAATGGAATAATGAATAGCTACTTTTTGGAATTGTGTAAGAAATACTGATTTCATAAATGATATACTCTTTACACAAAAATTTCTTTGAGGGGAACCTGGATGGCTTAGTTGATTGAGTGTCCAACTCTTGGTTTGGGCTCAGGTCATGATTTCAGGGTTGTAAGATCAAGCCTGGTAGAGAACTCCCTGCATGGGGGGTGGGGTCAGGATCCTCTCCTTCTATACCTCACCCCGCGCATGCTCTCTCAAACAAACAAACAAATAAATCTTTTTAAAAAATCCCTTGACATAAAATGAATTGCATGTTAGACAGGAACCAAATTATTTTATGGTGTCAGGGAAAAAATGAAATCTTTGTTCTTGCTCCATTGAAATTTTCAAGGAAAACTGCAGAAACCTCAAGGCACTTAGCTATCTTAGCTTGTGCTATATGTGTTACGTGTACATTTCTAGTACATTTTCTCAATATCAGTTGATTAAATGTTAACTCAAAATATTAACATGACGAGAATATTGATAATAAATTTTTTATTTGAGAATATGGTTCTTGTTCCAGTGAGAAAGAGACCTTCATCTGACCAAGTTAAGAATTCCCTAGGCTTGAAATTTCTTATCAAATATTTATTTTTACAGTTGGTTCTTTTTTAAAAATCATAAATTTTTTTTGTGTCTTGCAAAGCATAGTATTATCAAGATAAATATTAAAGGAACTGAAATAAATCATAGCAAGTAGAGAAAACAAAATATGATAATTTTACTTGACTTAGTTTTTATTAAATTAACTATCCATATTAAAACCAAGCCTTCCTACCGACGAATAAATGATATAGACTCAGAGATTTCAGACCCAGAGGATTTCCGGGTTTCCTTACACCTGTAAGGATGAGCCTGCAGGCTCACACTGAGAAAGGAGGAAGGTTTTGTAAAACATAGTTCGAATGGTCATTTTAAGCTCTGCATTTTTATTCTTCTCTGCTTTCTCCTTCCCAGATTGAAAGCCTCCATCTGTTGGGCCTAAAAGTGAATTGTTTACTCTGACCATATGAACAGATAATCCCTTTCTCTCAGGTCTACGTCTTTAAAAAGATATTAAATCTTTGCACGGTTGAACTACTTTTATGACTTCATTTCCAATATTTGGAATGTTTAGGTTCCAAGGGTTATATCCACACTATAGGCAAACAATGACATCTTTTTTTAAAAAAAATCAGTTTAATTAAGTTTGATCACATATGGTGCAGAGTCATATGGCATAATATCATTTGAATATATTCTGGTATTCTTACAAATCCTTTAAATCCTGCCCTCTTAAAACAGAATTAATTGCTAAAGAGGTAAATTAATGTATGGCAAAGGTTTATCCAATGAAACTTCCTTAGTAAAAGGCACTTCAGTTTCCAGTTGTGTTCTCTTAAAAGAAACTGACAATCCAATTTCATTTGGTATGGAGAGAATCGATATCCTTAGTCACATGGCATCTTTCTGCTGCAGTGTTCTTAAATGACATTTCTTAGAGTTACATAGAATGCTCCCATGGTTTGACTTTTAAAATATTAGTTTATTTTGGATTTACTTTGACTGAGTCTATAACCTGGAATTAAGTTGACAATTTTAGAATGACTTATAATAATTGGTTAGCAATTGAATCAGTGCTGATCACTTCTGTTCTGTCAAAAATATGACCAAATTAAGTAAACACTATCCATTCTTTTGGCTGGTGTATTGACTACTTCACATTTGTCCTGGCTGGATGTCCTTTTGGCCCATCCAACTCCTTCAAGGTCTAACTGAAAGGCCCCTTCTTCCCTCTAGAATCTAAATTGCTTTAGCTGGAAACTTCTTGTTTTCTACTGTCTTAAGGCACTTAGTTGCCAACATACTGCTTGATTCAGTAGTTATTTGCATAAGCATCATATGTCTGTCCTAAATTATTACTCATTGAGGACCAAAGAATATTGTATACATTTATTTTTTTATCTCTCCATAGTGGCTTCCATGCATCAAGGCTTAATATATATTTGTGGAACAAATTAAGAATTTTTGGCCCAGTTTTTGGCTCTTAACAATTGCTAATCTTTGCAGTAGCTTCCAACTTTAGGAGAAATAATAATCAATATCAATTATAAAGTGCTTAGAGTACTCACAGCATTTAAACAGGCACTTTATACATGTTATCTTATTAATCTCTTAAATAAATGTCTACATTAAGGGATTAATTCACTCTTTTCACATGAAAAATGTGAAGCTCAGAAAGGTTAATTAACTTGCCTGTAATTGCTTAGCCAGTATTTAACAGAAGTGGAATTCAATGACACGTCTTTTTGACTCTGTAGCCATGCTCTTCTGTGAAGCAATTATGTCCCTCAAGAATTACCAGCACTATACAGGTAAAAACACTGGAGCTAAGAGAGCTTAATAATTTTGCCTAAGGTTGTATAGCAGATAACCACTTGTAATTTCTTCCGTAGTTGGGTTTTCTAATGTCTGCTTCCAATGAATTTTTCTTATCTCAAGATAATAGTGTTAGACGCTTTTTATACTGCTGGAGTGGGGTTCAAGTTTTGAAAATATATTCTTCATATCAATTGTCTGAGATTACTTAAACTCTATTCCTTTCAGATAGTTATTAATTTACATTTTCCCTGATACTTAGTGGAAATAGGATAATACAAGTAAGAGCCTTTTTCTTTTTTTTATTGCTCCTGTTTACTGCGTGACATTAAATATGTTCTTTGAAGAGATGAAATAACACTTGCTTTTGAAATTAGCTCAGATAAAGGCCTAAAAAGATGTTTATGTATTTGGGAATTATCATTGGTTATTTAGCAGGAATATTAGTTTGAAGATGGTGTATCCTGACACACTGGATAAATCTCTAGAAATAAATGGAGAACATTAATGGCATTAATAGGGGCTGGGGGTGAAGTGGGAAAAGAAAGTGAAAATTATACTATCTCCAAGTAAAAAATAAGCTATATATGTGGCCTTGGAGTTAAGACAAGAAAGCACATTTTGGTGTAGTTATTTATTTACAGTATAGTATGATAAGTCTACAGTACCATTTTTTATTAGAATTCTACCTTGATATTAACTCAAGCATTTTCCACCTCTGTTTTCTTCTTCATGAATTCTGGGCATTGTTTAGGGGAAGAGATAAACTTGGAATTGATAGGCAATTGTCAGAACAGGTCTTCAGAAGCTAAGAATGAACACATGGGAAGACTCCTATGGTACAGGGAGTGACACCACCACTACCCTTGTCTAAAACATCCATGTATGAGCCAAGCTACACATGGACCAAGCCATGCGAAGCAGATAACCTCAGAAGGGAGGCCATACCCCTGGTGGAGGGACTTGGAGCAGATGGCCTTCATCTTCTCAGAGGGCATAGCTCTTCCCTGGAAGAATCCTTCTCAGACTGACATCAGCCCAAGACCCCAGCAGGCCAGGGATTGGGGCCCTCTCCTGTTATGGGACTAGGACTTTTAAGAGCAAAAGGTCCAGGTGGCTGAATGTTTTATTTGGTCACCTCAGAAGTGTGATCTACTGGAAATGAGAGATACGAAGGCACTCAGAAGTCAGATTCTTTCTTCTTGTGTGCCTTATAGCCCCAAGTTCTCAACTTAGTTGCACATTTGAAGTAACTCTGAGAGCTTTATCAAATACTGGTGACTGGGCCACACCTCCTAGAGATTCTGATTTAATTAGATTGAATGTAGCCTTTGGATGAGATTTTTAGAAGCTTCTCAGGTAATTCTAATGTGCAACTAATATTGAAAACCACTGTCCTCAAGTACATCTTTCCTGCTGATGTAACACATTCATTTTATGTTCTTTCTCTTCTGGCATTACCATAAATAACAATCATTTTTCTAACAAAACATAGATGAATTTACTTTGTCCTCTACAGCTGGGAAAAAGGGACAAGCCTAGCATTTTCATAGAATTAAATCTAGTAACTAAGAATAATTGTCAGTACATTGTTAAGCTTATTGTGGATAAAATTTTGCTAACAAAAAGAAACATTTTCTACTTATAAGGGCATGATAGATCATTAAGTGTATAATTATAATATTAATATGCCTTTCAGGCAGATTTAAAAATGCAAATGGTAGGATGCTGAATAAAACAAAGCATTATTTCTTGAATATTTAATTGAAATTATTTTAATGATTATAAAAAGATTATTGTGAACATTTTTGCAGAGATTGCAGCACATACTGCATGGGGACATCTGCCAACCACTTGTCTTTTTCAAAATTTTGTTTTCCCATTATGATTTCAAATACATTATATAATAGGGTTTTCCATAACATTCAGATACTCAGTGATTTCCCACAGAAATCCAGAGAGTTAATTATGATTAAGTGACAGTAAATGACAAGTAGTAAAATAAGAGTATTATAATATTATAATACTGAAGATCATAATTACCATAATAGGTAAGTGCCACTAAAATTGGTAAAATTGGATTTAACTAAAATCTATATTAATAAACTTCCTTTCAGTGTATCAGGAAAATTTAATATTCAATATAATTTTATTTTGAATCTTTTTGGAGAGTGAATCACCATAAACATAGTTTTTGTATACATGTGGATTTTCATATATTTTTCCCCTAAGTAGCTACTAAAATATTGCTTTCTATTTCTTAAAAAAAGATGTTTAATCACCTAACCGAAATTGATTGCCATATATTTCTATTCCAAATGTTAGGGTGGCAATATCTTGTGAGTACACATCTGATACTTACTTTATTGCAGATGGTTAGTGGGATAAAATGACTTCTCGGAAATTAGAATTTTGGTGTTTAGTGACCTTTTAAGATTTTTTTAGTAGTAAAAAAGAAGTAACTTGGAAACTCTTCATAAACAACATTTTTCTAGACAGACTGAAGTATGGCAATATAGTAAAAATAATATATCACAGAATGAACTTTTTTATGCAAACTAATACTATAAAAAAGATATTACCATGGTTATATTGGTGTAGAAAACACAACTTAGTTCTAGATACAAGAGTTACTGCTTTAAAAATTGAGACCTAAATGAAATCTAGAGAAATGCTTCGTACTTCAAATGGAAGAAAATAAATTTAGGTGAAGCACAAATGCAGTCTCCAGTGTCCTCACATTTTCCCATGTCAAACAGGTGGGTCTCAGAGCCAGGTTCTGGTGCTGACCTGGGAAAGCTCATGAGGAGAAGGTTAACAATTAGTTCTTTTGTTGGTTTATTGGAGGAAAGAGGTTAGAGAATCCTGTGATTCATGTTCTAAGACTTGAAATAATGGTTAAATTCCATGAGCCAAATGAAGGTGAAGAAAGAGAAAAAGATGCATCTATCATGGCAAAGTGTTTCTCTCACTTAAGGCTTTCATTTTTAATTGTCCTTAGAGGAATTTTCTTTTTCTTTTTTTTTTTTTAAAGATTTTATTTATTCATTTGACACAGAGAGAGAGATTACAAGTAGGCAGAGAGGCAGGCAGAGAGACAGGAGAGAGGAGGAAGCAGGCTCCCCGCTGAGCAGAGAGCCCGATGTGGGCCTCGATCCCAGGACCCTGGGATCATGACCTGAGCCGAAGGCAGCGGCTTTAACCCACTGAGCCACCCAGGCGCCCAGGAATTTTCTAGATTAATTAGGATTCAGCAAGCATTTAACTAAATGAGTGAATAGGTATAAATCTGTAGGATTAGTAATGAAGACCATCCTTTAAAAATTTATAACATAGACTAAATAACCTTAAAACATGAATTTAACAAATGTCTCAAGGACTTTTTTTTATTAACACATAATGTATTATTTGTTTCAGGGGTACAGGTCTGTGAACCATCAGTCTTACACAATTCACAGCACTCACCATAGCACATATCCTCCCCAGTGTCCATCACCCAGCTACCCTATTCCTACCCCCCACAGCCCTCAGTTTGTTTCCTGAGATTAAGAGTCTTTTATGGTTTGTCTCCCTCCCCAGTCCCATTTTGTTTCATTTTTCCCTCACTTCTCCCCCACAAAACCCCGCCCTGCCTCTCAAATTCCTCATATCAGAGATCATACGATAATTGTCTTTCTCTGATTGACTTATTTCGTCAAGCTTGTTTTTTTTTTAAAGATTTTATTTATTTATTTGACACAGAGAGAGAGAGAGAGAGAGAGAGAGAGAGAGAGATCACAAGTAGG
>LNAC01000301.1:1943493-2075533 GCA_002007465.1 Ailurus styani
TACCCTGGCCCCCCAGGAGAAGGTCATGGCCCCNATGAATACAGATTATTTGCCTCTTGGGTTAGGTTTATTCCTAGGTATCTTATGGTTTGGGGTGCAATTGTAAATAGGATTGACTCTTTAATTTCTCTTTCTTCTGTTTTGTTGTTGGTATATAGAAATGCAACTGATTTCTGTGCATTGATTTTATATCCTGACACTTTACCGAATTCCTGTATGAGTTCTAGCAGTTTTGGGGTGGAGTCCTTTGGGTTTTCCACATAAAGTATCATATCATCTGCAAAGAGTGAGAGTTTGACCTCTTCCTTGCCGATTTGGATGCCTTTTATTTCTTTTTGTTGTCTGATTGCTGAGGCTAGGACTTCTAGTACTATGTTGAATAGCAGTGGTGATAGTGGACAGCCTTGCCGTGTTCCTGACTTTAGGGGAAAAGCTCTCAGTTTTTCTCCATTGAGAATGATATTCGCTGTGGGTTTTTCGTAGATGGCTTTGATGATATTGAGGTATGTACCCTCTATGCCTACACTATGAAGAGTTTTGATTAAGAAAGGGTGCTGTACTTTGTCAAATGCTTTTTCAGCATCTATTGAGAGGATCATATGGTTCTTGTTCTTTCTTTTATTAAAGTCTTGTATCACATTGATTGATTTCTGAATGTTAAACCAACCTTGCAGCCCAGGAATAAATCCCACTTGGTCGTGGTGAATAATCCTCTTAATTTGCTGTTGGATCCTATTGGCTAGTATTTTGTTGAGGATTTTTGCATCCCTGTTCATCAAGGATATTGGTCTGTAATTCTCCTTCTTGATGGGGTCTTTGCCTGGTTTGGGGATCAAGGTAATGCTGGCCTCATAAAAGGAGTTTGGAAGTTTTCCTTCCAATTCTATTTTTTGGAACAGTTTCAGGAGAATAGGTATTAATTCTTCTTTAAATGTTTGGTAGAATTCCCCTGGGAAGCCGTCTGGCCCTAGGCTCTTGTTTGTTGGAAGATTTTGGATGACTGCTTCAATCTCCTTACTGGTGATGGGTCTATTCAGGTCTTCAGTTTCTTCCTGGTTCAGTTTTGGTAGTTTATATTTCTCTAAGAATGCATCCATTTCTTCCAGATTGTCAAATTTGCTGGTGTAGAGTTGCTCATAATATGTTCTTAGAATTGTTTGTATTTCTTTGGTGTTGGTTGTGATCTCTCCTCTTTCATTCATGATTTTATTAATTTGAGTCCTTTCTCTTTTCTTTTGGATAAGTCTGGCCAGGGGTTTATCAATCTTATTAATTCTTTCAAAGAACCAGCTCCTAGTTTCATTGATTTGTTCCACTGTTCTTTTGGTTTCTATTTCATTGATTTCTGCTCTGATCTTTATGATTTCTCTTCTCCTGCTGGGTGTAGCCTTTCTTTGCTGTTCTTTCTCTAGCTTTTGTAGGTGTAGAGTTAGGTTGTGTACTTGAGACCTTTCTTGTTTCTTGAGAAAGGCTTGTATTGCTATATACTTTCCTCTTAGGACTGCTTTTGCTGTGTCCCAAAGATTTTGAACAGTTGTGTTTTCATTTTCATTTGTTTCCATGAATTTTTTTAATTCTTCTTTAATTTCCTGGTTGACCCATTCATTCTTTAGTAGGGTGTTCTTTAACCTCCATGTATTTGAGTTCTTTCCAACTTTCCTCTTGTGATTGAGTTCTAGTTTCAGAGCATTATGGTCTGAAAATATGCAGGGAATGATCCCAATCTTTTGGTACCTGTTGAGACCTGATTTGTGACCCAGAATATGGTCTATTCTGGAGAATGTTCCATGTGCACTGGAGAAGAATGTGTATTCTGTTGTTTTGGGATGGAATGTTCTGAATATATCTGTGATGTCCAACTGGTCCAGGGTGTCATTTAAAGCCTTTATTTCCTTGTTGATCTTTTGCTTTGATGATCTGTCCATTTCAGTAAGGGGGGTGTTCAAGTCCCCNCATCCCCTACTATTTTTGTATTATTGTCAATGTGTTTCTTTGATATTGTTATTAGTTGGTTTATATAATTGGCTGCTCCCATGTTAGCGGTGTAGACATTTACAATTGTTAGATCTTCTTGTTGGATGGTTCCTTTTAGTATGATATAGTGTCCTTCCTCATCTCTTAGGATATTCTTTGGCTTAAAATCTAGTTTATCTGATATAAGGATTGCCACTCCAGCTTTCTTTTGCTGTCCATTGGCATGGTAAATTGTTTTCCATCCCCTCACTTTAAATCTGGAGGTGTCTTTGCGTGTAAGATGAGTTTCTTGTAGACAGCATATCGATGGGTCTTGTTTTTTTATCCATTCTGATACCCTGTGTCTTTTAGTTGGGGCATTTAGTCCATTTACATTCAGAGTAACTATTGAGAGATATACATTTAGAGCCATTGTATTGCCTGTAAGGTGACTGTTACTGTATATTGTGTTTCTTCCTTTCTGGTCTATGTTTCTTTAGGTTCTCTTTGCTTAGAGGACCCCTTTCAATATTTCCTGTAGGGCTGGCTTGGTGTTTGCAAATTCCTTGAGTTTTTGTTTGTCCTGGAAGATTTTTATCTCTCCTTCTATTTTCAATGACAGCCTAGCTGGATATAGTATTCTTGGCTGCATATATTTCTCGTTTAGTGCTCTGAAGATATCATGCCAGTTCTTTCTGGCCTGCCAGGTCTCTGCGGATAGGTCTGCTGTCAGTCTAATATTTCTACCATTGTATGTTATAGACCTCTTGTCCCGAGCTGCTTTCAGGATTTTCTCTTTGTCACTAAGACTTGTAAGTTTTACTATTAGATGACGGGGTGTGGACCTATTTTTATTGATTTTGAGGGGGATTCTCTGTGCCTCCTGGATTTTGATGCTTGTTCCCTTTGCCAGATTAGGGAAATTCTGTATTAAGATCTGCTCCAATATNTACTATAATTTGCTTCAGTATACCTTCTGCCCCTCTCTCACTCCCTTTCTCTTCTGGGATCCCAATTATTCTAATATTGTTTCATCTTATGGTATCACTTATCTCTCGAATTCTCCCCTCATGGTCCAGTAGTTGTTTATCTCTTTTCCTCCACTTCTTTATTCTCTGACATTTTGTCCTCTAAATCACTAATTCTGTCTTCTGCCTCATTTATCCTAGCAGTAAGAGCCTCTATTTTTATTTGCAACTCATTAATAGCTTTTTTGATTTCAGCTTGGTTAGATTTTAGTTCTTTAATTTCTCCAGAAAAGATTTTTATTTCTCTAGAGAGGGGTTCTCTATTATCTTTCATGGTTTTTTCGAGCCCAGCCAGCACCTTAAGAATCGTCATTCTGAACTCTAGTTCTGTCATATTACTAATGTCCACATTGATTAGGTCCCTAGCCATCATTACTGCCTCTTGTTCTTTTGTTGTTGTTGTTGATTTTTTCCACCTTGTCATTTTATGCATATAAGAATAGATGGATGAGAGAACAAAATACTAAAGGGTAGCAATGACCCCAGAGAAATATACACTAACCTACTCAGAAGAGACCTAGAACTGGGGAGAAAAGTAAGAGGGAAAAACAAAAACAAAAAACAAAAAACAAAAAAAACCCAAAATCAAACAAACAAAAACAAAACAAAAAATGTATATATAAGACAAATCCTGTATCTATATTATCTATTTCTATATATATCTCTGTCTCTGACTCTATCTCTATATCTACCACTATCTCTATCTCTGTTAGATTGGTGAATTGAACAGACCCTATATGTATACCAAAAATAAATTTAAATACAATGAAGGGATAAAATATGACTATAACAATGAAAATTTTAAAAAGCACTGATAAGATATAATAGTTAAAAACGTTAAAAAAGGAAAAAGGAAAAAATTTAAAAGAAAAGAGAAAAAAAGAAAAAAATTCAAAGAATTTAACTTTAAATGACTAAACAATCATGGGGAAAAAGCCATTAATTCTCTGCGTTGCTTTCCTCTAGCTCCGGACGGAGTTCCACAATTCTCAGCAATCTTGAACTTGGCTTTGGCTATCTTTTTTTTCTGGTCTTCTGGCGAGGGTCCTGTTGCTGTGATTCTCAGGTGTTTTGCCCGAGGCGAAATTGCACCGCCCTCGCCAGGGGCCAGGCTAAGTAATCAGCTCAGGTTTGCTCTCAGAGCTTTTGTTCCCTGAACGCTTTCCGTACCTCGTTGGAGGACGGGACTGAAAATGGCGGCTCCCAGTCTCTGACCCGGAGCAGCCGAGAGCTCAGGGCCTCAGTCCTCAGTCCTCAGTGCACCTCAGAGAAAAGCAGTCTGTCCCTCCCGTGTCCCTGGTCTCTGACCTCACTCCGAACTCACCCAGCCTGTGACCGAGCATCTCTATCTCTGGTGCTTAGAATCTCCAAACGTGGCAGATTTCTGCAGCTGCTCCCACGCTGCTCCTCCCGGAGGAGGAAGGTGAGTCTCCCTGGATCTGCCGCCCATAGGGTCCCTGCTCAAAGAGCAGTGGCCTGACTGTGCTTTGGATCACAGCCCAAGGTAACACCGAGCTGAGAGACATCTTCTCAGCTCGGCTCCGTCTCTCCCGCCGGCTTCTCTCTGAGACCTGGGATCTCTGTCACGCTCAGACACCCCTGGTCATTTTGTGTCCCCGTGGGTCCTGAGACCACACTCCCCGTGAGGGCTTCACCCCCGCATGGCCTCTGGGGCGACGTCCCTCAGTGGAGCCGACTTCTAACAATTCCTAGTCTGTGCTCCGCTGCTCGCTCACTTGCCAGGAGCCGCCCCTCCCCCCAGGGTCTATCTTCCCATCGCCTCAGATTCACTTCTTCGCACGTCCTACCTTCTGGAAAGTGGTCGATTTTCTGTTCCTAGAATTGCTGCTCTTCTCTTCGATCTCCTGTAGAATTTGTAGGTGTTCAGAATAGTTTGATAGCTATCTGGGTGAATTTCTGGGACCTGATGATAATCGGTCTCCTATTCCTCTGCCATCTTGCCTGCCTTTGGATTCATCATTTAAATAGGAGTGGGAGATGAACCATGAGAGACTGTGGACTATGAGAAACAAACTGAGGGGTTTAGAGGGGAGGGGGATGGGGGATACGTGAGCCACATGGTGGGTATTAAGGAGGGCATGTATTGCATGGAGCACTGGATATTGTACATAAACAATGAATCTTGGAACACTGCATCAAAAACAATGATGTATTTATAGTGACTAACATAACACAATAAAAAAACAAAAAGGCAGTTGTAGTAGGATCTCAAAAACAATATTAACATGATAGGAAATCAATACCTGCCATATGAGAAAGGCATTATTCTAGAAGCTTTGCATAAATGATCTCTCTTAATGTCAACACTATTATACAAATACTATAATTAGCCACCAGGTAAATTAAAATCAAAACCATATTGAGATACCACCTTACACCAGTTAGAATGTCAAAAATTGACAAGGCAGGGAACAACAAATGTTGGAGAGGATGTTGGGAAGGGGAACTCTCTTACACTGTTGGTGGGAATGCAAGTTGGTACAGCCACTTTGGAAAAGAGTGTGGAGTTCCTCAAAAAGTTAAAAATAGAGATACCCTATGACCCAGCAATAACATTACTGGGTATTTACCCCAAAGATACAGATGTAGTGAAATGAAGGGCCATATGCACCCCAATGTTCATAGCAGGAATGTCCATGATAGCCAAACTGTGGAAGGAGCTGAGATGCCCTTAAAGAGACAAGTGGATAAAGAAGAACTGGTCCATTTATACAATGAAACACTACTCAGACATCGGATAGGATGAATACCCAACATTTGCATCAACATGGATGGAACTGGAGGAGATTATGCTAAGTGAAATAAGTCAAGGAGAAAAAGCTAATTGTCAAATGGTTTCACTTATTTGTAGAACATAAGGAACAGCATGGAGGACATTAGGAGAAGGCAGGGAAAAATCAAAGGCGGGAAATCAGAGGAGGAGATGAACTATGAGAGACTATGGATACCAGGGAACAAACTGAGGGTTTTAGAGGGGAGGTAGGTAGGGGGATGGGTTAGCCTGGTGATAGGTATTACGGAGGGCACACATTGCATGGAGCACTGTGTGTTATACGCAAACAATGAATCTTGGAACACTACATCAAAAACTAATGATGTACTGTATGGTGACGACCATAACATAGTAAAAAAAATAAATGAAACTTCTAAAATGATCAGTAGAAAATTATTTTCTTGACCCTCACATTGAGCCGTTCTTGATGCCTCTACCATGAGCCAGTTCATGTTGGAGAAAATGAGGACAAATCCACCTAAAGACAAAATGTGATTTGACTTGTCACAAAATTTGCCATGGGTGTGAACTGAGTCAAACTGATTCAAGTTGTTTTAGTACAACAAATCTGGAACATCTGGGTCTTGAATTACACAACAATTAATATAAAAAATGTCAGTAGTATTTATGGAAGTTTATTCATATGCTATAATTAGTTTGCTCTAACTCAGAACATTAATGATGTTCAGGCAGATAGACTCTTTCAAAGTGATTTTTAATTAGTGAAGTTACAGCCGTGAATATTTCTGCATTTAAACATGGAAGTGTGGGGCGCCTGGGTGGCTCAGTGGGTTAAAGCCTCTGCTTTCGGCTCAGGTCATGATCTCAGGGTCCTGGGATCGAGGCCCACATCGGGCTCCCTGCTCAGCGGGGAGCCTGCTTCCCCCTCTCTTTCTCTGCCTGCCTCTCTGCCTCCTTGTGATCTCTCTCCCTCTGTGAAATAAATAAATAAAATCTTAAAAAAAAAAACATGGAAGTGTGCATATTCTTTTTAGCATTTATATACTGGATCCTTCCTAGGTAATGTTGGGCTACAAAATGATGAAGATTAAATTCCAGACCTCAATGTCCTTAATAATCCAGTAGGAGAAATAATACATGTTCACAAAAAATATGCAATGCAAAATAGGGCAATTCATAACTGAGAAATAGTGCAAGTGCTGAGAGGGTTCATAAAGAACACAAGAAGTTTTGGTACATGTATGTGGGTTGGGGAAGTTCATTCTAAGAGGAGGGAACAGCAGGAGAAAAGGCAACCATGGCACGGAAATAAACCAAGTGGTCCAATGTGTCAGCAATAGTGAATGTGTGAGGGATTTGGAGAAAAAATGTAAGTGAGTAAATTAATGCAAAGTTGTAGAGAGCCCTGTGATCTTCCACCACATCAATCAGTAAGTGGAATGTGCTGTGCACCAACTGGGCGTGGGCAGGTGAGAGTGCATAATGTGTTGCTCTTACCCAAGCAGATTTGAAGATGTAACACCATCAGAGCCCCAAGTACTCTTCCCTTAGTCCTCCCACTTCCTCAGCAGCCAAAATCAGACAGAAGTTTATAAGCTATACAAGGCTTGAAGATTAAAATGAATGATTATTCTAATAGACAAATATGTAATAGTGCCCAAGCACCTGGGAAACAGTTTTGGAGATTGACCACATTATATATATCATAAAAGATACACCAATAAATTTAAAAAAATAGTGTATAAAGATCACAACTAAAGGCTGACATCAAAAAGGGATCATTGTTTAAAACCACATGTATTTGGAAATGTAAAATATACTTCTAAATAATTTATGGGTTATAGAAGAATTATACTGAAAATTGTGGTGTAAATACCATGTGAATAATAAAAAAAAGTACTTAGAAACCTTGTAGATAGAATTTTAGCAGGAACCTTTGTACCCTTGAGTGCTTATACTCAGAAAAAGGAAGGTCAAAAGTTAATAAAATAAATCTTTAACTTTAGTTATAAAAAGAACAGTGTAATAGCTTCAAAAAATTAAAAAGAAAGTGTATTTAATATGAGAACAAAAATAAATTAAAAAGCAAATTAAAATTGAACTGAGAAAATCAATAAAGCCTAAAGTTAATTCTTTTAAATGACCAATATTCTTGCCTCTGGGAGGATCAGTGAAGAAAGTCAGAGAGGGAAAAACTCAATAATACTAGGAATGAAAAAAGGGACATGACCACAAATGCAGCAGAAATTTAAAAAGATAATAAGAGAAAGAGGGTGCCTGGGTGGCTCAGTGGGTTAAGCCTCTGCCTTCAGCTCTGGTCATGATCCCAGGCTCCTGGGATCTAGTTCCACATGGGGCTCTTTGCTCTGCAGAGATCCTGCTTCTGCCTCTCTCTCTGCCTGCCTCTCTGCCTACTTGTGATCTGTCTCTCTGTAAAATAAATAAATAAAATCTTTTAAAAAAAAAGAGAGAAAGGTACAAATATCTTTGTACCCAAAATTTTGAAAACATATTCCTAGAAAGTTACTGCAAATAACTGAAGCAGACTAAAAATTAAATAGAAAATCAGTGTGGTCTAATTACCAATAAGAGAAATTGGATCTGTTGTTTAAAACCTTCCCACAAAGAAAACACCAGACCCAGATGATTTTTATGGACTCTAGAAAACATTCAACAAATAGCTAATTCCAACTTAGAACTTAAAAAAAAAAAAAGTTTTGTTTTCCAGCTTATTTTGTAAGCTAATGTAAGATTGATACCAGCAGACAAGAAAACTATAACAGAAGGAAATCAAATTAATTAAATTAATAACTCAACTCATAAATATAGATGAAATCTTCAAAAATCATTAGCAAAGCAAAATCAGAAGTGAACTGTATAATTTGACCTCATTCCAAAAATAGGTATTTGGATCAACATTAGAAAATCTATTATGATTCACCATGTAAACAGATACAGAAAAATCAATAAATTTAAAGCGTATTTATTTAAAAAACTCTTAGCAAACTAAAAATAGACTATGCTTCACCTGGCAAAAGATATCTAATAAATATTTACTGAAAACTCTAAAGGAATTCTCTTTAAAATATGAAAGAAGACAAAGATATTCACTGTAAACATTTCTAGTCAATCTTAGAGACTTTAGACAGAACAATAAAACAAGAAAAAGAATGGAAAATTATATAAATGGAAAAAGGAAGAAACAGATGTTTCTATAAAAAGAATTTATATTTATGAATGAATGAATGAGTCGAACATGTTTGTAGACTGAATAGAAGCTGATGGAGAGGGAAAGCCTGAAGGTATAGAAGATGAGGGAAATGTTGCAGCAGAATTCTCAAGAGAGAAGCAGGAAAGGTAAGGCTCCTGAGCTTGACAGAGCCCCCTTCTTGTACCCTACACAGGGAAAGTTCACTGCTGTGTTTGCAATTTTAGGTGAGACATCTAGGTGAAAACAAGAAGCAGATCCACATAGAGGTGGGAGAAATTTTTCTCTTGGGCAGAATATATTCATTATGAAGGAAATGTGCAATTTAAATTTCTATAGGTAGTATTTCAAGATCTACCAAGGCAGCAGCCTTCCCTTCATCCCCAGTCCCACTGTCTATACATTCTTACCTGAAGCCCCTGATGAGACTATCTGCTACTCTCTGCAAGCCTTACGGACACTGGTGGCTATTGATTCCCTCATAATAACCATATGTAATCTTGGGTCTGATTTAGACTTAAGCCTATCCCCATTTTTTTCTTATCTGCTTCATACACTCAGCATAAATTTCAAGTTTATAGACCTTTACTGTAGGGCACTGTATCCCTGGGAATTCAATGAGAGAAATAAGCTCTGCCCTCAAGGTGTTTAAAATTGAATAAGGATCCCTAACCCTGCTATTTAGTTTCCTTATGCCGAGGTCAAGGAATCACAGACAATGGCACTGGAAAGGATGTTGCAAGGGGGCTTTCCACATTTCCACTTTTTCTGGAGAAGAGTGGAAAATAAATGCAGAAAGTCAAGGACCAATTCGTTAAGAGATTTGCCCATGATCATGAAATCAGAAACAGTGTCAGAGCCTCTGATTCCTGATTAGTACCTTTCCCTATACCATGAGCAGCTACCATTTGGAAGATCAGTGTGAAGTGCAGTAAGGGATGGTATGGGATGAAGGCATTGTCCTTGACCTTTAAGGTTGCACAAATAATAGGCAGAGTCCCAGGTAATTATCTTGTTGGGGGCTTTTTTTAAATGACTAAGTGCTGAAATGAGTATATGAGTGAGTGCAACAGATTTTTGAAAACTGGGACAGGATTTTATTCATCTCTATTCCAGCGCAGCGCAGTACTTAGCACGTAGTAGGTTTTCAATAAATGAATACTATGTGGCTATTGAACTGAAGATATTTAATATGTTTGGAGTAAGTATTTCCTAGAGTCTGGACTTACAGTAGATGTTTTATAGATTTTTCTTTGAGATGGGGTTGGCTGTGATACGTTTTTCAAAATGATGGCTGTATAAAAAACAACAGAAATACAAATGTTGTTTGAGTTCTCAGTCGGTCCATGTTAAATTCCATCTCTCTGGAATGTTCTAGAATCCTCTCTACGTGGTATTTTTTTTTTCTTTGTGGTATTTTCTCCCAATTTGTTGCAAACATTTGTACAGATTTGACCAAAATAAGACCAGTATTTCCTGAATCATTTGACATTCAGCTGTTGCTGAAGATGTTAAAACTACAAGCAAACCTGCTAATCGTTGGCAACAAAGCAGCTTAATCCTGGCTGACCAGCGATTTGTTTTGGAGCCTTTGGAGCAACAGAGAGATTCAAGTTTATAAAAAGAGGTAAATAGTCGGTTAGAGATTAGAAGCAAAAAAAGGAAAAGACTTCTTTCCCCCCAGACCACACACTGTTAGGGAATCTTCCTCGAGCAATTGTTTGAGAATGTTTCATGTTTCATTCCTCTCCCCTCCCCTCAAATTCACTGCCCATTCCTCCCCCTTCCTCAACCACAGAAGGTTTGATTGACACTTGTCACCACTGATAGAGAGAGAAAGATGCTTGGGGAGGGGAGGGATGGGGTGGGGGTAGCAGCCTCGTCAAAAGCAGCCGTCTTCAAGAGATGATTCCTTCTTTCTGCGTGTGTTTTGTCTCTCTAAATTATTCAAATCTGGGTGGCATCTAGGATAACTGGCACTTTGACACAGCTTAAGGGATTGTCTCCCTAGCACCATTGAATTGAAGCTACCACCCTTTAAAAAATGTATAAAGAGATCGTTGGTACAATCTGATATGTCTACAAATGAAAGGGAGTTTCATGAAAAAGATCTTAAATATTTTTGACTTATTATTTTGTTTCATCCATCTTAAGAGTAATCTTTGCTAGCTTGAAAAAGAGAAAAGCTCTTACTTGGATTTCTTTAAAGCATATGTATAATAGCTTGGTGGATGTTGGGTGGTTACACAGCTGAGGCAGCTGGTTGAGGACATAGGTGTGGAATTTCATGGCCAGAAAGGTTTGCCTTTGCTAGAAATATCTTTAGTGTGGGATGTAGAAGGAGTGCTGAAGAGTTGAGGTGATCTGATTTTAGCCCCAGATATGCCACTGCCAATTGCAAGATCTTAGACAAGTCATAGCAGGGCTCTAGGCCACATGTCTCCCACTGGTGGGCCCTATCTCCTTCCAGATTAAGGGGTATATAATTATTAGCTTATTCTGTTACTCATTCATTTTAGTAGCATTTTCCTGTCCTTTGTGGATGGAGATACTTAGCGTAATTTTAAAACTTTGGTTCAGGTCCACAATCGATATTGGTTCCTCTGGGTCAAGCACTGCACTGGGCAACACAGGGTGCGTGTGTGTGTGTATGTGTGTGTGTGCGCACGTGCATATGTGTGTGTGACAATGGGTGGGGCAGACACTAAGGTAAGCCTCCGGGTTCCTATTCTCAAGGAGTCTGCAATTTTCACCTCTCTTGTTGGCTTATTTAAATTTCCTGTTAATAAGATCCTCTGACTGTAAGGTCACTAAATTTAGTAATTAAAAGCAAAGGATACCCAGTTAAATATAAAATTTAGATAAGTGACAAATAATAATTGTGCAATATTTGGGACAAGCTTAGGCTAAAATATTACTTGTTGCTTATCTGAGATTCACATGTGACTGGACATCCTGTGTATGTATTAGCCGGCTACACTGAATGAAGTCACCTCTGACCTCTTTCCTCAGAGGTCATGGAAATTTTGCTCCTACCAGAATTTTTGAGGCTTGAGTAAGCGGAGTCTGAGAGAAAATTAGAGATATATATCTTTTACCTGGGAGGATTGGTTTATTCATGCGTTTCACAAATATGTCTTGAGGACCTCCTAAGTGCCGGGAACCAGGCTAGGTTTTGGGGATACAAGTGGAAGAAGAAAGCATAGCCCATGATGTTATGAAGGTTATGGTTTCCTGGGAGGGAAACAGACATTTTAAAATTAATTACATTTAATAAGGACTTAATTCCAATTGTCATAACGCTCATGAAGGAAAATGTAAGGTGCAATGAGACTGTTTAACAGAGGTGTCTCATCTCATCTTGGAGATTGGAGCAGGCATCTTAGAGGAAGAGGTATTTAACCCAAGACACCTGGATTCTGGAGAAGAGTAATCTAGACAGAAGAGCCACTAAAGAGTTTTTGTTGCAGCCATGGGGTTAAGTTCAAATCCAAGGGAAATTGAAGTAACAGTGGATGGTTTGTTGTTGTTGCTGTTTAGTATAAATGCAAGAGCAGCTATTACCACAGAAAGAATCATGTTTCTAGAATCAAATATTAGTGTTGCCAAAGCCTGTGTAGCAGATGCTCAGATCAGAAGGAAGAAGGGAAGACAGAGAAAATTGTCTTGGTTTCTTTGTCAGGATGCCAGTGTGTCTGTGCTCATTACCAAGAGCCCATGATCTGTGAACTTAAACGCAACTGGGAGAAGTTGCCCACCAAGAGAGCAATTCAACACGATTTTTACTACTTTGGTAATGGTGGATGGTGTATTCGTTTGCTAGGGCTGCCATAACAAAGTACCAGACTAAGTGGCTTAATGAAACAGCAGAAATTTATTTCACTTCTAGAGGCTAGAAGTCTGAGATAAAGATGTTGGCAGGGTTGGTTTCTCCTGAGGTCTCTCTCCTTGGCTTGTAGTTGGCTGTCTTTTTTCTGTGTTTCACATGATCTTTTCTCTGAGTGTATGCATGTTTGTGTCCAAATTTCTTCTTCTTATGAGGACACCAATCATATTGGATTAGGGGCCTCCCTAATGATTTCATTTAACTTAATCACCTCTTTAAAGACCTTGTCTCCAGTTATAGTTATATTTTGAGGTCCCGGAGGTTAGGACTTCACCATGATTTTGGAGTGGGACATAATTCATTCTGCAACAGGACATGGAAAAACAATCTTTAACTCCTCTCTCAGAGAGCTAGGCAAATGTGCTGGCTTGCTCCCCATGGCACCAATCCTCAAACTCCAAGCCTTTAGGAAGGACCTCAAGGACACCAGGTCCTATAGACACTCTTACCTAGGGTTACTGCTTTTTGTGGGCAGTGCTTGGATAGAGAAAGATGAAAAGAGAATAAATCTTCAGGGATTAGAGCCTTTTAAATGATAAGTAGCTGTCATTCATCCATTAAGTTACTTATTTCTTCTCCATGGAGAGCAATAGGTAAGAAAAGGGGTAAGAAGCCAGGGATGTTACATCCATGGAGGAGGAGGTCCATCGTGTGGGGAAAAAACCTGAGAAATGGTTGATTAGTACCAGTATCAGTATCAGTCTTTGTATTATTATTGGTACTAGTGATAGTATCAGTATTTGTATTAGTATTTGTACTAGTATTGATGTCAACATTATTATGAGAGTCAGTATTCATTAACATTAAAATTGGTGTTGGCATTAGTATTAATATAATAAAACATCTAGAGCAATGTTTTGGCACAAATGGCTCAGGAAATGCTAATTTTTTCCCACTTCATACTTCCCTTCACTGGAAATTCTCCTTATGTTCTAGGGAAAGATTGATTCTTTCTCTCCCTTACAATAAATATTTATTGAGAATCATTTTACTGAATCAAATGAACTGCCATTGATCTTGCAGTGTAGAAAAGATTCCTGGTTGAGAAGGACTTTGTATGGTAGTTATTCTTGGGGAACATGGGGGAGCCCCCAACAGAGAAGGGAAACTGTTTTGGCAGTTTCACTGAGGTGTTGTCTTGGAGAGATGAGTAATTAGGGTAGTGATGGAGGTGGGGGGTGGGGATGGTGGTATAAATGGTATAAACAGAACTCCTCAGTGTCCAGCCTTGCAGAAACACAACAGGAAGAGTGAACAAACATTTCAGGGGAGTTAGTGAGAGCAAGGGTCTTGGGGTTTTCAGGGGTGTTCCTTTATGATGACATTTGTTTCCATACAACAAAGTTAGTGGGGACATTTCATCGTAAGATGTCTTGCCTGAGGATGATCTGCTCTCCTGCAGGTTTGATTTTGATGTTTTTACATCAGCAATCTTATTACTCGGGATACATTTTTTGAGTAACAGCTTGTCAGCCTACTTTGTTAAATATAGAACACCACATGCTAGATAAACTGGACCTTTGTGTGTGTGGGAGGATTGAGCTGTTAGTGCTGAAATGAAGCAGGATATAGTCATTGGAAACTGCATTTGTAAGTTTTTGGAAAAGAGGCTATTTATTTATTTATTTTTCTCTTTTTCCAGATTTATCGAGACATTATTGTCACATAACATAAGTTTAAAGTGTACAACACAATGATATGATACACATTATACTGTGAAATGTTCACCACAACAAGGTTATGTAATATATCCACTAGCCCACATACTTACCATTTTTTATGTGTGTAGTGAGTTTTACAATGTACTTTCTTAACTTTTAAGTATGTAATGCTGTATTGTTAACTAATCACCTTGCTGTACATTAGATCCCCAGAAATTATTCATCTTATAGATGGAAGTTTGTACCCAACATCTCCACATTTCCCCCATTCTCTCCAGCCCCTGGTAAGCAGTATACTAATATTTATTTCCAAAATTCATCTTTTTTAGATTCCACGTATGAATAAAAGCATACAATATTTGTCTTTCTCTGTCCAAATTATTTTACTTGACATAATGTCTTTGAGATCCAGCCATATTTGTCACAAAAGACAGTATTTCCTTCTTTCATATGGATGAACGACATTGTGTTATATATATAAACATTTTCTTTATCCATTTATTCATTGACAGACACTGAGCTTATTTCCATGACTTGTTTAATGTGAATAATGCTGCTATGAACATGGGGGTGTAGATGTCTTCTTAAGACAATGATTTTGATTCCTTTGGATACATACCCAGAAGTGAGATTGCTGGATCAAATGGTAGCTCTAGTTTTTAAATTTTTATTTATTATGTTATGTTAGTTACCATACAGTACATCATTAGTTTTTGATGTAGTGTTCTATGATTCATTGTTTGCGTATAATACACAGTGCTCCATGTAATACGTGCCCTCCTTAATACCCATCATCAGGCCCTCCCATCCCCTCTTACACTGTTGGTGGGAATGCAAGTTGGTGCAGCCACTTTGGAAAACAGTGTGGAGGGTCTTCAGAAAGTTAAAAATAGAGATACCCTATTACCCAGCAATTGCATTACTGCAAAGATACAGATGTAATGAAAAGATACAGATACAGATGTAGTGAAAAGAAAGGCCACATGCACCCCAATGTTCACAGTAGCAATGTCCACAATATTCAAACCGTGGAAGGAGCTGAGATGTCCTTCAACAGACAAATGGATAAAGAAGACGTGGTCCATTTATTCAATGAATATTACTCAGCCATTAGAAAGGATGAATGTCCAACATTTGCATCAACATGGATGGAACTGGAGGAGATTATGCTAAGTGAAATAAGTTAAGCAGAGAAAGACAATTATCATATGGTTTCATTTATTTGTGGAACATAAGGAATAGTATGGAAGACATTAGGAGAAGGGAGGTTTTTTCAAGGGGAGGAGGATATTTAGATCATTGCTACATGCCATCGTTTCTCCCCTGCAAAGTTAAATGTCATTCAACAAGTCTTCATGAAACATCTAAAATATCCCCTAAGTCATCACTATAAGACAAAAAAGAAAAGAGAGAGATAAAAAGAAAAAGAGAGGGATCACAAAATACCAATAGACTATACAATACAATTCTTATATTTATATTCTGTGAGCTCAAGTAGAACTAACATTCTAAAGTCTAATCATCCAGTGACAGCAGCTCAGGTGCAACTGTTCAGAGTACAGTAGTGCCCCCTCATCTGTGGGGGTTATGTTCCAAGAACCCAAGGGATGTTGGATGTTGGATGCCTGAAACGGTAGATAGTGCAAAACATATATATATGTATGTATGTATTTGACATTAATATATATATATATATACATCTATATATATTTGACATCAGTACTAGTACAAACACTAATACATATAATACAGTATATATATATGTAAAACTATATGTACATACCTATAATGAAGTTTAATTTATAAATTAGGCATAATAAGATTAACAATAATTAATAATTAAATAATAACAATAATTGATTAATAATAAAATAGATCAGTTATAACCATATATTATAATGACAATTATGTGAATGTGTTCTCTCTCTCTCAAAATATCTTATGGTACTGTATTTTCATCATTCTTGTGATGGTGTAAGATGATAAAATATCTATGTAAGGAGATGAAGCAAGGTGAATGCTGCAGTTATTATAACATAATGTTAGGCTACTATTGACCTGGCAATATGTCAGAAGGATATCATCTGCTTCCAGACCATAGTTGCCTGCAGGTAACTGATACTATGGAAAACAAAATCACGGCTCAGGGGGGACTACTGTATAGGATCCTAGTACAAACTGCATGGGTACAACTTCAAGTATTATAATTTACTAGTTGTGTAACTTTAGTCTACTCTTAGCCTACCAATTTACCCAAAGAAAATGAAAACACTGATTTGAAAAGATATATTCATTCCTGTGTTTCTTGCAGTGTTATTAACAATAGCCTAGATATGGAAGCAACCCAAGCGTCCATCAATAGATGAATGGATAAAGAAGATGTAATGTACACACACACACACACACACACACACACACACACACACACACACACACACACACACTGGACTATTACTCAGCCATTAAAAAGGGTGAACTCTTGCCATTTGCTACAATATGGATGGACCTAGAGAGTATTATGTTAAATGAAATAAATCAGAGAGACAAAGACAAACACAATATGATTTCACTCATATGGACTCTAAAAAACAAAACAAATGAGTAAACAAACAAAAAGTGGAATCAGACCTATAAACACAGAGAATAAACTGATGCTTGCAAAGGGATATACCATTTAAAAAAAGCACACTTATAAAGCGATCAAATAAATACAAACATGCACCAGTTATTTGATGTTATTAAGGAATAATTATTAAATTTTGTGAGTAATAATGATATTGAAATTATGTTTTAAAAAAGGCTCAGGTAAATACTCTTTTCTTTTATTTAAACACTCAAAGCTATAAACCATTGCAAAAGGAAAGATCTCTCTCTTTTCGCATTTATGCACCAAGAAAGGGTCATATTTACACATAGCCACAAGGCAGTCATCTACATGTCAGGATAAAAACACTTGCCCAAATCTGACCATGCTGACATCTTAATCTCAGGCTTCCAGTCTGTAGAACTTTGGGAGAACAAATTTCTGTTGTTTAAGTAACTCAGTCTATAGTATTTTGTTATGACAGCCACAGATGACTACAACATATACCATCACTTCTGCCATCTCACAGACCAACCCTGATACAATGTAGGAAGGAATTACGCAAGGAAGCAGGAACATTGGAGGCCATCTTGGAGGCTGGCTGCCATAGCTTATCTCCAAAACATAAATAAAATTGTTTAAAACAAATAAGACAAATGTCCTAATAAAAAATGGGCAAAAGTTTTAAGCAGACATTTTCAAAAGAAGATATATGTGTGGCCAAAAGGCCCATGAAAAGTGGCTCAGTTTTCAGGAAAATGCTAAATTAAAACTATGTTTTAAAATGTTTAGAATAAGAAGATAGACAATACCAAGTGTTGGTGAACACCCACAACTCTCATAGATTACTGGTAAGAATAATATATAGTGCTACAGTCATTTTTGAGAGAGTTCACCAATTTTCTTACAAAGTTAAATATGTTCTTTCCACAAAGATATAAGAGTGCTCTCACCAGCACTCTCATTCTTAAATATTATTTAAGAGAACTACTATCTAAATGTCCACACAAAGACTGTATGCAAATTTTCATAGCATTATTTATAGAAGCAAAAACTTGGAAACAACCAACTGTCCACTGTAAACAAATAAATAAACTCCAATAAATTCACACTATGAAGCCCTTTCCAATAGAAAACACTACATTGTTAATGCACACAACCACATGAATGGGTCTCAAAACAGCATGGGAAGTAAAAAAAAAAAAACAAACACAAAAGACTACATATTGTATGACACCATTGACACACAATTCTGGAAAAGGAAAAACTATAATTACAGAAAGCAGACTTTTTGGGCCAAATGTTAGAGGAGTGGATTGTCCACAAAGAATATGAAGGATATTTTGGGCATGATGGAATGTTCTTTATCATAATTGTGGTATAGTTTATGCGAATGTACATAACTATCAAAATTCAAAAGCCAAAAACAAAAAATGTATGAATTTTATTCTATGAAAATTATACCTTGATAGAACTATTAACAAAGAGTAAAAAGGAAGAAAGAGTGAAAAGTTAGTATTCTTTTTACACATTCATACTACTTACATTCCACTAGCAAGAGAGGCTGGGAAGCATAGCCTCTTGTGGAGGGCACATTAGTTTGCTAGGTATTTTCAGATAGATGTCGTTTAGAAATCCAGAAGAGAGAGCCGAGATACCAGGAAGTGTATCACAGGAAGGGGTGGCTTTTACAGAGTGGGGCAGGATTCTGTAAGCACACTTGTTCAATTTTTCTCCTTAAACATGTCTATGGAGGCTGTTCTTTGATAAGAGCAAAATTTCATCTCATTGAGAAAGAAACTGTTTGGAGGGTGAACACTAAAAATCAAGAACAGAGAAACACTTCTTTCCATCTGCCTCTGGGAGTGTGGTTACTGAAGGGCCTGAGCCAGCCCTGTGGGATTGCCTGGCCGTGCAAGACAAGGCGGAGCCATGCAAAGGGATCATCAGGGACCAGGGAAATGTTGAGCTCCTCCAGTCTGCTGGAAGGTAATTTCAGGAATGAGAGTTTCTCCAAAGATTGCCCTCTGAGACCTCTCTTTTGAAAAACGATCCCAGTTCTGTGACTCACTTCTGGCTGTTCCGTGGGTATGAGTCAGATTTGGGGCATTTTAAGAATGGATGACACTGGTAGAATTTTATTGGCTTACAAATCACCTTTTATTAATCCTGTGTCCTAAGGACTGTGTGACGTAAGCTAATGAATGGAGACCAGAGAAAGAAACTTTGCTGGAGAAGTGCTTACATACATGGCTTTCTAATGAATTATATATACTCTAAATATTGAAGCAGGAGTCTGTTCTGTTCTCTGCTATGTCTCCTAGACCATGTCACAGTGAAGACATATAATGGCTATACGGGTACATAATGGGTATCATTCCACAGAGTGGAATGAATAAATTGCCAGCCATTGAAATTTTAAGGACTTATTTTGTATTTCTGAGTGAGGTAAATAGGCTTCTTAGTCAAATAGATCTTATGACATCTGGTGGAAGATGTGTCACTCCATAAAATTGATGTATTGAGTACATGCTGAAGAAAGTTCATTTTTGAACATTTCAACATTTCACATTCTGTCTATAACCTCTCACCCCAAAACTACATTAGGGAGTTGCATTAATGATCCTCAAATGCCGTCATTTATCCATTTTACTCTGCTTTTTACCAAACTTGAAGAAAAGCACTGCAGAAAGGAAATGGGAAGGAGCAGCAGCCCATCTTGACTAAATCAGCTGGAACCATTAACAAGTCCACAGGGACTCAGATAAAAAGAATTTCACTTTGTTTCTATGAAAATGAGATTTAAAAAAGGGACAAACTCTGTCCACGAAGATAATTTTTCCTCACTTGAAGGACTGAGGAGTTTTCTAGTGAGGAACAAACACTAAGCCCGTTTTACATCTCCCAGAACCCAGCATTGCCACCTGCATCAGGTGAGAGCACACTGAGTAAAAATAGCACACGTGAATGTAAGAAGTCACCTCAAAATGACCCTGCTCGAAGCTTCAAGTGGGAAAATGTGCACACATTTTCTGTTGCAAAAATGTGGGTGAAGAACGGAATTGCTGTTGTTCTGAATGTTTCCATAAATTGAGTCTGACCAGAGTCCAAGAGAAACATGTCTAAGATAAGGCCAGGAAGTTACTCTTTCTTGGTAAAAATCATATTAATTCCCTGAGTCATAATTGAATGCCTTCTTCAAACTTTTACATTTTTCTCTAGTCAACAATGTAAAAACAAATTTATTGTGGATTCAAAAGTTGTTTTTCTCGTGGGGCATAAAAACGCTTCATGGTTTATATAAATGTAATAATTCTTGAGATTACCATTTCATGGTACACTGCACACCAAAGAAAGCAACCCGTGTCTTTCTTGAAAATGTGGGGGTGGGTGGGGGAGGCCTGGAGGGGGGTGTGTGTGGAGCCCCCACCCCCAGAATGTAATCAGATAAAGCTAGTGGCGTGGTATTAGTGTGTCAGCTTTGCCTAAGTCCCAGCATCTTCAATGAGCCAGCCCTCTCCTCATTTGTCACCCCAGCGCACCTTTTGTGCACATAATTTCCCATTGGTATTACCCAGAGCTTGGAGTCGATAGCCAACTAGCCTCTTTGCTTGTACCATTATTTCCAGCGAGCTTGCTACATCTGCAATAAATCCTGGAGGATTTGTGGGTGGACTGAGAAGTATGAGTGACAGCATGAGGTGATAAGGCCTGGATGCAGCTGAAACAAAAGCCTCCTCGCGCTGGCCTGATGTGACCGAGCCGCAGCCTCGGAAGGCTCGATTTGATCAAGTTTTGGCCAGCTGTCTCACAGAGTTCAAGCAAGTTAAAAATGGAGCCCATGAGCATTTCTTTCAATCTCTATTAAGCTTGCCTGAGAAGACCGGTGACAAAAATCTTTCTTTGCTTAGCCGTTTTATGTTGTGGTGCTGGTGGCGAACATTGGATATTCAAGATGGGTCGGCTGTGCCAGGCAACTGTTTGAAGCGAGAGACCCAGATGAAAAGGGAGGCTGTAACTTTATGCAGCAGCCAGAGACCATTTTTCAGGTGTGGGAACAAGAAAGGTGGTTTAATAGAAATTTCTCAGCTTGCTTGCAGAAGGGCTATGACAAGCTCTTCAAAGCAAGATCAGATCGTGGCTGTCATTTTATATAAATTTTTCTCTTCTTAGGTATTATTATTATTATCCAGGAAAGCTTAACTTAGAAGTGGTGTCTGTTTATCAGCAATGGCACATTATGTGTTTGTACGTGCACGCATTTCCACGTGTAAATGAAGGGAGGGACTACAGCTTCTGGAAAGCATATTGCATGAGAATCTGCACCGTTGCTGAGGACTTTTCATGTGGTGCTTGGGACTTCAGGGTCCCCTTCTGGTTCTGTATCAGTCAAAATAGTCCAAGTTAATGTCTTGATAACAAATACCTTAAAATTTCAGTGGTTTACAGGAATGAGCTGTTGTCCATGCTATGGGTCTGCTATGGACTGAATGTTTGTCTCCCCCTGCCCCAATCCATATGTCGAAACCCTAATCTCCAATGTGGTGGTAGTTGGAAGTGGGCCTTGGGGAGGTAGATAAGCTTAGCTGAGGTCATGAGGGTTGAACCATCATGATAGATGACCTTACAAGGGAATGAAGAGACCCGAGCTTGGTCTCTCTCTTTCTCTCCATGTTATGTGAGGACACAATCAGAAGACAGCCATTTGCAAACAAGCAGAGAGCTCTCACCAGACATAGAATATGCCAGGACCTTGATCTTGGACTTCCCAGCCTCCAGAACTGTAAGAAATAAATGCTTGTTGAAGCCACACAGCCGATAGTACCTGTTGTGGCAGCTCGAGCTGATGAAGACAGTGTCCATTGTGGTTCAACTGTGCTTTCTGCTGGGACCCAGGTGGATAAGCAACCTCTATCTGGGACATTGCTTGTGTCATAGAAGAGGTAAGAGGGTGAATGATGAATCACATGATGAGTCTTAAAAACCTCTGCCCACAAGAGACATGTGTCACATGCATTCATATTTCTTTGACAAAGCATGGCCCAGAGCTAAGCTTGTCATCCATGGGGTGGGGAAAGGGAAGCATTGCACATGAAGGGGAAAGACCTGCTTGGAGCCACAGTAATGCAATCTTTAGCAGTCCTCAGTTTCCCCATATGTAATGTAAGGGAATTGGATGTCTCTGATTCATTTCATGGCACTGTGAGGCAGCACTTCTGGCCACAGAAACCTGTTGGAGATGGTCTGGTGCAGAGGAAGTTCCAGAACCATCATACCATGGCTGATGAAGGTGAAGTTCCAAGCTGGTTGACTGAAAGGTGTATGTGTCACAGCCAAATAAGAGTTGTGGAAAAGGAGGAAATAGCAAAAGAGAAACTATTTTCAAACATTACTCTTTATTTATGTTAGAAATAATTTTTTTTCCTCCATCCATGAAAAAGAAGTCATTTTAAATCTAGTTTTGTGTGTATGAAATATGACAACTATAAAAAATCCAAAAGGATGAAATTGTAGCTTAATGACTTATTATAGAGAGAACATATATGCAACTACAACCCAGTTCTAAAATAGAACATTGCCAGTATTCTGGAAGCCCCAAATTGTCCCTTCCTGATAATCACTCCCCTCGTTTACTTTTTCTCAAAGATAACTGGTAAAGGCTCTTTTAGAGTTTCCTGAAAAAAACCACAAAATGGAAAGTTACAGGCAGAAGGTTTGCTGGGGATGTTCTTGGGATATATATACCTGTAAGAAAATCAGGAGGGCAAGGTGAGTAAAGGGAGACGCTGGTTCATAGTGTGGTTGCCCTAGGGGCCATAGCCAATCCTGCAGGTGTCTCTGAAATGGGTGAGCCCTTCAGACTTGTCCTAAATTGAGGCAAGTGTGCTGGGCTTTCTTATTCCCACATTAGACATAAGTCAACCCCAAGGGAGGCTGGGGTGTGGCCTTGGGTGTACAGTTTCCTATGGCCAAGGGTAATGCCCAGTGAAAGGGACCCAGTTGTGAGCCATCAAAAGACAATGATTCTCAGCAGCTAAGAAAGGTGCAGGGCTCCTGAAGAGGGGATCCCATGGAACAACACAACATCTGCAACTCTAGCTCTTATGGTAACCACTTCCTTCATATACTTGTTTTATTGTGTTACGTTAGTCACCATAAAATACCTCATTAGTTTTTGATGCAGTGTTCCAAGATTCATTGTTTATGTACAACACCCAGTACGTGCCTTCCTCAATACCCACCACCAGGCTGACCCATCCCCCCACCCTCTCCCCTCTAAAAGCCTCAGCTTGTTTCTCAGAGTCCACAGACTCTCATGATTCATCTCCCCTCCAATTTCACCCAATTCACTTTTCCTTTCTTTCTCCTAATGTCCTCCATGCTATTCCCTATGTTCCACAAGTAAGTGAAACCGTATGATAATTGACTTTCTCTGCTTATTTCACTCAGCATAATCTCCTCCATATACTTTTAAATTTTAACATTTAATCATCCCACATGCATTTTTAATTTAATTTAATTTAATTTTAAAGATTTTATGTATTTATTTGTCAGAGAGAGAGAGCACAAGCAGGCAGAGTGGCAGGCAGAGGGAGAGGGAGAAGCAGGCTCCTTGCTTAGCAAGGAGCCTGATGCGGGACTTGATCCCAGGGCCCTGGGATCATGACCTGAGCCAAAGGCAGCTGCTTAACCAACTGAGCCACCCAGGCGTCCCAGCATTTTTTAAATATATGGTTTGTTTTATTCCATATAACATTTTTAAGATTCACCATTGTCTATGGTTGTGTTGTATTCTATCTTATTGTACCTCAATTTATTCATCCATTCCCCTGCAGAGGGACATTGGGCTGACTCCCACTTTCGGCTATGTATAAATGGTTCCTAGTGCATATTTGCATGTGTGTGTCTAGACTGGGCAATGAAGAGCTGCACTTGTGAGGGGAACCTGGGTTTGTCCACTTTTCTTTTGAGGTCTCTTTTTCTTAGTAAATTAAATAAGATTTTTATATATTTCAGATGTGTAAGATATTACAAATTAGATAAATATTGCAAATGCTTTATCATTCTCTATGGTTGTCTTTCTTAGTGACGTCTCTAAAGTTCTTAATTTTAAAATAACCAAAATTCATCAATTTTTTTTCCTTTGGGTTGGTGGCTTTTTATGTGTCTTTTGACATATGTTTATCTTATGCTTGCAAAAGTATTTTAGATGCAGATACCTTGTGAAATATGCTCATTTCTCATCTCATTTGTTCTGAGATGAGAAGGTATCCTGTACTGTTTTTTCCTTTAAAAAAAGCATTTTGAATATCTGGAAAGAGAAACCATTTTCTTTGCAAAGAGAGCAATTTGCCTTCGTTTTAGCTTCAAGTTCTTTTAAGTCTGACCATTGAATCCATAAGGAAATAGTGTTAGTTGTTTAAACAGAAAAAAAGGAATCACCTTGCAAAAACATAAAAATGCCATTCCAATTCAGCTGAGTTTTTAAAGTTGAAATCTCTTTTGAAGAGGCATGATCAGTAGAATAGTTAAAGGGAAAAAAAATTAACTCTTAGCAGGAGGTGGCAAAGAAAATCTGTCAGATGTAGTCTGGAAAAATGAACAGACTCAAAAGGGATTAGATAAGTTCATGAACTAATGGTTTTATAATGGGATTATTTAAGGAAGTTGAGAGTTTTAGGGTCTATCCATAACCTTTTAAGAGCTATGTCACTCAGGGCAGTGATTCCCAGCAGTGCCCTAGAGTCATCTCATTGGACACTAGCAAGACCATTGACCCTAACATATTCCAAAGTGCTCATACCACTTTCCCCTTTGCATCTCTCAGGGCCAAGAATGTAGGCATGAATTTAACGTGGTGGAGGCTAAAGTTGTGCCTTCAAGTTGAAGCTCAACTTGCGCATCTGGCTGGTTTTACCAGCTGAGGGAATGACTTGACTTCATCATCATTACTGTTGTAGTTTATTGGGGGAAGGTGAGCTGATCCTGTGAGGGGGCTTTCCCCCAATTATGCCCTTCCTACCAAAAACAACTTCCTGCACTTTCCCTCTACCCCTTTGCCCTCCTCTGGCCTGAAAGTTTGGGTGCTCATCTTTCCTAGAGCTATATCTCAATTTTCTGTAAACATTGGTTATGCTTACCTGTGCTATACCCCCAAGGTTAAGAATCACTGACATCAAGTAACTGTGCCCTTCCTCTTATAACTACCTCACACTCTTCAACATGGGAATTTCCATGTTCTTATGTTTGGGAAACTCAACCTGTCATTGAACTGCAGTGTTGCCGTTGGTGATTTCTTATTTATATATCCTTGTCCCAGCAAGGGGTTCCATCTGAAAAGATAAATTTCCATTTCAGTCTCAAGAAAGGATGTGATCAAACCATGACTTCCAACTAATCAATCTGGGCAAGAAGTTCTTCATAAGATAGTTATGAGCTTTAACTTCCCACATTTTCACAAGTTTTGGTTAAGTTTAACCTGCGTGGCTTTAATCACAACTAAAAATCAACATTTTCTTTTTCTTTTTTTTTAAATTTTTTTATTTATTTGACAGAGAGAGAGATCACAAGTAGGCAGAGAGGCAGGCAGAGAGAGAGGCAGAAGCAGGCTCCCTGCTGAGCAGAAGCCCGATGCAGAGCTCTATCCCAGGACCCCGAGATCATGACCTGAGCCGAAGGCAGAGGCTTTAACCCACTGAGCCACCCAGGCACCTCTGAAAAATCAACATTTTCTTAGTAGACTCTTCAGGGGCCCAATAAATGTTCTTTTCATCTCCTAGGTTCTGAAGCACATTGAGAAAGTAAAGAATTTGAGAACTAAGGGACCTATAATAAAAATCTTGTTATAGCATGCTTCATGATCCTGCAGGATTAGAGATTGGGGTCAGCTCTCTATTCAGCTCTTTCTCAAGTTTCAAGGGAAGGGGGAATGTGGAAGGGAGGTCAAATCCAAGCAAGGTAACTTCAGATAACCCCACCTAAAAAGATGGGGAAGTGATGGGTGGGTCTCCAGATCTCCAGGATTTTCCTGGTCCGATATACTTGAATCAGAATGAAAAAGCAGGTATCAAGTAGCTGGGAGAGTCTGGAGTTATTGCTACCATCTGGTCCTGCTGGCCACAAAATTTTGAATTGATCATTCTCAGTGAGGTGGTGTCAGGAAAGATTTTGGTCCCAAATTGGAATGCCAGAACTGTTGGCCAGTTAATAACGCTACTCAAGCTCACCAATTAATCTATCAGTCTCCTAATTAGCTATCCTATAACTGAATTGTTGAGTACTTTATTGCAAATGAAGGCTAAGTTGAAGGAGACAGTTTATTTTGAGATAAATAAGCCTGCTGACTGAACCCCAGGAGTGGACAGATTTGTCCACCAGATATAAGCAATGCTCCCCACATTAGAGTTAGGAAAGAGAAACCTGAGTAAGACTTACTGTATAGAAAGGCAAGGAACTTTCTGTGAGCAGCCCTCTCTGAAGAGGAGAAATGGAAGGGCTGAGTGAATCATATGTAGTTTATTCTTTCTAGATTTTCCAGTTAAACACAACTGCTAAAACCCATGGGTCTTCTTTCAACCAGACATATGTTTACTATCCTGTAGGCATTTTCAGGATGCACTTTTTCAAGTCTTTTGTCCCTGTATACTTAAAAATTGTGGAAAGATCAATATTTGTAGGGACCTATCTGAATAATGGGTAAATAATACATTTCTCCAGGTCACTAGTTCTTAAAAGAATTTTGTTCATTTGTTCAAAATCTCTCTAATAAAAATCTTTCTCCCTCTCTCCCTCTTTCTCTGTCTGTCTTTTAAAGTGAGGTATGTAAACAGATCCAAGCAGAGACTCTAGTCGAAGATCAACTGGGTGACACAGATCCTTTCTCACTTATCCTTGATACTTGTGAGCTTCAGAGAGGGCTTCAGGGGTCATCAGGACTCTCCCAAGGCCCTACAGGAAATCATGACTCCAGAGAATCAGAAACACTTCCATGGATTAATCCAGGGATACAGAAAGCTAGATTTTAGACCCTGGCAGAGTTATTTTTACTAAATTATATTTGGTTGTGATGTCTTCAGCATACATTAAGGGAGGTTATGAAAATGCAAACAGGCACACAAAACCAATTTTCTTTGTTGTAGGGATATTATTGGAGATATTGTTTACCATATTAAATCATGTTCTCTTTATGAAGACCCAGAGGAGAAAGTTTTCTTAAGTTGTTGTTTCTAAGAATAGTTGCTCTTTTTCTAAACATTGGGCTTGTTTTAATCTATAGACCCTATGAAACCGGAAAACAACTCTCTTACTTCATCCGTTCTGCTGTAACAGAATATTCAAGACTGGGTGGCTTACAAACAATGAATCTAGTTCCTCACAGTTCTGGAAGCTGAGATGTCTAAGATCAAGGCACCACCAGCTTTGGTATATCTGGTGAGGGCTCATGTCCTGGTTCATAGATGTCTATCTTCTTGCTGTGTCTTCATAGGTTGAAGGGGAAAGAGAGTTGTCTGGGATCTTTTAATTTTATAAGGGCACTAAACCCATTCATAAGCTCTCTGCACTCATGACTTAATTACCTCCCAAAGGCCCTACCTCCAAGTAGTATCACATTAGGGATAGGATTTCAACATAGGAATTTGGGGAGGGGGACACATTCAGTATATGGCAACAGCTGTTCATACTTCTGCTTTGGTATTGACTGCTAAAAAGGTCAGACCCAAATTTGTGACCTACCTGAAGCAAGTGGATGTATTTCATGTATTAACTCCAGCCTTGCCTTTTTCTTGTGTTTCTTACTCTGTCTTTTGACCTATGTATTAATTAGGAGTCTTTTTGGAAGCTGACAACAAACCCAATTCAACCTATTTGGACCTGAAGATGAGACTGATTCCACAAGACATATTATGTACAAGAGAGATAGATTTTCAAAGGAAATTCAGGATAGTCTTACCAGAAGGAGAGAAATGGAGAGAAATTATGGCAGCAGGATGGCTGATGTGGCTCTAAACCTCATATCCAATTACTACCAAGTCAAGCAAAAGACAGGAAGATACTTTCTTCCCTCAAAACTTTGGTAAATGTCTACTATTTTCCCCTCACTGTATGAGTTAGTGTTAAGTGTCTATTCTTAAACTAAATTAGTGGAAACACTGCTTGACTTAAGAAATTGTTAGCCAATACACTTAATGCTATAACGTGGGTAGGAAGTGGGTAGAATACGGTTCTCTTGACCTATAAAGATTCCTGCTCTGCCCCTCTCCATGCCATTTTCTTTAGAATTTATATATTTTATATCTGTTTCTTTGCAGTTTTGCCCTAAGCTATAATGGGTCAATCAGATAACTAACCCCTGTTCAGCTGGTAATTTCCAGGTTACATAATGCCTTGACCTCATTGAGTCCCTTATAAAGAGTCATGAATGCATGGGGCCTTTGTTTACTTTCTATTTAAGGACACAAAGTGGAAGCAAGATCAAGGCTAATAAAAACAAACCTAATAATTGAGTCCCCTCTTCTTGCTGCTGGTGGTGAGTAATTCTGACTTTTGTTTTTTCAGCTGCCCAAATGAAAGGGAATGATGATAGGGGTAAGGGTACAAGAGATGATGGGTCATCTTCATTGAGGGGTGGATACATGGATCAAATTTTAGGTCTTACAAGCAATCTCTATAAAATTTTTTGAGGAGTTTTTGATATATTGTACAATTCCAGAACTTAGGCAGTGCTTAGTACAGAGTAGAATTTGCTAGGTGGATAGAGAAACTTCATGCTGGCATGCTCATGGTTTATGTAGAACTAATCTTGTTGGGCTCCCCATGAAGACCAGTGTCTGCCAGTGGATTCACTCCTCCTTTCCAGTTTACACAGTCCCCCAATGTTTCAAACTGAAACAACTATAACAACATTGCCAGAGCTCCCTCTCCCTCTGTCTTTCTTTTTTTATGAAGAGAGACGGGTTGCCTGTTGTATGGTTTGGCAAATGAGATCCATGCTCCCAAACTCCACATACAGGATTCTGGTGCTTTCCCCCTGTTTCTTCTTCTTTCGATTTCATACCACCATTAGGATATTATTGCTTATGAATCCTGGCTCAGATCCCTGTATTTTTTAATTGATTAGGGCAGGGAGTGAGAAGCAATTAGTTCATTTAAAATGCATATTACCAGGCTCTACTCATATG
Organism: Ailurus styani; assembly: GCA_002007465.1. NCBI lineage: Eukaryota > Metazoa > Chordata > Mammalia > Carnivora > Ailuridae > Ailurus > Ailurus styani. The sequence goes on from LNAC01000301.1 coordinate 1,972,748, forward strand.
GAATTCTGAATCAGTATCCTAGGAGGTGGGAGTCCTGGAGTCAGCATGTCAATACACAAGCCAGATTCACATTTCATCCATTGAAGTCAGCTCTCTATCAGCTTTTAACACCCTACAATAAAACCATGGTTTAAGTTAGTCTTTCTTAACCTTTGACTCATTGTTGTCCTCCCAAGGAGCTTGTATTGGGTATTTTTTTTTCTTACTCACCACCTACCTTCTCATCCTCCACCATGAAATTTTAATACCACCAATATATGATAAATATGTTTAGGTTCTGTGGTCCTTTGAGGAGCTACAAACCACGGTAATGTTTAAGTGTTTTTCCACCCTCCCACCATGAATAAATTTTCACCCTTTGGAGAGACATTGGTTTTATTGGGAATACATGGTTTAAATCAAAGGCTTTTGGAAGCTCACTGTGCCCGTACCGACTGTCCACTGTGCTGGGGGGCACCAGAACTCAGCATGCTTCTTAGTCATTTCATCTCCCCTCCTCCATCTTGGTACTATTCTTTCTGAGTGTCTTCTGTTGATCAATGGCATGTCCAGCTAGAAGTGTTGGAATCATCCTAGCCTCTCCTTTTCCCCGATCCTGCTAATTCTACTTGCCACACACTTTACAAACATAAATCTTCTTCTATAACCCAACCACCAAAAATCTCATTTTGAATGTCATCCTTTCTTCCCTGACTGGTTACAATAGTAGTCTGCTAACCTCGTTCTTATCTCTGGTCTTCGAGTCCAAAGATTTGACTAAAGATGTACAGAAAGATCTGACTCAGTTAAGATCTGATCGCCTTCACATCCTTGATGTAACTTTCAGTGGTTCCCCGGTGCCCTTGAGATGAAGCGCAGATGCTTTGAAATGGTGGCTAGACTCTCTGAAGTTTGGTCACCTATCCCGTTTCTCCGCCCCATCCCCTACGTTTCTGTCTTCACATTTTATGCTCTGGTTTCCTGCTTTATGCTTCTTTGTCTTTCCTTGCGTGGTTCCTTCTTCCTGGAATTCCTTCTCATTCTTTGTTAACTGGCTTCTTATTCCATATCCTTTAAAACTCAGCCCAGTCTTTGCCTCTTTGAAGAGCCATTCCCAAAAGCCCAGACTGTGCTAAAGCCTCCTCCACAGAATCCCAGGCCACTCTGAGTTTCTTTTTGTGGCATCACTTTGAAATCACGTCTGTCTCTCATTAAATCCCAAACTTGTTGATGGCAGCAACCACCTCTTTTTATTTTTCCATCTCCAGAAGCTAATGGAGTGCTTGGCACATGACGAATGTTCAATAAAATGTTTGTTGAAGTAAACCCAACTACCCTTCCCAAGGTTGGGGGTACTAATTAGTATTAAAATGGACCAAAAAAGCAGGTGCCCAGGAAGGAAATAGAAAAGCCTTGAGAATCCACCAATGGGATAATTACTTCTAAATAATTCCGATTGAACCAGAGTTGTTCCTGAAAGATGCCAAAACAACTGGTCAGTTCATTGGAAAAGTCAGCCAGTTGGCATCGTGGAGACCAAAACATTCAACCAGTCATTTCACTAGACTTGTGACTTTTCAGCAGGTGTCCGTGCAGCCTGGGATGGAAGAAGTTACTGATCACTCTTTGTTTTTACTTTTTCCTCCTTCCTACCCTGCCGCCCACACCCCACAACCTTAGCACCCGTGTGAATATAGGAACACTTTCAAACACTTATATTTGAAAAAATTCCCTAAGCTGGCCAGGAAATGCCCTCAACTGTCCGTATGGAAAATCCTACAGACGAAAAAGCAAGTTTAACCAAGTTGCTCTAAAGCACTAGCCCCTTTCAGGTTTTGGACACGTGGCCTCTCTGGCTGAATGGACAGAAAGTCTGAATGTGTAAAAGCAGCTAAAAACAACAACCCAAACAAGACAGCCATTCTCACTCCCCTCAGACCACCGCTCCTAGAGGCTTGCTCTCCGACAGGCTCTACATGCTAAATAACTCCCTATTCTTAGGTCACGTTGACTTGGTGGCCCGAGCCAGGTGAAAAGACAATTGACCCAAACAGCCAAATTGAACTCAAAACTTCACTAACGAGGTGAATATTTTCTAATCCTGGTCAGCATTGTCCCGCACTGAGTGCCTCTTTCTAAAAATATGTCCTTCATGTCAAAGGAAAGTTGTTAAAAAAAAAAAAAAAAGGTGGGGGTGAGCAGAAAAGGAGTTCCTTAATGGACTGTTTTATAGTTTTGTTGTGTGCTTTCTTGCAGGCGACTTTTTGGCAAATACTGCATCTTCAGCCAGGAGAAGTTGGCTGAGTACAAAAGAGCTTTTGAAGCGGTGAGTGTAAATTCAGACTCCTTTTCTTTCTTCCTTCCTTCCTTTCTTCTCCCTCTCTCTTCTCCTGTGTCTGGAAACCGCTAAGCAGAAATAATAAGCGCCGTTGTTTGCAGGACACGTCCCGTGAATGGCTCAAACATCAAATGTAACTTTAGGAGGGAGACATGCTTTATTCTTTTCTGCAAAAGTTTCCCTATCCATTCTTTATTTACATGTCGTGGTAAGGCTAAACGATGTACAGCCAGTCAGAACACACACACACAGACACACACACTCACACATGCATGCACACACAGAGGAGGCCATTAAACAAATGAAAAGGGATGGGGATGACTAATACAGTACTCTTGGAATCCCCAATTTGATTAGTCTGAGTTTAATACACAAAAGCAGCGCCGGAGAAAGAGAGGAGGCGAACTGCTCTTTAATAACCTGTACAATTAAATTATGGTGATGAATTTAACTATTCTGTGCTTCTTAAAGGAGTCTCATTATCTGATTGCTTGTACGAGAAAGTTAGGCTTTCCTCAGGGTTTTGGAGCGTGTCCCCTGGAAGTCTCGTGGTGGCAGTTCTATACTTTAAAAGATGTTTCTTTCCTTTTTTGGGACTGCTTTCCCGTTTCTGAAGCTTTGTCTCCAAAAACTATTCAGATAGTTTTAGCTCCTTGTGAGTTCTTACCTTTCTTTAGCTCTCTGGAAATCTGGAGTCAGAAAGGGTCATATAAAGTAAGAAGATTGGCTTCCCTTTGGTGGCTATAGCTGGATGTTTGGGGATGACTTTTGGTCAAAGCCCTAATGCGCTTTATGTATGTGGAGAGCATCCTGCTTCTTTCTCTGTGGAGACCCATTTTACCTCAGGAATAGAAGCATCTCACCAAAACATCAGGGGGTGTACTGTGTCAGAAGCTGAACTTGATTTTCTAGGGACCAGGCTGCCATATTTGTTTCCTTCTTGTTAGTCATCATTCCATTATAAAGCAGCGTGTGAATCTCCATCCAACGGTTCTTTATAGAAATGTGCCTTCCATTACCTTCCATACTCCAAGGTATAGTCCAGGCAGGTGCTGTCCTGATAGGAGGTTACTTTATACAGTTCAGGGCACATTCCTATAAACTGTTAAATGAGGAACTAAAATGGAGCAAGCAGGGGGCAAGGACAGGGAGAACTTTTGTATTGCTGGCCTCTAGCAAAGCTTCTACTGGACCTCATACTATTAGAAAACAGACTTACCTGTTTCCACCTGAAGGGTAAGTGATGAATAATAATTATTCATCATTTTGCCATGTGAATGGCTGCAGTTTCTTACTGACACCTGAGTTCCAAGAGAGTTATGTGTAATATTTCTTTGTGGTTACCAGACTGTGGTTGCCTCGAGGTGGTACAAAATATGAATTAAAGGCACAGATTCTGGGCCTGAAGCCTGACTTCAAATCCTGATTCTGCCAATTCTCACTTCAAGATCTATATGTTGTATAGTTCTGTGTGCCTCAGTTTCCTCATTGCAAAGTGAGGAACTTTTGTGGATGATGATGATACCACAAAAAGTTGTAGTAAGAGTTAAATGACATGTGCAAAGCCATAGAACAGGCCAGATACATGAATTGGGACCTCATTAATTATGGAGCCGTTACCATATGCTAGGCATTCTGCTAACCCCTTATGGGCGTTCTTACCTCATTTACAAAACAAACCTAAAGTGTAGTTGCTAACTTCTGTATTTGAGAGATGGGAAACTGAGGTTTATTGAAACTAAGCAACTTGTCCAAGGTCACAAAATACAAAATGGTGAATCACAGAGTTATATCTATGAATGTGGGCATCTGACTCCAAAACACGGGTGCTCAGCCACTTACACAATGTATATTTGAAAATATTAGCCTGGTTCCCAAAAGAGTATTACCCAATAGGGGAGAAAACAGTGGAAACATTTCGAAATGCAGATAGATGCTCCCCTTTACTCAGATTCATCATCTCCTCATTTGCTTTCCAAATGTGTGAGTATCTACAATAGGCACATTAAGAGTGAGTGTCTGGGAGTTCCTGCAGTGAACCCATCAGGTCGGACATGATGAGAGAACGGTGAGCGTGAGACCAAAGTGGAGGAGCCGTGACAGTGATCAGAAGGCAGGAAAATGAGGAGCAAGTGTTGCCACCCTCTGTTGTCTTCTTTTGGTACAGGAGAAAATCACAGGAAACAGGCTGTAAAGAGGGAAGGAGCACTTGTTTAATGGAAGCTATTGACATGAGAAAATGAACAAGGGATGGAAATCTAATGAAAGTTACAAAAACTGGGTGCCTGGGTGGCTCAGTGGGTTAAAGCCTCTGCCTTCGGCTCAGGTCATGATCTCAGGGTCCTGGGATGGAGGCCCGCATCGGGCTCTCTGCTCGGCAGGGAGCCTGCTTCCTCCTCTCTCTTCTCTCTCTGCCTGCCTCTCTGCCTACTTATGATCTCTCTCTGTGTCAAACAAATAAATAAAATCTTAAAAAGAAAAAAAAAAAAGAAAGTTACAAAAACTCTTCCGTTGCTTTCCCTTAAAGGTCTAAGATAAGGGGCAGAGGTAAAATTTGTCTTCTCAGCTTGCGGTACTCAAACCTGCATGAGAAAATGATAATGTCAGGACTCAGAAGGTTCTCAGGCCTTCTTTAAATTTCCCGAGTGACTACCAGAAATCATGATCCAGTTAGTCCAGTTAGAGTGGGAAGCAGATTTTCTTTAACCCGGGAAGGTGTCCGTGGAGTGCATTTAGAGAAGCACTGTCTTATGCAAAATGTCCGGAGGAGGAATGAGGAGGTCCGTACGTCAGCTTTTACTGATTTCCCCTGTGAAATCAGACCCATCGCTTAGCTGCTCTGCATCTCTGTCTCCTACCTTATAAAATGAAGGTGTTAAACTCAATAAAGATCAGTTATATTTCATGTATTTATATATTGGGCATATAGATGCCAATAAAAATGCGAAACCACAAGTGTGTGGATTTAATAAAATGCTCTGTCAGCCCTGGAACCTTGAGAATATCACTAAAATCTTTGGTAACCTTAGGTGCAGTCTATAATTCGAGGAACCCGGACTAGATTATCTCTTACAGCCATTGTGGTGCTAATTTTCCCAAAGGACTATTTTGTTCCTGGAGAGAAGAGGGCACACGCTTCAAAGCTTGATTGGGGGAAGGTCTGTCCCTGGACATCAACTATTGGGCAATCCAAACAAAAACACCCATGGCAATTATGTGGTGGGAACTTTAATTATTAACATAGGGTCTGAGTTCAAGAGATACATTTGATGAAATTTGGATTCCAGGCACAAAGCAGACTGATGTTAGCTTTAGAATTGGGTTATTACACCATGTTCTTTTTTTGGATAAAATTCCAGGAAAAAAAGAAAACACTAAAACTGTTGGAAAGATTTTGTAAGGCTATCCTTGAAACAGGCCAATAAAATCTTGGTATGGTTTATTAGGAAATAAAACGGTGCTGGCAGAGGACTTTGTGGATTTGCTACATGACAGTGCAGTGAGAATTGGCTCGGGGACTGGGAGCCTTCAGGCAAGTCCTTTGCTTTTCTGAGCCTCCATTTACTTATCAATAAATAAAGGGGGGATATTATGTCTCACATATAACATGAAGAATAAATCAGACATGTGGGCAGGTGGAAAAGTAAGCAGACAAAAGGAACAGGGAGTTCTGTAAAATATGATTGTTACCCCTATCATTGTCCTTACAACTATGGCCTACTTACCTTTCGCTCATTCTGTCAACTTCCTCACATCATCTCGTTACTTGGTTACTTCGCCACTTGCTCATGAGCTTCACTTCCTTAACTTTATTATTTCTATCCACTCAGCTCCCCAAACTGCCATACTCCCTTTCATTCATAGTTATTCTCTTCTGTTTCTCCTGCAATCACAGACTGGGACATCCTTGAAGGTAGGAGTATAGTCTTATTCATGAATTTTAGTGTCCTCCCTCTTGCCTAAAATTTGGGAAATGAATGAATGATGCCCATTCTTAGAAATAGACTGGACCTGATCTTCACCACTGGACTTTACATTCTGTCCTATCTTGTGCCCTACATGATCATTGCTTCTGGCGGCCCAAACCGGCCCAGCAGTGTTCAACACAGAGACTGACTTCTTACACTTCCTCCCTGAGTATTTCCCACCACTTCTGCCTTTCTGTGTCCCTCTCATTGGGCTTCCTTTGTCATCCCTGGCCCAGCCACCAGCTTCTCTGTAGTTAGGTACATCCTCTACTCCCAAGATACCAACTACAGAGAAGAAGAAAAAAAGTCTGTCTTTTCTTCCCAACTTTAGGCATGGGTAGAGCCCAAGGATTAATCTTTGACCTTGTGCTCTTCTCTCTTTTTGTTTTCCCAGTCTGCAATCTTAGCAAAATCCAGGTTTCCATACCACTGCCTCTCAAATAACTTCCGAACTTCCCTCTGTAGCACTTACTCTATTTCCCAACTTCACAAATTTTTGAAAGTACTCTTCTCCCAGTGCCTGAGACTTAAAATCTCTTTGACACTTCCTTTACCTTTGGCCTCTTAGATCTTCTCAGAAGGGATTATAAATTATCCCTTCCTAACATTTCTCATTTCTGGCTCATCTTTCCTTATACTTTTTAAACTTCTCATACCTATGCATCTGTTCTTTTATTTGCTCATCCAGTCCTTCATTCAACAAATATGGTGAACAAGACAGACAATCTCTGTCCTCATAGAACTCACTCTCTAGGAAAGGAAGATGGAAAAAAGACAAATTAATAAACATATACTTACATGTATATATAATGTCAAGTAATGATGAGTGATATGAAGTAATATTGAGCAGGTGAGTGGATAGATGGTATCAGAGGGCTGTTATTTTAGTGCCCCCTTCTGAGTAGGTGATATTTAAGCATAAATCTCAATGAAATGAGAGTGAGCAGGTGACTATATGAGGTGATAGTAACCTTGAAGAAAAATACCCATTCTAGAAGTCCCAGGAGAGAATGCACTTGGATTATTTTAGGAAAAATACAGAGATCTGTGTGACAGGCATGTATACCATAGAGAGCAAATATAGCATGGTGGGAAGAGTATTGAGTAAAAAGATAGGAGTGAGCAACCTGATGTGCAACCTCAGGAGAATCATTCCACCTGTCCGCATTGAAAGAATTAGACTGGTTGATCTCTAAAATATGGTCAGGCTCTGAAATATTTTGTCATCTTAATGAGACTATCATTTATCTGAAGGCAGGGAGCCAATTCATATTTACTTCCTCCATAGTTGACAAAGCAGTAGCATGCACTGCATTAAACTGAGTACATTGTAATTATGTGATAAAAAGGAGGTGGAGATGAGGACATAGAGCGAGGGACAATTCATGTGGAACAATTCAGATTCTACTGAGATAGACAATCAGTGGGGGATTTTGAGCAAAACAACGGTATGACTTGACTTCCTTTTTAAGAAGGAAAGTGGTCAAATTTGGGGAAATTTGGAAAAAAAAGAGCCAATTTGTTGGTAAAGAGTGCGAAAAAGAAGAGTCAAGACTGACCTTGAGCCACCGAATGAAGAAGCAAGTTTTGGAGGAATACCAAAAAGTCAGCTTTTCACCTGGCTGCATGTAGGTCTAGACATCCAAGTGAAAATGTTGAGTATGTAGTTTGGAATCACTGGTGTAAGTAGGGCATTTAAAGTGAAATAAGGGCAGAAGTATAAATAGAGAAGAAAAGAGATTTATTAGTGTAAATCTGGGGCACTCCAAAATTGAAAGGTCAAGAAGATAAAGAGTATCCACAAGGGAGACTCAAAGGCATAGCCCATGAGCTGGAAAAAGACTCGAGTGTTTGCCACCCAAGCTTGGATTACTGCACTATTATCTTGCACTTTAGCCTCTTGACTTTCCCATTTTTTCTATTGTGTTGCTATTGGTTTCATCCCAATACGAAACTGAAAATCATTTTTCAATTACTTATGTTTGAAGACTTTCATTGTGGAGAATAAAAGCAAAAAGTATTCACAATAGTAATAATTTCCTAGTTCTCTCTCATTGTCTCTCTCCCAGTAAATACATGTACATACAGGTGAACATAGACACAATTTAAAACATGAAGATTATTTAGAATTAAGTTGTAAGAGAGAGCTGTTTGTAAGCATTTATATATTCTTATTTATTTATTTATTTATTATTTACTTATTTTTATTTTTTCAGTGTCCCAAGAGTCATTGTTTATGCACCACACCCAGTGCTCCATGCAATACATGCCTTCCTTAATACCCACCACCAGGCTCACCCATCCCCTTCCCCTCTCCCCTCCATAACCCTCAGTTTGTTTCTCAGAGTCCACAGTCTCTCATGGTTCATCTCCCCTTCTGATTTACCCCATTCACTTCTTCTTTCCTTTTCCTAGAGTCCTCCATGCTATTCCTTATGTTCCACAAGTAAGGGAAACCATATGATAATTGACTTACTCTGCTTGAATTATTTCACTCAGCATAATCTCCTCCAGACCTGTCCATGTTGATTCATCCTNTATTCCTTATGTTCCACAAGTAAGGGAAACCATATGATAATTGACTTTCTCTGCTTGAATTATTTCACTCAGCATAATCTCCTCCAGACCTGTCCATGTTGATTCATCCTTTCTGATGGCTGAGTGATATTCCATTGTATATATGGACCACATCTTCTTTATCCATTCATCTGTTGAAGGGCATCTCAGCTTTTTCCACAGTTTGGTGATTGTGGACATTGGTGCTATGAACATTGGGGTACATATGGCCCTTCTTTTCATTACATCTGTATCTTTGTGGTAAATGCCCAGTAGTGCAATTGCAGGGTCAAAGGGTAGCTCTATTTTTAATTTTTTCAGGAATCTCCACACTGTTTTCCAAAGTGGCTGCACCAACTTGCATTCCCACCAACAGTGTAAGAGGGTTCCCCCTCTCCACATTGTTTCCAGCACTTGTTGTTTCCTGTCCTGTTGATTTTGGCCATTCTAACTGGTGTAGGTAGTATCTCAATGTGGTTTTGATTTGAGCTTCCCTGATGGCTAGTGATGATGAACACTTTTTCATGTGTCTGTTAGCCATTTGTGTCTTCTTTGGAGAAGTGTCTGCTTTCTTATACACTAGCAATGAAAATATAGAAAGGGAAATTAGAGAATTGATTCCATTTACTATAGCACCAAGAACCATAAGATACCTTTGAATAAACCTAACCAAAGAGGTAAAGGATCTGTACTCAAGGAAGTACAGAACACTCATGAAGGAAATTGAAGAAGATACAAAAAGATGGAAAAACATTCCATGCTCATGTATCAGAAGAATAAACATTGTTAAAATGTCTATACTGCCCAGAGCAATCTATACTTTCAATACCATCCTGATCAAAATTCCACCAGCATTTTTCAAAGTGCTGGAATAAACAATCCTAAAATTTGTGTGGAACTAGAAAAGACCCCAAATCACTAAGGAAATGTTGAAAAAGAAAAGCAAAGCTGGGAACATCATGTTGCCTGATTTCAAGCTTTACTACAAAGCTGTGATCACCAAGACACATAGACCAATGGCACAAAACATAGACCAATAGAACCAAGTGGACCAATGGCACAAAACATAGACCAATGGAACAGAGTGGAGAGTCCAGATATGGATCTTCAGCTCTATGGTCAAATAATCTTCAACAAAGTAGGAAAAAATATCCGGTGGAAAAAAAGAAAGTCTCTTCAATAAATGGTGCTGGGAAAATTGGACAGCTATGTATAGAAGAATGAAACTCGACCATTCTCTCACACCATACACAAAGATAAACTCGAGATGGATGACATTGACCACAGCAACTTCTTTCAAGATGCGTCTCCAAAAGCAAAGGAAACAAAAGCAAAAATGAAAAAAAACNTTATGGACCTTCAGCTCTATGGTCAAATAATCTTCAACAAAGTAGGAAAAAATATCCGGTGGAAAAAAAGACAGTCTCTTCAATAAATGGTGCTGGGAAAATTGGACAGCTATGTATAGANATATGGATCTTCAGCTCTATGGTCAAATAATCTTCAACAAAGTAGGAAAAAATATCCAGTGGAAAAAAAGTCTCTTCAATAAATGGTGCTGGGAAAATTGGACAGCTATGTATAGAAGAATGAAACTCGACCATTCTCTCACACCATACACAAAGATAAACTCGAGATGGATGACATTGACCACAGCAACTTCTTTCAAGATGCGTCTCCAAAAGCAAAGGAAACAAAAGCAAAAATGAAAAAAAACAAAAATGAACTTTTGGGACTTCATCAAGATAAAAACCTTCTGCACAGCAAAGGAAACAGTCAACAAAACAAAGAGGCAACCCACTGAATGGGAGAAGATATTCACAAGTGACACTACAGACAAAGGGCTGATATCCAAGATCTATAAAGAACTTCTCAAGCTCAACGCCCAAAGAACAGATAATCATGTCAAAAAATGGGCAGCATTTACATATTCTCACACACATGTATGCACATACCGCTCGGGGAGAGTTTGCTAAATACTTCTTTCACTCTCTAGCTTATTTTTCTTCATACCTCCATCTGTAACTTTATTTTTTCATTTACTGTTGGTCTGTTTTGCATCTCTGAAAGTTATTCAAGAATAAGTCTAATTTTTATTTTTATTTTGTTCAGTGTTTCAGCCCAGAGATGATGTTTACTAAATGATTATTGAAAGGAAGTTTTAAAATCTCATCCAGTGAGTGGAAGAAATTCAACATGAGATTTTGGTCAAGAATGGGTCAAGGATAGAATATTTCTTCCAGGAGCATCCATTGGACTGAAGAAAGAAAGTAGCCAGTGGCTAAGGAGATGCAAGAGGCAAAAATATCAGAGCTTTAGTGGGTTCAAAATAGTACTCAGCTTCCAGAGCTGACTAGTGTACAAATCAGGAACTAGAGATCTGTGGTCTGAGCCCACATAGAGGAGACTAGCCAGAGAAGCCTCAATTTTGGAAAACACAAAATTTTCCAGTGATTTTCCAGGTACCCCATGGACCAGGCTTAGGGAATTATATGCTAAATTTATGCATGATTTACAGGTGGAGATCAAGCTTTTAATCTCTTGCCAGATGTAATTCTTTCTGGAAAGGGGCCTTAGTGATGCTGACTTGAACCTGAAAGTCCTTGATATCTGGAGCTAGGCCAAGTTGGAGCAAGTCAGGACATACACCTGGAAAGTTCTGCACTTGAAAAAGACCATGATTACACAACTAATGAAGATATCAGAGTCAGAGAGGCCTTCCAAACCAGATACATAAGGTGATAGAGGGGCCATATATACTGATGAGTACAGCAATTCAGTTCAAAAACATGAGTATTTATTTGGTGAGCAGCAAAAAGAAATTATTGTTGAACTAGAAATACCAAAATGGCTTTCAGGTAGATGTTTTTAAAGAGTCAGGGAAGACAAAGACTAATAATAATAATAACAACAGCCAATCTCCTGAGCCTTAATAAGTACCAGGCTCTGTTCCGAGCTTTTCATCTGTAGAGCAATATTTTTTTATTTATTTATGTTAACATATAAAATATTATTTGTTTCAGGAGTACAGGTCTGTGAATCATCAGTCTTACATAATTCACAGCACTCATGATATCACATACCCTCGCCATTGTCCATCACCCAGCCACCCTATCCCTCTGTAGAGCAATTTAAACAAAAGAATCAATGCATGAAACTTTGCCCCCAGAAATTAATTACCATGTTGAAAAGGAAAAAATTTGCCCATCAAAATCAAATCAAATGGATATGAAGAGAGAGAGGGTGAAGACAGTGTGAGAAAAAGGAAAAGGATAAATATTAAATGAAACATCTCTGCTCATCGTAGGTAAGAGTTTTAAAGATGGAAGAAGAACTTATTGCCTGTGAATTGAAGGATTTATTCAGTAATATTGGATAGTTGAAAGAGCATGATCTTAGGGAACAAATAGGCTTCACTTCAGATCTTGAGTTCATTTATTATGAGATCATAATTAAATTATTTTAAAATTTTTTGAATCTTTATGTTCTCATCTATAAAATGTGAATAATATTACCTATTTCATTGGGTTGTTGTGACAGTCAAGTGGAATGAAATAAAATACCCAAAATGTTTATTAGAGTATCTGATTCTTGAAGCTAAGGACATTTCCTTTATTACATTGTATATCATGTTATATATGTTATATTTTGTGTATGACAACAGTAATAGCTAACCCCTTTTTTTAGAGAGGGGTTGAGAGCATAGGTGGGGAGGAACAGAGGGAGAGGGAGAGAGAGAATCTTAAGCAGGCTCCACATCCCTGTGCAGAGCCAGGGACAGGGCTCAATCTCACAACCCTGAGACCATGACCTGAGCTGAAATCAAGTGTCAGACGCTTAGCTGACTGAGCTACCCAGGCACCCCAACAGCTAACCTTTATTAAGGATTTATCTTAAGTAATATCATTATGTTCTTCCTATATAATATCTCATTAGATAGAATAACCACCCTGTGACACCCACCCTATGTTCTCACCAGAACATACGTGAGGAAACCTAGGCACAGAGCCATTTACATTTCTTGCACAAAGACTGAGACTCAACTTGCTGTGGAGCAAGCGTTCAAGGATGGGAAGGCGGACTGCAGGTCCCACGCTCCTGACCACAATGCCATGTGGTTTCTTCAGATTATAAGCTCCTGAGCACAGTGATCTGGTTTGGCCTTGTCATATTCTTTCCACAGGTCTTGGTACAATATCAGGCCCACAGTAGGTTGAAAGACTAACCTGTGTGGTTTTCTCATGGTTTTTGTTAAAGAAAAACAAAAGGGAAATCATCCCTAGTTGGCTACATTACATGAATTTGAAGGCCTGCCTACTATTATTTCCATACCTCTTAGACCTGTTATTTTCTTTGACATACACTTGTAACTCTTTCCCTCACTGAAAAGGTGGATTTCAGCATGAAGAAAATGCACTAGATTGCATGCCTGTTGTGGTAAACCTTATTTACTTTATCTGAAGATACTTAGGTTGTCATGAGTCTCATTACCCCAGATTCCCTTAACTCTGCACATACTTTGTCCTAATATCCTAATATTCCACATTTGGGAATATATTAATAAGTACATGTTACCTGCCAATTTATCTTGTTTCTTTTTTTTTTTTAAATCTTATTTCTTCTTTTCTAAGCCAGTAATTAAATTCAATATGACATAATGCAAGTCTGTCCCTGTGCAGGGTGTTGTCTCGAGTAAATAAATGGTTCCCTCTCCCCAGGAGCTTAGAATCTGGATAGGAATAAAAGGTTTACAAAACAGACACAAACAATAGTGCCAGGATGGAAATACTAGTGTGAGTATGAGTATAGGGAAAATAATGTGATACATAAATTTCTTGAGGACAATGTCCGCTTATACTGTAATCCCTCTGGACCTACTCAGGAGTTTGGAAGACAGTCAGTCCTTCTGTGAAGAGTAAAGAAATGCACTCATTCATTCATTCGTTTATGTCTTCATCTAACATCTGTGTGCTCACAGCTTACCATGTTTTAAGCACTGTGCCAGGTTCGAGAAGTTCAAATAAGATCTGGGAATACCTTGTTTTCAAGGAGTTGCTGCCCAGAGGAAGAAAGAGTATATAGAAATTGATAATTTCCATGAAATGGGAAGCAAGATTCTAGAGGTACAGCTACATAGCTGCAAGGTCAGAGAGCAAAAAGTGATGACTTATGTCCCCAAGACTCAAGGCTGGTTGGGGGGGATCATATGGAGATAGGCATAGCATTGCTACTTCTATAATGACACAGAGTCTCCTTGGGGAGTCTTAATCTGCTTACAGTAAGCACTAAACATAAGTGCTCATTATCTAGACTGCTTTGGACACAAAAAATGACACATGAGATTTCTTTTGTCTCTCTTTATAAATCTTAGCACAGAGCATATTGCAAAAGTCATTTAACGATCACTTTTCATCATGGCCACCTGTCATGGAGGAAGTTGTTTAGATTTTGGTGACCAGTAAATCCAATTTGGATTTCCTAATTCTGTGACTTATTAGCAATGGGATCTGAGACAAGTCCTCTTCTTTCAGCTTCATTCCCTACCTGTAAATGAAAATGAGTGTAATCACAGCTGTAGGAAGTGCTTTTTAAAGATTATCACTTTGAATCCTTCACTATCACTCTCCCAATTTTACAGATGAGTAAACTGAGTTTCAGGGAGCGGATATCACTTGCCTCAAATCCACAGCTAATCCTCAGAAGCTGGGAGTCACTCCCCAAGTGTACCTTCTCCATTATACTCCACCGCTGACTTTTCAGGACTATGGTATGGAAAATAATTTTGTAAACCATCTAGCCAGGGCCAGAAATGCAGTGGGTCCTCTCTGCTATTACTGTTTAATTAATTGGGGATAGAGGATCAAATGCAGACTTGCAAAGCTGTGGACACCACAAAGGACACAATGTCTAGATCTTATTTCTTTGGTTCTTTTTTTCTGAGCCTATGCCTTCTATTCCTCTGCTCAGAAGAAAGGGCAGTACTGGAGCCGTGATTTGGCAGCCCCTGTGTTTTCAGGGGTAACAAATCCAACACGACAGGAAGGTATTTTTGCTTCTTGAAGTCCGACTCCCATCCTAGAAACAGTGGACTATCTGATTTCTTTCCCTGATCACACATCACACCTCAATATACCATTGATTGGATCTAGATGAAGCACCCTTTCTATAGAGCAGGATCAATTTAGCCCATTTGTCTGATTTAGGTGCTGCTGAGATCAGTTCTTTGAAGCTCAGGATTGGCAAAGGGCAAACTCTTTTATGTGAATTTGTATTTAATTAAACTGCTCCCTGTTCCATTGGTAAAATTCTCCCCTTATTTGCCAGACGCTGGTGTGAGCAAAAAGTGACCTCTGAAGTTGGACAACCGATGTTAAGTGTTGCCATCATGCAGAGTGGCTCCCAAGGAAGAGATTTTTCCCCCCCTTCAATAGAAATGGTTTTCAAATATAATTTACTGTTTCTACCTGGTGAAAGGGCATCTCTCCCCATGAATCCACGGGATGCTGAGATGAGTGCCATTTCTTTCCAGAAGGCCATGTTTCCAAATTAACTTGTTCAGATGCTAAGCAGAGACGCAGCCATGCTGCTAAGAAGAACAATTACCTTCCCTGGGTCGCCTGCACGCTGCTTCGTTCAGCTCTCTTTATGTTCTAAACCTTGGCTGGCTCTGGAATGGTGGTTCAATACTGCGGGGGCTCTGAGTTTTTATTTCAGTCAAACTGGTGAAAGAAAAAAAAATGAGAGCCTGGTGAGAATCTTGTAATGTGCCAGGTTTATGCAACCTGTCTTTGGGATGACTCAGGCAGACATTGTGTGCACACACACACACACACACACACTGTGCACACGCACGCAGAGCATACCCAGTTCCACATCACTGTAGCCTCAGATGTGTAATTGAAGGTGCCTTTGAAAGGCCATTTCACCTGTGGTTACCGCTTCCCTCTGGCCAGCCTTGCAAAGCAGGCCCTGCAGGGGGTTTGGACTTGGTTACTCTTTCCACTGCAGTGTCTGGTGAGGCAGCAGCCTGCCCAAGGGGGGCCTGCCCTCAAGGTAGAGGCTGGTCAGGACGATGGGTGGTGGCGTGGCCCCCGCACGCCTGCTCCAGACTGTCGCTGTCACTGTTCGTGGCCCAAAAGGTGCCGCCTCTTTACCGAGGCTGCTGATGCCAATTCACTCTCAGGGGAAACGGGACAAAGGCGCACGCTGGATCTTCACATTTTAGAATGAGGATAATCAATCTTACTCCATGTATAGAACGAAGCCAATGTCAGGGAAGAGCAATAAACTCTACCAGCTGCTCGGGGGCATTGGAAGGCAAAGGGGAGGGGGAGCTGGGGGCTGGAGGGTTTTTTTTTCTTCCCCAAACCTGTGGGAACAGATTCTATAGTAGATTACTACACAAAGAAAGAGTGAGAGGCAAAAACATATTGGTGTAGAATGGAGCTGAATGATCTATTTTCTAAGGAAGACAACTTTCTTTTGAAAAAAAAAAAAAGTCGAAATCCAGCTATGTGTGCTTAATAAGTACATAAAGCTTTTCACAAACAAACAGGTCATCTGTGCTTATGGGACTCCTGCCACTGTCCCTGAGTCTGCAAGACCTCAGTTTTGTGGCCAGGTGTGATCATTTTACAAAAGGACAGCTTAACTGGGGTCAATACTAGTTACAGAGCATTTTAAAAAATGTTTTCTGAAAATTTGCAAAAAATTGAATGGTGGGTGTTTGTGGTACATTTATTGGTTGTTGTTGTTGTTTTGACATCTCCCTCTATTTCCAATGTGTTTTCCTAAGAATACAACTTCCAAGATATTAACAAAAGGGTCTGCAGTAAAATAAATGGCAGAGATACTATGTGAGATGAAGTCAAATAGGTTTCTTTTCTGAATGATCTTTTCGAGCATTTCGTATGTTGATAAGTCTGAAAATCTCCAAGACAGGGAAATGGTAGCAGTGTTCTTAAAATGTATTTGCCCAGAACAGCCTTTTCTTGATGGGGACCTCCTAGAACCAAAGCTAGGAAGAACTTGCATAGGAACAATGATAATGTGAAGGCTGTTTCCCCTCCGAATTACTTTAAAAGAATGCACCCCCATGTCAGCCTCTACAATGCTGACCTATTGGAAGGTCATAAAATCACTGCTTGCGCTTGAGATTTGGGAGAAGTGGAGACCTGGGGACCTTCAAGAGGAACCCTGTGAGTTAGAATCCCTGCAATCACAAGGATGGGAGGCCTTCCGCGCCATGAGAGGCGATGGTATTCATTGCACATTTTGTGTCTAAGATCCAGTGGAATGGGACCAATAAAAATTGAGCCCTCAAGTATAGGAGACATTATGCTCAACATTTCCCCGGGTCATTTCATCTTCCAAATGGTTCAGTGAGTGTTGTTGTTACCATGTGACTTCTGAGGAAGGGGAGTTAAGCAAATTGGCCCACGGTGTAATTGTTTAATGGGTGGTAGAGCCAGGATTTAAACCCAGACGCAGTGTCCCAAACAAAATGAGGCAATCTGACTTTTAGCCACTGGGTTATGTTGACGTATCTGTATATCATACCTTGTCCAAGTCGTAGTTTACTGGAGTCCCAGAACTTTATTTTCTCATGGAGATGGAAACCCGCCAGGCTATTAGGCTAGCATGATAGGAGTCAAAATGCCTTTGGGAAGATAAAAGGTGGGATTCAGTAAGGATTGGGGGTATCCATCTGTCTAGTGGCTCCCCAGAAAGGGCTCTATGAGCAAACGTGAAGAGTTGTGTTTGCAGTAGGCTTGAGAGCTTTTCTTTGCAGGATGGAACCCATCCCCTGCAAATGGTGACCCCAAGTCCCACTAGTGATTATTTTTTGCTTTACTTGGGGACAACATGTATTTGAGAACAATCAGTCTATGCCACGGGGTACTCCCCTATAAGCCTTTTTTTACTAAGCTCTAGAATACCTAGACCCCTTTATGGGAAAAGAGGGATGGGGATGGGCCAGCCCTGGGCACCTTTGTTCAAAGGAATTCCGCATGTGGTTATAGGGATTTTTCGCTTCTCCTTTGTGGTAGAATCTCGGGAGTTTTTGATATCAGGCCAAAGACTGTATTTTTATTTAATACTATCTGGATACTTTTTCTCACTGAATTAACTTTAATAAGGGAATTATAGTGCTCATTATCAGTCACCTTTGGCCAACTCGCAACAGCTGATAACACATCAAACACCACGAGGTGAACACCCCATTGACTAGTGCCCTGTTGTTTCACCTCTGGTGACCTAATTCCAGAGAAGCACTTCTCGATTAGCCAACCTGGTTTGTTATAGAGGGTAGGGGGTCTCAGAGTTATTCAACTAATCATTCAGTTGATCAACAGTACTTCTTTAGCTAAGTTGAGGGAAGAAGGCATTCTAAGCATGCACAATGAAAACACAGACTTCTTGCCTTCAAAGTGTTGGGGAGATCTAGTTGGGAAGATGAGACCCATGCATACACATATGCGTGCCTGTGCATAGGCACACACACGCACCTAGGCTACAGCTGGAGGGTACCATGAACACAGCATACGAATAAATGAGACCACAAAAAGGAAAGTGTGACCATGACCGTGGAGGGGAGATTAAATGGATTGCAAACAGTGTTTGTTGCAGAAGGCGAATGCCTTGGTAAATGAAAGGTTGAGGGTGTCTCAGCTGCCTTGACTGAAGCAAAACCAGTGGTTCTAGAAGTAATGTACAGATGCAGGCCAGCTCTGCAGTGGTTGTGAGGCTGTTGGATCCCAAACCCATTAGTGACAAGATTGGAAGCTTCTCAAGGGCAGGAAAAATGTCTGACTCACTGCTGTATCCTCAGCATCCAATATATAACACATCGGGTATATGGCAGGCTCTCGGCGAACTTTTGATTTAAAGACACAATGAATCCCTGTGTCATCTCTAGCCTTAGGCCAGGGACTCCCACAGGCAACCTTAGAGCTCAAGCAAAAGTAATGTGACTTTGATGGAGCAGAGGTAAGGGGAGAGGAGTCTATCTATAAAAGCAATCCTATCAGCCTAATTTGGGTCTTTAAGTACATTTTTTTTCTTAAAAGTCCAATATGAATAACTTTAGTTCCTCATCTCTTTGCAAAGAGACAGATAAAACATCTGAAATTTTCATGTGCCACACAGGGATGGACCCAGAGAGCATTATGCTAAGTGAAACAAGCCAGACAGAGAAAGACGATTATCATAAGATGTCACTTACATGTCGATTCTAGAAAATACAACAAACAAAAATGGAAACAGAGAACAGAGTGGTGGTTGCCAGAGAGAAGGTGATTGGGGGAATGGGTGAAATAGGTGAAGGACATTCAAAAAGGACAGGAGCTCGAAGTGAAACTCTGATAGGTATCACGGAGCTCCACACAGCATCTAAATAAGATGATCCTGACTTAGGAAGACTAAGGTACAAAGTGCATGGGCTAAGGATTCACTGGGGAAGGGAAATGAAGGCATATGGGTTCTCTGTCTCTAGACTGCAGCGCTGATGGTCAGTTGCTACTCTGTCTCCAGGGCACATCTCAACAAGCTGGCATCGTCCTGAAAAACAGATACATGCATGATGCGATATTGTGCAAAAGGAAAAGGTTTGGGAATGAAACAAACTTGAGTTAAAAAAAAAAATCTGTGTGGCCAGGGCAAATGATTTTGTCTCTGAGCCTTGATTCCCCCACTTGCATAAAGGAATAACAGAATTCATCTCACCAGATGTTGGATAATTAGAGACAATACATGCGATGCTTGTGATATGTATTGGACATTCAAACACATGTACCACTTTTATGGTTGACGTCCCTGCCCCCAGAATGAAAAGACTTTTCCTTATTCTTAATCACCTTTTTGGAACATAACAGAGTGGAAATTAAAAAAAAACACACCACATAATCAAGAACTATTCCTTAATACGAATGATACATTGATGGATGAGGAAGATGTTATAGCATAAGGAAAACACAATTTTATAAAATTAAAATTTGTAAATTTCCATGCCATTTTTACAGTCTTTTTTGTAAATCATGTATTGACAATGATTTGAACAAATTTCCTTTTTATTTTACTTTTTACTGGAGCACAATGTTTGTGCAGAGAAGTCCACAGAGAAGCACACGGCTCAGTGGTCTTTTACAATGAGCACCCACAAGGGGAAGAACATTACAGCACCCCAGATCCCCTGAGCCCTTCATGACCTTTTCTTCATCACAACCACCCCTAAATGTGACTGCCAGGCTGACTTACACACGTCGTAGATTTGTCTGGTCTATTTTTATACTTACACAAATAGATTCATATACAAGGTATGATTCTGTGGCAGAGTTGAACAAGTCTTGTTTTTAAATGTCAAAAGAAAACATGTGGCCTGGAGATCGAAACATTCAGAATGATCTGGAAGGGATCATTTTTCAGCTCTGATCTGCCCCCAAGGCAGCAGGCACTAGTCTACGAACCAATAGATAGTAGAAATTAGGATTATAATGATAATTAATGTATTTATTGCTATTCTTAATACTTACACATAATAATATGAGATACTGTTTGGTATTCATAGGTATTCAGAACACATTAGCAGATATCTATTTTATACTAATGAAAAACTAAACGCCAGATGTAGGTGATGGCAAAGGGCAATTTTCTTCAAAAGAAGCATATGTATCTTTGTGACCTGCTAGCAGATAATCTTAATAACTTATTTAGAAATAATACACACGAGCAATGAGAGTTCCTCTGGGCTCTGTGGTAGGGGGAGGGGCCGGCAGCTTCACTGATCCCGGGTCATTCCCCTGTGATGCAACCCACCATATCCTTGCTCTCAAAATTGGTTCAGTATTTCTGTTTAATTGTGAGTGATGGGAGCAGCCTTTGTTATTAGGGCCTTTGTGGCTTATCTGGAAGGTGTCGTTGAGGACCAAAGTCAACATTCGTGACCAGGTTTCACTGTGGCGTTCCCTACAGCTTGAGGATGCATGCCCATTGGAAACGCTTGCCGTCTACCCCCGGTCCCACTCGAAAGTGATCTACTCTCCCTGCCTTCCCCTGCACTGTGGTTTGGGCATAGGGATACAGGAAGAAGAAACTAAGGCAAAAAAAAAAAAAAAAATTTAGGAAGACCTTGTTCAAGCATGATTTTAAATAGCCTGACCTAGGGCAGGAGCAGTGAGAACAAAGAGAAACCGGCATGTTCGATGTTTGAATTAATTCCAGGAAAAGGTTTATAGTAGAATATAAAGGGTGTATACCGATTTAGGACAGAGAAAGAGAGAGAGAGAGAGAGAGAGAAAGATGGAGGTTTTCAGCTTTGAACGCCAGCTCACTAACAAAACACAACACTAGGCATTTTGTCAGAGAGGTAGTGGTGGTTGGCGTCGCAAGTTCTGTTCCACGTGTGAGATTCAAAGTCCAATATGAATGCACCTAGAACGTATTATGCTAAGTGAAATAAGTCAGATAGAGAAAAGACATACCATAGGATTTCATCCATATGTGGAATTTAAGAAACAAAACAAATGAAAAGGGGAAAAAAGAGACAAATGAAAAAACAGATTCAAATACAGAGAGCCAACTGGTGGTTGCCAGAGGGGAGGCAGGTGTGGGGTGGGGTGAAAAAAGTGAAGGGGAGTAAGAGTACAGTTGTCATGCTGAGCACTGAGTAATGTATAGAAATGTTGAATCACCTGAAACTAGTGTAATACTATATGTTAATTCTACTTCAATTTTAAAAAAACTACAAAATAAAAATAAAAAAACAAGGTATAGCCAAAAGCCAATAGACCAGTGTGAATATATGATCGTATATTCAATTCATTTTTTAAATAGAAAGTTATTTCTAGTTAAGCAAACAGTGTGACAAACCTCATTTTATGATTTTGTTTTGTCTGAATATATGATTGTCTTCTGGAAAAAAAAGCAATTTTCTTCTTTTTTCCCTTATGATAGTAATTTATCCTTGGTAAAGAAAATCTGGAAGATATAAATAAATTGAGAGGAAGAAAGAAAGCATTCATCATCCTATCTCCAAATAAATTATTATTATTTTAGTCTATTTCTTCCTATTCAACCCTTTAACTTAAGGCTTTTCCATGTTATTACAACACCCTACATAATATTGAATGATTTCCTAATGTCTTATTGAATCGATGAAAGTGCCAGGGTCTACTTATCATTACCTTTTTATCACATATTTGAATGTTTTCTCTCTTTCACCATTATAAATACAGCTTTAAAATACGTTAGTCATAGACTTGCTCTGTAACTCATATTATTTCCTTTGTTTACATTGCCAAAAGAATTACTAGATGAAAGAATTAAAAAAAAAACTTTCTAGATTCCAGTTATGTATCACCAAAATACTTTCTAAGTGTGGTTAAATGAACTTGTTTCTTCACCCAAAAATATCACTGTTCCTTCACAGCAAGGGCCTTCGCTTTCCAATTTGACAGGTAAAAATAATATTTCTCCATTTAATATGCATTTCTCAACTACTAATTAGGCCGGCACATTTTTTTTTTAAGATTTTATTTATTCATTTGACACAGAGAGAGAGATTACAAGTAGGCAGAGAGGCAGGCAGAGAGAGAGGAGAGAGGAGGAAGCAGGCTCCCCGCTGAGCAGAGAGCCCGATGTGGGCCTCGATCCCAGGACCCTGGGATCATGACCTGAGCCGAAGGCAGAGGCTTTAACCCACTGAGCCACCCAGGCGCCCAACCGGCACATTTTTTTATATGTCTTGTATTTCTGCAAATAATTTTTGATAGAATTTAAAACTA
The DNA here is from genome assembly GCA_002007465.1 of Ailurus styani. Classification (NCBI taxonomy): domain Eukaryota; kingdom Metazoa; phylum Chordata; class Mammalia; order Carnivora; family Ailuridae; genus Ailurus; species Ailurus styani. The sequence continues at coordinate 1,995,370 of LNAC01000301.1, forward strand.
GGACAGGTCCCATCACCCAGTGTGAATGAACTGCCTGCTTCTGCTAGAAGCAGCCCTCTAGGCTGATCATGACACTGATGGATGCCTGACCTGCCTGCAAAACATGAGGATTTTGTTTGCTTGTTTTTAAATTTTACTTTTTATTGAGGTAAAATATTCCCGCAGAAAATAATGCACATATAATTACATAGCTCAATGAATTTTCACCAACTAAATCCAACCTGCACCTAAATTAGGAAATAGAATATTATCAGCACTTCAGAAGCCCCTCTCCCAAAATCAGAGCCCATTCCAGTCACCTTCCCACACAAGGGGAGCCACCATCTTGATATCTGTCAGCGGTAATTAACTTTGCCTGATTTGTACTTTTTATATAAATGGAATTTCATTGCATGACCTCATGTGTCTGGCTTCATTTATCAAAATTATTTTTCTGAGATTCATCCCCTTTCTTGTACGTCCTTGTAGATTGTTCATGCTCACTGTTGTGCAGTATTCCATTCTGTGATTATACCACAATTTACTTACTAGTATTGAAGGGGATTTTGGTAGTTTCCAGTTTTTTTACTGTTATGAATAGTAAGGCTATCAAATATTAGAGTATGTGTTTTTGGTGGACATATGCTTTAATTTCTGTTAGGCATACACTTAGGAGTAGAAATGCTGGGCCATAGAATATGCATATATTCAGATATTATAGGTACTCAGTTTTCCACAATGGTTGTACCAATTCATATTCCTGCCATTTGTACATGAGAGTTTCCCATGCTCCATGTCTTAGTCAATACTGGGTCTTTTTCATTTTAATCCTTCTAGTGGGTATGATATTTTAATTTCCCTGATGACAAATGAATCTGAGTATCCTTTTATAAGTCATTGGCCATTTGAATATCTACTTTTATGAAGTATTTGCTCAAGGTTTTTGATCATTTTTCTATGGGGAAGTCTGCCTTTTTCTTCTTGAATTGTTGATGTTCTTTATATATTTAGGATATGAATTCCTTGTTGAAAAATGCATTCAAAATACCTTGTCCCACTCCATCAGTTTACTTGTAACTCTCTTATTTGTATCTTTTGAGGAACACAAAATTTTAATTATGTATAGTTTTATTTAACAGATGGTTTTCTTTTATGTTTTTGCCTTATATGTCATGTTTTTTTAAAAAAAAATCTTTGTTACCGTCAAGTCAGGAAGATGTTCTTCTGTAATTTCTCTCTAAATGGCATATTGTTTTATTCTTCACAATTATATCTGCAACTCACCTGGAATTTAATTTTCTATACAGTGTATAGTAGGAATTAAGATACATTTTTTCCTGTAATGATATTCAATTGGTACAGTATTATTTATTGAAAAAACAGTTCTCTCTCTACCTAGCTGATGTGCTACAATAACCTTTTCTTAGCTCTTTTAAGACCTTTGCATACTAGCATAAAAACAGACAAATAGAGCAATGGAACAGAACAGAAAGCCTAGAAATAAACCTACATGTATGTGGTCAAGTAGTCTTCAAAAAGACTTCTAAGAACATACAGTAAGGAAAGAATAATTTCTTCAATAAGTGGTGTTGGGAAAACTGTTGTCCATATGCAAAAAATTAATAAAATAACCCTGTCTTACACTGTTCACAAAAATTAGCTCTAAATATATTAAAGACTTAATTATAATGCCTGGAACTAAACCTCCTAGAAGAAAACGTAGGGGAAAAGCTCCCTGACATTGGTCTTGGCAATGATTTTTTTGGATATGACACCAAAATCACAAGCAATATAAGCAAATTAAACAACTGAGATGACGACCTGTTAATTTTATCCAAAAAATTTAAAACTGCTCCTCTAAGTGACCTAGGGCTGCTATAACAATTTACTATAGAGTGGGTGGCTTAAACAACAGAAATTTATTTCTCACAGTTCTGGAAGCTTGGAATTCTATGATAAAGGAGCTGACAGATCTAGTGTCTGATGAAGGTCCACTTCTAGGTTTGCAGGCAGGTTACTTTTTGTTGCTTTTTCACATGGCAGAGAAAGAGAAAGGGAGAGAGGGAGAGAGAGAGTTTTTAAATCTTTCTTCTTGTAAGGGCACTAATCCCATCTATGAGGACTCTACCCTTATGACCTAATTACCTTCTAAGGCCCCATGTTTTAGTATCGTTACAGTGGGGGTTAGGATTTCAACATATGAATTTGGGAGGGACACAATCATTTAGTCTGTAACACTGCTGGAATTTATATTGGGACTGTAGTAGGTAAATAGATTAATATGTGGAGGCTTGATATCTTCACAATTCATGAACATGGTATATCTATTTAAATCTTTAACTTCTTTCAGTAATATTCTTTTAGCTTTTAGTACAAAGTCTTGTATATCTTTCATTATATTTCTCAAATGCGCTTGATTATTTTGGTGCTATCATAAATGACATTTTTAAAATGTTATTTTCAACTTTTTGCTGCTTACTAGGGACAAATACAATTACTATGTTTTATAAAAATAAAATTACTGTTGTATATTGACTTCCCTTGTACTGAGCAACCTTGGTACGTTTATTTTCAGTTCTAAAAGTTTATAGGTTCTTTGGATATTTTGGATCCACAATCATATAAATGATGTCAATTTTATCCATTTCTTTTCAATCCTTAATGCCTTTTATTTCTTTCTGTTTGTTTTGATGTATTTGTTAGGACAGCCAGTGCAATATTGAATAGAAATAATGAAAGTGGGCATGTCTGATCTCAAAGGAAAGTTTTTAATATTTGTCATTTAGTTTGATATTTCTTGTAGATTTTTAAAATATAGTTTTGAGTTGGTTTTCTATTGCTACATAACAAATTATTACAAAATTCAGCAACTTAAGACAACACAAATTTATTATCTTACAGTTTTGTAGATCAGAAGTCTGGGCAGAGTTCAGCTGGATTCTCTAGGGTCTCATAAGGCTGAAATCATGGTGCCAGCTGAGGCTGGGTTTTTGTCTGGAGGTTTGGGTCCTCTTCTAAGATCATTCATATGTTGATTTCAGTTCCTTGTGATTATAAGATTGAAGTCCTTATTTCATTTTCTGTTGTTTTCCCTGCCTGGGGGTTTCTTCAAGCTCCTAGTGGCTATACTCAAGTCCTGGCCACTTGGCCTCTTCCCTCTTCAAGGCTAGGAGTGGGAAATCCTCTTTACATCAAATCTCTCTAACTTCAGGGAGGTCTCAGTTCCTTTTAATGCTCACCTGATAAGGTCAGGCCCACTTGGTTAATTTGCCCTTTGATTAACTTGACATCAGTAATTAGTAACTTAATTGTGAAGTGATATCCCATCATATTTACAGGTTCTGCTCACGTTCAGGGAGAAGGCACTGTACAGAGAATTCTTTATTAATTAATAAATCTATAACTAATTTGTCAAGAGTTATTTTCATAAATGTATATTAAATTTTATCAAATTTTTGCACCTCTTGAGATGACTAATAATTTTTCCTTTTTTAATATGTGAATTATATGGATTGATTTTTTCGAACCTCATTTGATTATGATGCTACTCTTAAAGAATATGCTAATATTAGTTTGACTCATATGAAATGGCTGCCATTTGACCATATTTCACCTACATGTGGTAATTTATATGAATCTAGTATTTTTATAGATTTTATATCAATTTTTATGAGAAATATTGATCTATAATTTTTCTTTCTTGAAAATATTCTTGTTGGGTTAAAAACTGAGGTTATTTTGGGCTCTTAGGAAGTATTCTTTTTCTATCCTCGAGTAGAGTTTGTGCAAGATTGATATTATTTCATTCCTAAATGTTTCAGTTAATTCACTGGTGAAGCCATTTGAGTGTCTGCTGGTATTAATCACTTTGGAGGATTCTCTTCCTTCAGATAATAGACAGGTTAAGAAATCTGGGCTATAATCTATGATGGTTTTCAGGAGCAAAATGATGATGTTGATGGAAAAAAAGAGCGAGTTGGTCCAGTAGAGAAAAACTCTGATATAAGCAGTTACTAATCCACAATATTCAGCTATTTCAGTATTTTGTATTAGAAATAGGTGCTCTGCTATTGGCGATCCCTCAGGGAATCTACTTTGAGCAAACAAAAACCATGAATCACTTTGACTCAATCCTATATCCCAGTTCTTTTGCTTCATAGCGGGCATAATGTGGGCCACCTTTTCAAAGAGGTGTGCCCTGGGGTATGTGATTCTGTTTTGCTGTGCCTCGGTTTTCTCACCTGCAAAAAAGGGAATCATAAAATAATGTATGTCACAGAATTATGAGGATTCACTTAGATTATGGATTAACCTAAATTAGCACAGAGGCTAGCCTACAATAAGCATTTATTAAAAACTAACTTCAAAAATGTTTATCTAGTCACTGTTTTAGAAGCACTTTGGTTTTTTTGGAACATGTATTCTTAGCAGAAGTAACACATTTGTGGGTGGTATTTCTGAGGTATTTTGGCTACAATGACACTTTCTTGCAGTTAATTTACCTTTTTTTTTTTGGCAATTTGACTATGAGATTCTTTTTTTTTTTTTTAAAGATTTTGTTTATTTATTTCACAGAGGGAGAGAGATCACAAGGAGGCAGAGAGGCAGGCAGAGAGAGAGAGGGGGAAGCAGGCTCCCCGCTGAGCAGGGAGCCTGATGCGGGCCTCGATCCCAGGACCCTGAGATCATGACCTGAGCCGAAAGCAGAGGCATTAACCCACTGAGCCACCCAGGCGCCCTTGACTATGAGATTCTTGAAGAAAAAGACATTACTTCCTTCATATTTATATATCCAGTGCCTGACATAGCACAGGTGCTCAATAATCTCTACTAAGTGACCAAATAAAAAGAAAAACCTTGACATATCAGTGACAGAGATTTATTAAATTATGTCATTATCTTAAGTTTTAAGAACATGTATATTCCTTAAAACCTTGGTTTGACAATTCTTCTGCCAAGATTTACTTTTATAAATTCCTTAGATTTGGGATAACTTGGCATTTTTAATATAGGTGCAAAAGTAAGTCATTTTATAAAAAAAAGTGACTTCACAAAAGTAATGAGCAGAATTTCACTGATATATTTATGATAGAATAGACATTCCCAGATTATTAATTCCAACATTAAATATCTTCTTCACTAAAGAAACTTAGTACATGGGGAGTAAGTTAAAAATGAAATCTTGGGGTGCATGGGTGGCTCAGTTGGTTAAGCTCCGACTCTTGGTTTCGGCTCAGGTCATGATCTCAGTGTCATGAGTTCAAGCCCTGCATCAGGGTCTGAGCTCAGCACTGAGTCTCCTGAGAATCTCCTCCCACTTGTGCGCACGCACCCCCCCTCAAATAAATAAATAAATCTTTTTAAAAACTGAAATCTTAATTTCATGACTAGATTGGTTCTTATGTATTTTCAGAAGGTAGAGAAATATGCTTATGTCTATTTATTAGAAAATAAGCATTATTTATCTGAAATTCAAACTTAACTGGGTGTACTGAATTTTCATTTGCTAAACTGGCAACTTGAAAAATGTAATTTTTAAGGATGGAACTAAATCTTGAGCCAGTCTATATCATACCAGTGTTCTGTGGGAGCATGGTTTAAGAATTGCTATTTTTTTTGGTCCCCAAATCAGAATGAAAACGTCAGCTGTTCTACTACAGAAAACTAACTCTAAGCAAGGGTTTCATTTTAAAAATCAATGGAAAGGGAATAAAATTTAGGCTCAATCTTTGAAAATAGTTTTGTTTCCATTGTACCTCAAAAAGGATTTTTGAAGACAAGTAAATATTTAGATAGCAAGTAGTTAGTTATCGAGGCTCCCTGACCAAATTTGCCTTTCAGGATAAATGATAACAGAGAATTGTACACCAACTATGTTCAGTGTCCTGTTCTACAGTTTTAATATAAATCTGTATAAGGAAATTCCACGATACACAAATTCCTTCTTGAGTGATTAAGGGACCCATAATTCTCTGGTTGCAGAGACATCTCAGGAACCTCTTCTGAAGTTTCCCTAACCCTCGTTTTTAAACAGATGCAGGCGAGAGCATGATTTTTATAATGCTTAACCAATCTGTGCTTAGTTTCCCGCATAGAAAGTAGAACTAAAATCTATGTCCACATATATTACATTACAGAGATAATTAAAGAAGAAAGACTGATATAACATGAAATGGATACCAATTTATTTCTTGGTTATTCTAAGAGACACCTCACTTCATTAAAATGGACACTATTATTTATATCTGCTGGCAAATCCCAGTAGCTGGGATGAGCTTCATTTAGCATTTGCTCAGTTCATGGTCCCAGGGCCCAGAGAACAGCACAGAGGGCTCAAGGAAGAAATTTTAAAAAGGCCTCATGGTATAAATCTAACCACTGAAAGAAAAGGAAACTTCTTTATTCACACTCTTCCAAAATGCTCTAATATTTCAAACAAGGATGGTAGATAAAGAAGTAATTCGGGGAACAAAAAGCACTGAGCTGTAAATAAAGTGGGATTTGCAGAGAATTTGCAGCTAGGTGTTCCTGTTAGTACAGTATGGGCCACACAAGACCATAACAAATCCAGGTTACAAACTAGACTTAAAAACATAATTAGAACTATGGGAGTGCCTTGATTAAAGCAAAACATACTTAGGTCTGAAACTGGTAAGACTAAAGTCACATTCAAGGACTTGACTCTTGATAGAGGCATACAGTGATAACTATAATACCAATTTTTATTAATTAACAAAGCACTGTAAGTGCAAGAACCTAAAATAACCTAAAATAACCTAAAGTAATTGGATTTCTAGCAGACCCACACATAAACCTGATCATGTCTCTGGTATATCACAGTGAGGATTCATTTCCACAAACCTACCTTTTTTGCTTTTATTGAATGAAGGCAATTTATTTTTCCATCTGTCTGCGTTACTGTCGCCCATCAATAATACATAGAGAGAGGTATGTTTCTCCCACACATGCTAGTCCTTTTAAATGGCCCTCTTTTGTGTGACTAATAAAAAGAGGAGGGGATGCTACCAACTTTTATTTCTCCCATTGTTCCTCAGGAGCTTTGTCCTGTGGTCACTACTTATGAAAAGTTAAACCACAAAGTTGGTCTGGCTATTTTGGTTTCTGGTCCATGTGCCTTAGGTAAACAGACCTTCTCTGCAATCTCTTCCCCCCGTTTTGCAAGGCATTTTGTTCTCTCTTGCAACAGCTGAACAAGGTTTTTCAAAGCAAGATAGAAAAGGGGGCCAGGGACCTAAACAAGATGACGTGTACTGTACCAACACTCCAAGCGAACACCAGCCTCACACAATCGCGGCTTTACAGAGCACACTTTGTGTGGTAGTGACTGTTGTGCAGTGCAGAAAAGGGAGGGAACCAGAGGCGAAGTCCAGTGGGTTTGCATTCAATTCTGAGACACAAAGACAACTGGCAGGAAAAAAAGAGAGAAAGTTTCATTAGAAAGAACAACAACAACAAAAAAATTAACCTCTGCATTGCCCCTGGGTCATAGCCATGGATTTCTATGTAGAAAACGCTTCATTCATTGCAAAGGCCCAAACTTTGGCATAATGCTAGTTTTCCATTTTACAAAGTGTCTTTCATCATATTGACCTGAAGGTTCTTAATAAGCATCTGAATTAGAATATAATTGTTGAGAAAAAACGAAAGCTAGAAGCCAGATAAGGGGGAAAGAGCAGGCTAGATTGTTTTCATCCTTTGGGGCTTCATTTTGACCACAGCACAGGGAAACATTTAAATGCTTGCTTCCCTGCCTCTTTTTGGGGGCTCCTTATTTACAGAAACCACTATTATGAAGGCTCAATTTAAAGAAAAAGTGTACGAATTCATCCTCAGCTTCACTAGATGAGTGTATCTTCTGCATCTTAAGGCCCTCTGAAGTATGATCGAAGAGACTAATTTGTCCTTCTGGAAATAAGGGATTAGGGCATTCTGCTTGCTGCTTTATCTGTTGGTCTCACATCTAGGCCAGGCCTGAATGGCACTTCTGGGTACATTAGTAGGCCTTCTGTTTATTTGGCAAAATGCAGTTTTCTAGTCTCCTACCCATGAGCAAAGGAAGGCAGCTTCTCCCAGTGTCCCATGGTTTATGCAAACCACATTAGTAGATAATTTTTTTTAAATGCCTTGGCCTCATGATGTGAACAAAGACATAAGAAAAACATTATGAGCTATCTTATAAACATGCAAAGATGCTTTCAAGATGTTTTCAACTTGTGCAAAGAGGTATTTTTTTCTGAAAAGAGCACAATTTACACAAAGCATGTTCTGAAATAGTATCTGTGACATTGATCTTGCCTCTGCATGCTCATTTATGTTAACATATATTCTTAACCTAAAGAGGCCTTATTAAAAATGTTATATTTTGATTATATTTATAGTACATAAAGACAAAAAATCAAATAAAACACAAAGAAAAACAAAAATCACCCATAATCCCATCCCCTGCAGTTATCATTATTAACACATTGCGGTGACTTTCCAGACTTTTTTCCTCTTTCTATATTTTTACATATATTAATCCATACAAACTGTATTTCCACTTTTTAAATACAAACTTCACCATACTTCACATACTCCTTTGTAACTTTTTTTTGTTCACCAACAACATATCATAAATATCTTAACATGTTTTTTTTAAAAGATTTTATTTATTTATTTGACAGAGAGAGAGATTACAAGTAGGCAGAGAGGCAGGTAGAGAGAGAAAAGGAAGCAGGCTCCCTGATGAGCAGATTGACGGTGCGGGGCTTGATCCCAGGACTTTAGGATCATGACCTGAGTTGAAGGCAGAGGCTTTAACCCACTGAGCCACCCAGGTGCCCTAAATATCTTAAAATGTTGATAAAAATTCTACATCTTTTAATAACCAGGAAGTATTTCATCCTATGGTTGTACCACAGTTTAATCAACCAATCTAGCTTTTGTTGGGTATTTTTGTGGTTTCTAATTTTTCACAATTATGTACAAAGTTGTAATAAATATCCTTGTACTTACACTAATTTTTCCATTAGGATAAACTCCTAGAAATTGAATTATTAGGTCTAGGGATGTGGACTTTTTAAAAAAAGATTTATTAATTTTTTGGGGGGAGGGGCAGAGGGAAAGGATATCAAGCAGACTCCCCACTGAGTGCAGAGTTGAGGGGGGCCTCCATCCTGGGAACCATGACATCATGACCTGAACCAAAATCAAGAGTTGGTGGCTCAACTGACTGAGCCACCCAGGCGACCCAGGATGTCGACATTTTTAAGGCTCTTGGTACCTAATGTAAAATTGCTGTTCAGATGGGCTGCACAAATTTAATCTCTTACCAGCAAAGTATAAGAGTGTGTGGTTCACTATAACCTCATCACTGCTAGCTATTATTCCATTTTTATGTTGGTCAATTTCATATACAAAAAGTAAATTTAACACATCCTTGTCAAAGCAACAGGAGTGGGCCTGAATTCTAACATCTCTATTAATGGCCATGGTCATTCATACCTTTTCTCACAAGACCTCTTTGAGATTGATTAAGATCTACCTACTGAATTGGAGCTAGAAGACTCAGACCTCTAAGAATTACCTATTTAAGATAGGAATTTTTAAGAATGCATGAAAGATGATAACGATGATTACAAATAACAATTTAATTCTAACTTTTTTGCAATGTTCAGAAAAGTACAGTGTATAAACTCCTTTTCTGGCTGTCTGACATCCAATATGAGCCCTCATAACATCCTGATTGCTTTTCTGGGTTATCCTTCATTGCATTGGAAAGGGTGTGCACTCCCCGCATTGGAGGTGAGGACACTACAGCCCCAATACTGATGCAAGACAGCCGGGGTAGGTCACATGACCCACCTCTGCCAATCAAGTATGCTTTCCTGAGTTTCTGCCTCTTGAGGAGTGGACAAGTCGTGAAGATGTCAATGATAACTCTTAAACAGCAGAGGTGGGCTTCTTACAGCTTGGCCTCCCCATAGTTCCAATGGTTCTTGCTCATTCTAAGGGTGGTCCTTTTAAACAGTCTCCATATCATTCCAAATAATCCCTTCCGCTTAAATTGACTGAGTCAGTTTCTGTTGCCCGCACCAAGAACACCATCTACATGCAAACTGATAATGTGATAAATATATAATATGTATTTTTAAATATATGTATATTTAAAAATACACATTATAATATATATTATATATGATATATTTTAAATATACATATATTACATATATGTATATTTAAAATATATCATATATTATATATATATGTATATTTAAAAATGTGAATGGTTGGTAGCTTCATCCACCCTTCCAAATTATATCACCTCCTATAATCATGAGGAATGTGTTAAAGATCAACCCTCAAATGTAATAAATCTGTGTGGAAGACTTCTCTCATTGCCTTGCACGGTGAAAGCTGATACCAACATCTACTTTGCCTAGCACATTGCAAAATCAGAAAATTGTACTCACTGCCTCTTTGGTATCTCATTTTTCATTAAGGGACTTACCTTATTACTGCAAATATGGCTTGAGAATAGAAAAATACCATGGGACTTTCCTCAGTCTTGCTAAGGTGACTGCAAATAGCGACAAATATCTGGGGAGATAAATGGTTTGTGTTTAAAGCCAAGACTACTCACAAATGCATTCTTTTAGCTTTTTCTTCTCCTTCTCTTTCTCTGACTTTTTGTTCTTTTAAGAGAAGGAACCCAAAGGAACACTGAAAAGCATTTCGGCCCAAGCTCCCAAAGTACATGTGCAAGACTCTTTAGCCAGGAGTCCCCCAATAAATATATTTTATGGGAGTTTATATTTTCTTTCTACTCAGAAGATGATGATAACCATAAATATAGCAGTAGTTGATTTACTAAGTTGATTTATTAACACTTGACTGTAAGTACTGTGGTATATGCTGTATATGCTCTGTTTGGATTAGCTCCTTTGAAACCCACAGTAACCCTGTGATAATAATAATGATGAGAATGATTAGTAGTAGTATCATTCTTCTTCTTACTATTATCATCCCCATTTTACATATGGGAAAATTTGAGACCAGAGTTACAAAAACCTAGCACATTATATACACAAGTAGAAAATAGCAGAGACGTCCTCAGGTAGGACCAATTTTTTCAGACTTTTTTTTTTTAAGATTTGTATTTATTTATTTTAGAGAGAGAAAGTGTGCAAGAGTGGAGGCGGGGTGGGGGGAGAAAAGCAGATGGTGAGGGAGAGGGAGGGACAGGAAGGAGGAAAGAAGCTCAAGCAGACCCTACACTGAGCTCAATCCTGATGAGGGCCTTGATCTCACAGCTCTGAGACCATGATCTGAGCAGAAACCAAGAGTCTGGTGCTTAACCAACTGAGCCATCCAGGTGTGGCCATCAGACTTTTAATCACTGTTTAGTTTGTTTGTGCTTCAGAGGTTACAATCATATAAAAAGTTTCCCAAACATTTCTGTTATCTCATCTGATAAACCCTTCAAAGCCTTTTGCTCCTACGAGAAAAAGACTTTGTAGACATCATTTGGAATTCCTTTTGGAATTCGAAGGCTTTGGAGATCATTGTTACAAAAAATATGAGGTGAATTTTCACTCTTCTCAAATAAATGGGGCGGGATTTTGCAAGTCTACGTTAAGTATGCAGAAACAATCGGGCAACTGGGGCAGTTTGCCTGGGGTTCTTGGTGTCTGAGGTGGTCGTACCTCACTGGTTTTCAGGCCTGGGATGTGACCCAAAGAAGGAAGAAGGAGTGAGAGAGGCCAGGAAAGGCATTTGAGGTAACAAACAGTCAGGGAGCCTGGCTCCCTCCAGATCCTCTGCCTTATTTTGCTCTTAGAACTTGCATCTACTTCTACCTAGTAATTTTCCAATACCGAATTCCAAACCTGCCATTTGGTGGGCATTGAGCTACCAAGTCTCCTTTCATGGGTCAGGGCATTGAAAATGCCATTGCTGGCTTGGAAAAGAGGACACCCCACAGTGTCTACTATTGGCTCAAACATTTACATTCCCCTCCCCTCTCTTTTTTGTCCCCTGGGGTGAAAACTTGCAGACAATCACATTGTCGCCTGTCACATCATTCCAGTGTAAAATGTACTGCTTACAAACATATTCTTGCAGAAACCCAAGCCTCTCATCTTGCTCCCTTTTTCCTTTCATGTTCTGAGGTGGAAGGTTACCCCACAAGATGGTTTTGTATGTTAAATGGAATTTCTTTATGTTTTCATTTGAAATTCCAATGTCAGGTGCTTAAAAATTTGACTTAAACACATTGGGTAGAGTTTCTCAATATATATATATGTATATTTTTGCTATTTATTACAGAAAGAGGTGACTTGCTATACTGTTGAATTAGACATAAAATGCCCTGAACATGGAGATTAAGCCCTTTCCTAGACATACACAGACAAATAAATGCTCATGAAGATTTCGCTACTCTTTGAATTCCCTCTTCCTTTTTGATTTGTCCATCACTGATCCAAACCTGCCATTTCATAGTTTAGTTCAAAGAAATAAACAAAATGGAATCTTTGGAAAGAAAAGTTCTCTCTTTCTCTGTCTTTGATACACAAGAGTCTTAAATTTGGGGCCAATCCCTCAATAAAAAATACATCTGACAAGTTTAGATACTTAGCTCCAGTGAGGGTTTGCAAGAAAAACAAACCAGACACAATCATCTTCACTGGAGTGAAATTTGCCAAAAGCATTCTAATTCCAAAAGAACTCTGAAATATCTGACATTTTAAACAGGTTTTGGGATTTTTTTGGTTTGTTTTTTTGTGGTTTTTGTTATTATTTTGTTTTGTTTTTAAGTGATGATCTGTCAGGAGAAGGAGATGGTGAGGAGGAATTAAGAATTTGTACTGTTCATTTCAAAGAGAGTCCATTTGTGAGAAAGTGACAGTGAGAAAGTCTACTTCATTTTACACCAAATTCTGACTTTCCCCAATCTCATTCATTTTAGTTTCCTGAAAACAGCAACTAAAATAACAACATTGGAATAAGAACAGTCGCAAAAGTGGTCTCTCCAACTTGGCAATCACATACTTTAATCCATTACTTTCATTTCTACTTCAAGTGACATATTTGGAAACAGTGCCACATCAAAGAAAAATGGAAATTAAAGAGATGAGTAACTGGACATTTTAAAATATCTAGGACTTTAATTTCAATGTTCATTCCATTTTAATTTTTGGAATCACACTTTCATTTATTTTGTTTCAAACATCATGTAGACATTTTAAAAATCAGACAAGAATTGCTCAGTGCGTATCCATATGGCCCACCACCTAGATGTCACAATTAGCATCTCTCTCTATATTTTGTTTTTGTGATAAACTGATCAATTAATCCATCCTTTGGTCCATCAGTCCATTTTATTTTCGGGTGTATTTCAAGGTAAGATGTGGACACCAGTAGACTCCCCTACTCCCACCCCTGAAAGACTTCAGCCATTAACTAGCACTCAATTTTTGTTGTCAATTGGTTGGGTTTGGGCATACTTTATTTTTGTCCTATATTTTGGGGCTCTACTGACATTATGCCTTTTCCAGATTTTCTTTTGTCTCAGGTTATTTTCTTTCCCCAACTGTCCTCATCTTATGGTTTTCCTTACTCTTTGTTATCTTTTTTCCTTCCTTTCCTCTAGAAACAGAATTACTCAGGTGGAATGGTACAGGTCAGGCCTGAGAACTGACTTGTGTCTAGGAAAGATTACAGTTTCCAGGCAGCTACCCAGGGGACTGAAATGCCTTGTCCTGATCAAATGTGAGGCCCTGGCTTTGTTGAAATAGTCCTGCCTCTTTTCTGACCCCATAATAACTAAGGTGATTCACTTGGGAGGTGTGAAGGCCGAGTGTCTTTCCCAGGCCTGTAAGCTTTTGAAATTCAAGTCTAGGCTTATATTTAGTGTTTGCGTCCAACAGCAAGTTCCCAATGGTGTCTCTCCTCTGTTACTGCTGTGTGTGCGTCTGTGCCAGCGCATACATTGTGTGTTGTTACTATGTGCATGTCTCCCTGTCGCATTTGGGGCCCCTGTGACCTACAATTCAACATGGGGTTTGTCACCAAGACTCTTTAGACTGTCAGCTTTATTGGTGCCATTTTTTTAAGTTTGTTTTGTTCCCTATGCTAATAAAGCTTGTCTCTGCCTCTATCAAAGCATATTATCTCTCCCGTTTTTCCCTGTAAGTAAGGCAGCAATCTGTTCTGTTTAAATGCCTCATCATCTTCACTCTCCCCATTCCTGTTTCCCTAGATTTTTGAGATTGTTGACTATTATGTAACAGATGGCCCGACAGACCTCCGACTCTTTGCGATGTTGGCCAGCTTGGCTCAGAAAAATCGCAGCACTGGAGTAAATTTTCCCAGGCATGGGGCGCTCATGAATTTTAACTCCTTTGCAACAAAGGAATTCAAAGGGGGTAAGAGCCAATCTATCAGGAGCCGAGGCAATTAAAAGATGTAGGTTGGCATTCTGCTGCACAAGGATTCCCTTCTAGCGTTCTGAATATTTAGACTAGATTAGGTCAGCCTGGCTTCAATTCATCTCTGCTCTGCCACAAGGCATCAAAACAATGAAATGACTCAAAAACAGAAGCTGGAGGGTTTTTAGATTTTAATGATAGAATGTTTGTATTGTTGTAGAAGAATACCAGGGGGAAGAAGACAGAGGAGCCACAAACAAGAGCCCACCTGATCTTCCCAAGGACAGTTCCATTGACAACTGGAAGAGGCCACCATTTCTGGCTTAGATTCACTGCCTAGGGCCCTGGGTTTTAGTGTGTTGGCCTCACAGAGGTTGGGCTGAGAGCTCAGGTTGTTTGTACTTCAGCAATTATTTCAGATCATTGAAGGGAGACATGTAGAGCAATGAGATAAGGAGATGGAAGAGTAGTTTTGGTGCTTTAACTTTAAACTATAGAAATGGACAAAGACAAAAAATAGCTATTTTTCATAGTCCCACCTTCATAATACATTTTGGGCATGTTTGTTTTCTGACCTTTTTTTACTCTGTATTCGCATTTTTTTCTTTAATTACACATAACATATATGTGTTTTTAAAAGATTAGACTATTATAGATAAAACTTGACAGATGCAGCACCTGAGCTTCTGAAACACGGCCCAGATCCATGTCTGACCCTCTTTGTGCCTCAAAATCAGCCTGAATTCATTTCTGAGTTTTCTGTGTCTCCCTTTCTTTTTTTCTTAAGAGAACCATACACATCATAATTTTTTGGTCACTAGAAATCTCTGTTTTTGCTCTTGTTTTTGAGCTCAGCTAAATGTGTATTAATATTTTTAAAGACTGTTCTCTATTGCATCTGTGAGTGTAGAAGCAGGACAGGAATGAGTCTGTGTGTTTAAACCGCCATCTAGAACATCAGGAACAAGAGCTCTGAAGGTTGTCTTTTTTTAAAAAAAAGGTTGTATTTATTTTAGAGAGAGAGAGAGAGTGCACAAGTGGGGGGGAGGAGGGAGAGAGAGAATCTCAAGCAGACTCCACGTGCTGAGCATAGCGTCGGACGTGGGGCTCAAACTTGCGACCCTGAGGTTGTGACCTTAGCTGAAATCGAGAGTTGGACACTTAGCCAACTGAACCACCCAGGCTCACCTCTGAAGTTATTTTTTAACCCGAAATAATAAGTGGTGAATTCAAAGATTATACTTGAAATGCATTGAATAATGTTGTTTGAAAATAAGAAAGAAATTTATATATCATCCACATGCCTGGAAAACAGTGCTGAATATTATCATTATTATTGTTATTATTAATCTGGTTCAATAATCTACTCTATTGATGAAGAAACAGGACCAGAAAAGTGAAGTAAAGACTTAAGATCATGTAATGGATAAGGTACAGAGCCAGGGCTAGGGTCCTTGTTTCCACATTGATGTTCTTTCTTTGTGCTTTATATTAAAGTATGGTATTTAGTTAAGTACCTACTGAGTGCTGGATCCTCTGGGGAATATAAGGAAAGCACAAAGCAAGGGCATTGTCCTTGTAGAGCTGAGAGTCTGTCTGGGAAGACAAGATGAACTCGCATGGCACCATTTAAGAACAGCACAGATACATAGTTGTGCTAAACCATGTGATATTGATAGTAGGGGGAATAAGAAGTCTACAAAGGTGGAGGATTCACCCCATAAGGAGTTGAAATTCAAGCTGAATCTTCAAGGATAGAATTGAGAAAAGTATGGCAGGGATAAATTCTTGCAAGAGAAAGGCAAGAGGTGAGTAAAGTCAAAGTGGAGAGCGATGTGGCTTGTCAGGGCTCAAGGAAGGAAACACTGACTGGCACAAGAAGTATGCTATGGCATAAACTGAGGTGAGAGGGAGTATGATGACTTTGGTTTCTCAGGAACTGCAGGAAATTTTCCTCACTGACTTATTTTCTTCTAGGGAATATATAGTTTCCTAGGGAAGAATTTTGAGTAAACATCTCAGAAAAGGATTTTATCCAGTACTATTCACCCTTATTTTGGCTCAAATCTTGGAAGAGAGAGACAGGAAGAAAATGTGTTTAATTCATATTTAGCTCCTTTTCAATAGATGCTCTAAAGTGTGACTTTCTCAGTATGAGAACTCCTTACCTCCATCATGACCCAAACACTCTTTTACCACCACAACCAATAAGAATGTCACTACCACCACCACCATCACCTAACACCAGTACCTCAACCCCAACAACAATACCCCATCCCAAACATCACCATCACCACCAGAAACAATATTAACACCACCACCACCATTCCTCATCAGAACTCCCCCTCCAGTGGCTGCAATTGTCCAAATCTCTGAGAAAAATCTTCAGAGGTGAATCTTTCTGAATTGAATTTCTTAGATTTCCTCTGAGAAAACAAGATAAGAATGAGCAAAAATAGTACAGATAATTCAAAGGATCTTGGAAATTCAAAGTAATATGAGGCCCTAACTAAACCACAGATGATTTGATTAAAATTATCAAGGAAAAAATCTGACAAACTATACCATGTGAAAGTATGTGAAAATGGATACTTCCCAGATTATGAATTTTAGATTGGAATGCAGTTTGGGGCTGAAAAAGCAAAAGTTTAAAAGCGATATGGATTAGAGGAAATACCAAATGTTTAACTTCTAACAAGTTAAAAGTCAGGACTGATCATATGCATGCACTGGATTTTGTATGTTTTCCCAAAGAATTAAAAATCCTTCTCTTTCTATGTGAATTTTCAAGGACACCAAATCATTTACAAATGCCTCACAATGATTTCTAATTCAGAGAAGTTTAATGTCCTTTTGTAATAGATGGAATGCCCTGGCTAGGTTCCACACTTATCAGTTTTGTTATGCTATATGGGGCCCTCATAAATCCCGCTCACCAACATCTACTTTGGGTACCCTTGTAGGCAGCTTATAAGTATCAAGATGGTCAATACAAATTATTGGATTCTTACTTTGCTTCAAAATCAACAAAGAACTGTCAATGCTGGGAAGGCAATGGCAATGTGACAGACTGCCTAGAGAAGTGCAAGCATGTCCATGTGGGAGTCTGAGGACCAGATCCTCATTCTGCCTATACCATTGACTAGCTGGTAACTGTAGGGAAAAACCCAATGTACAACCCACATTGCCCTCAGCTGCCAGGGGTTGCAGCAGCAGCAAAGAGTTACCTGGCAGAAGGTCATGCAAACTTCTGAGGGCAATCTACATCCAGTGACCAATCATGGTAAGATACTTAGTCTCAGTCCCTTCACCCCTACTTAAGGTCATTTTATTTCTGGAGCTCCCCAATCTTGGCCAAGGGTGCCATTGAGCTTGCACTGAGCTTGACTTCTGTCTCTGCCTGTTTCACTTCCCTTCCTTCTTTGCTGAGTATTGATCAGCTTGAGTATTGAACCCTCTTCCCAAGAAATTACTTAGTTGCTAAGCCCAACCTCCGAGTCTGTTCCCTGGAGGACCCAGCCTGCAAAAGTAACCCTGGTCCTCTTTCTCAACCTCACTGCCTCTTCCAACTCATAGAGCTCTTGTGAGGATCAAATGAGCTAGTTCAGTAAAATCTCTTTGAAAATCACAATGTAAGTTTTTTTTTTCTTTTTATTAGAATGATGGTTAGAGACAAATCCTCAGCCAAGCCACCCAGTATGGAATTTGAGAATACAGTCTAAAGGTGGACAAACTTGACTTAGAATCATTGTTTTACCACCTATAGCTATACAACCTTGGGGGAAATGACTTGACTTCATTCCATTGCAGCTCTCCAATCTGTAAACTGAAGACAATTTTACCAAAGAGTTTTGCTAATCAGATGAGCCATAACACTTAAAGGACTTGACACCAAGGTTGACTTGGAGGAAGTGGTAACTAAATTGTCTGTATCTATGGGAAAAAGTTTTAAAATGTGAAGTGATACAAATCTCCACAGAATAAGCACTTCTCCTGAGGGAAAGGGATGGGGACAACATTCAGGAATCTCGTAGTTAGCATCTTCAGCCTTTTTCTGGGGGTTTGCATGGGCACTGGGGATGAGAGGTGGGCAAGACAAGGAGAAGTCCATACATAACACAGAAGACAGAGCCTAAGCCAGGCAGTAGTAGGTGGTAGCTGATGTCCTCTGGATCTGAGCCAAGAAGACATTTGGGGTAAAGTGGGGTGGAAGATGCCAGAGGGCGCTTTGCAGGATTAAAAGACAAAACACGTTCCACTTTCTGGAGTATGGTGGATAGTGAAGACTGGGCTGGAATGCCCTCCCATGTTACTTAGGAAGGTGCGAATAGAGAAAAACACACCATAATGGCGAGAAAGGAGATTTTAAGAGGGGGTAGGGGGACTGAGACTCTGGGAGACATCATCAAAAGGCAACAAAACCAATAATCACTTAGAATGGGTCTGATATGTAGTAGTTGCTAAAGAAATACTTTGGTTGATTGATTTTTTGACGGGGAAAGTGGGAGAGGCAAATAGAACAAACCAATGAAATATGTTCAAAGAAACCTCCACCCATTTGGTTGATTTCTGCTATCAACCTTCTCATCTTTTATCCCGTCTGACTCAACTCTGGTCAAGGTTCAGCGTCAACATGCCCTGATGCCACTCCATCCCATGTATCGTAACATACTGGAATCATGGGCAAAGTCTGGACAATCAATAGTTGTTTTTTTTCCCCCCTATCTGTCCACAATCTTGTTCCCTGTAGCCCCAAGCATTTTTCTCAGCCCTGCATCAGCATTTTCTCTCATGTCCATACACTCCAGTCCATGACTCTGATGTTGGTCCTTAAGTATAGCTTCCAAGAATGCAGTGTACAGTCCCTGTGCTTGTCAAGGGTCATAGAGAGGTGGAAGCAGATTGTTAAGAATACTGTATGGGAAAGCCACCCCACTTATTCAGCAGGTCTTCCCCACCACTCCCTGCATATCAGCTCCCAGTCTCTGCAGTCGGCCAGCCAGTATGATAACTCAGGAGGAATTTGAGATTTCTTCCTTTAAGAGTGGGTGAACACTGTGCCACCCTCTAACAAGGTAATGGTTCATTTGCAGAAATAGTTTCAAGACATACTTTACATCTCATAGTCCATTAGGCCCACTAATAACTAATCATCTGCAAAGAGCTCATTGGATGGTCAGGATGAGAAAGATACTGATGGTGACGATGATGGTGATATTGAGTGCCTACCACACATCGTGCCCTGGCCATAGCACTGGACATATATGATCACATTTACACTTCACAGCACTGTGCAAGGTACTGTTGTTCCCATTTTACAGATGCAGAATCCAGGCTCTGAAAGATTAACATGTTTGCACTAGATGACACAGTTAGTAAATATTTGCAAAAAGTTTAGAAAGTGCTTGGCAAATGGAAAGCCCTGTGTGTTTGCTAAAAAAAAATCAAAAGACCAAAAAAAATCCAAAAATAGTGAGTTGCAGGATCAAATTTTGAACCCATCTCTGTAACTCCCAAATGGGTACTCTTTCTACCATCCCACACTGCTCTTCTTCTATACCATGCTGCTGGCTCTGTTGGCTGCCCTGCGTCAGATGGTGGGGTGAGAGAAACAGGGGAAACTATGAAGATTTATAAAGTTAGCAACCTCTTCGTCTTTATCCCTCCCTCCCTCTCTACCTTTCTCTCCTCTCTCCTTCCTTCTTCTTTTCCTTGTTTTCACACACAGGTACCAAACACGTCTCACATGCCAGGTTTGGCGAAAGACAGCTAGGAAACACGATTTCCCTCTGAAAGTTGTTCAGGGTTCCAGGACTTCAAAGGGTTTATAATTTAGCTGGATGGTGGAGACAAATAGACAACTATGCAGAATAAAACCAAATGGACTATAATTGTCTTAAATGATGTGATACTACTGGAAGTATTATAGTAGTTCAGAGAAGGGAGAGGAGGGAAGGATAGCAAAGAATAGGAGGCAAGCAGAACTGATGCTAAAGGGCATATCCCCCTCCCCCCAAATTAGATAATATTTTATGATTTTCCTGACTCTAAAAGTAATCGAGCATCTTGGCCAAAAATATTTAAACCACGGAAGAATACAAAAAAGCAAAAACTGAAAACAAGAGCCCAGGCAAAGAATATTCCCATAAGTACTATACACAGAAATATATAGGTATATGTCAGAGCTTCTTTGGCACTATTGACATTTAGCTCAGATAATTCTTTGTTGAGGTGAGTGCTGTCATGTACATTTTAGGATACTTAGCAACGTTCCTGGCCCAACCCACTAGATGTTGGTATCTTTCCCCCATCCAGTTGTGAGAAGCAAAAAATATCTTCAATTGACCAAATGATTCCTGGAGAAGAGGCAAGATTTCTCCTATGAGAGCTCTGTCTTTGTTTTTTCCTCTGTTCATATGTATACACACACACACACATACACATGCACACTTACATTTTAATTGCCAGGATTTTTCTATGAAAACAATATACTTGTGTATATTAAAAATTGGATTATGTTATGCACATTGTTTTATAACCCTTTGTTTTTGTATAGGTAAGAATATCTAAATTATAATATCTTAGATATTTTGCAATAATGCATTTTATGCCAAGTATTGTAGAATACTGCATTTTATCCCTATATGATATTTGCCTAAACTTTACCCTAGTTTTGCCCTTTAAGGTGATTGTTTTCCTAGCATAAGAAACATTGTAGTGAATAGTCCAATGCATAGATATTAGTAAAGGAAGTTTTTTTTTTCCCAATAAACTCCTAGAAATGGAGTTTCTAGGCTGATGACCTTTGCAGATTTTGTTAATTTTTCTCCAGAAAGTAATCAAGTCATTAAGTAATGCCCCTCTTGGTGCCTGGGTGGTTCAGTCGGTTAAGCATCTGTTTGGCTCAGGTCATAATCCCAGGGTTCTGAGATTGAGCCCCACGCTGAGCTCCCTGCTCAGTGGGAAGTCTGCTTCTCCCTCTCCCCCTGCTTCTGCTTTCTCTCTCATTTTCTTTCATTCATATGCTCTCTCTCTAATAAATAAATAAAACCTTAAAAAAAAAAGTAATGCTCCTCTCAACATTGTATGACAGTGCTTATTTCTCACATCATCAACAGTTGGTATTAGCAATATTTTAAATCTCTGGCAGTGTGACAGGTAAAATGGATAGTATCACATGGCTAATTTGAATTTTTTGATTACTAGTGAGATTGAACATCTGTCTGCATATTTTAGCTAGTTGCATTTTTTGTTTTTGGAATTGTATTCTGTGTCCTTTGCTTATTTTTATCTGTTTTCTTTTTTAAGAGTTGATTTTTATAAGAATTCTTTATATGGTATATATAGTAACCCTTAATGTTCTTATATACAATAAATAATTTCCCAGTTTGCTATTTGTCTTGTAACTTTAGTTATATTTTTTGTAACAGTATAAGAATTTTTAAAAATTTTAAAAAATTATTTTAAAATTCTCTAACATTATTCATAAAATTTATAAGGCATCCCATGGGGAATTTTATTGGAAATATAGTCTTTTTAGGTTAAAAAATGATAGAATGTTGACAATTTTACATGTTTCAGACTAATACTTTAAGTTTAACATTAATTTTGGGAAAATTGACACCTTATCATTTTTAGACAAGGAATATTGTATGCCCTTCCATGCATTTGTCTCCTTTTATGTCCTGCAGTGAGTTTAACCCTGTATTTTTACAAAGAAAAAAAATCTTATAATTTTACTTTTAGCTACTTCATATTTTGTAGCTCTTGTAAATAGAATCTAATTTCAGAAAAAAAATTAACCCTATGTGGGAAACTAATAGGGGGTGGTATCTATTAGCATTCTTTGTGGCCCTTTCTCTCTGTTTTTCAGATAATGCCATGAAGCCTTCTATCACATCTCCAAGTATCGATAGGTTTACATCTCCCTTCCTAATATATAATCTCTCCTCCCATTCTTGAACAATTACACTGATTGTGTCTTCCAGAACAAGCTGATAATTGCTCTCATAGTGGGTATCTTATCTTGTTCCTGATATTAATGGATCTGAAACTAACATGTCACCTGTAGGTATGATTATGGTGACTTTTCAGACAGGTAACTTTATTATATTAAGAAGTTACTCATCCTCTTTACAATAGTGTGTTTCTTGATTGTTTTAGAATCAAGAGTGGGTACTAAACTTTTTCAGGTTCTTTCTAGAAGTGACATGGAACAGGCCAGAGCTGTGGGCCTTCCCAGCAGGGGTCTGTCTTGGCATCATTTCCTTTTTGCTTTCAATAAATCAAGCATCTCTCAGAGGTTTGTCATAACAGCACCTGTTGTTTCCTGGGGCAGATAGATACAGGGAGAAATGCTACCTGCACTTCTTCCCTGAGCGGTTAGCCCAACCAGGAAACAGCTCCTGCCATCCTGTGGTCACTGTCTCTGCCTTCATCACACACAAACTCTGAGGGTGGTCCAGAGTTACAAGCTGCTTCCACAGACGCTCATAGACGCGAAGAGAGCTTAGACTTGTGGGGTCTCCATTTCCTGTTCATTCTCGGGATGAAGCTTCGGGAGTTGATAGTGTCTCAGTCTGATGTGGTCTCTCTTACACCATTTCTAGCAGAAATCTGTCAATGTTTCTGACATAGCCATGACATTTTTCTTTAGTTTTTTGTGATGTTGTAAGCCTCTCCCACCTTGACTTCTACATCACTAAGGTGGTTTTATTGGAAATTGGGAAAGACGGAAATGATCACTTGCGAACACATTGCCATTTGACCCAGAGGTCCTCATCAAATTGCCATTTGACCCAGCGGTCCTCATCAATAGTCAATTGCCTGTTAATGGTAACTGGCCTACCACTTCCAGAACAAACACTATACTTCTGGTAACACAATATAGAAACAAGTGAAAGAGGTACTCAGCTTTCTTGGCCATTTGTTAGCATTCTACCAAGTAGTGGGTCCATCTCTCTCTTTTCTTGTTAACCTCTTACATAGTTTTCTTTTTTAAAAAATCTAGTTTCTTTCTAGTGTTCTTGATGTTGGTGGTCTCTGCCCTAACAGATAGGGGACAGTGTTGTGTGTTTATGGGACAGTCTGAGCTCCTAGAGTCCCCTGCACAGTCTTGCTGGCGACATGGATACATCCCTCTCTTCTTCCTGGATTGAGGTTGTAGGTAATTTTAGTGTCAGCCTCTTAGGATTTTTCAGGGTATCCTATGGGTCTTGGATTATTTTCTAAATTGGGGTTTCTGGCTTTGGGGTCATAGCTACATTTTCTCTGAATCTTTTAAAAGCTACCTTTTTCTGATCTAGCTTGCTACTAACTTAGGACAAATAAATTCAGTCTGTAGCCTTTTCCCCAAATTTTTTAAGAACCAAAAGACAGAATATGAAAGAATGGTAGAGCCCAAATCACCATGAAGTTTGTATGAACAAAACCTTTTAGGAGAGGAGAGGATTATGAGCCAGATAAAGCCCACTTTACCAACACTTACTCCTGGCCCTGATCCCAACTATCTACAGCTACATCTGTGTCAATATCCCAAGTGTTTGAAGATAATGCTACATAATAATCATGTAGGATGTGTAGGTATGAAGGCCACTACAAAACCCAACAGTGTATTCTTATGCTGGATACAACCATGAATAACTATGGCCCTTTGATTTGAGTCTGTGGTCACTTGGAATTTCCTGCCGGTGTTTACCTCTTGACTTTCCAGATACTGTAATGCCAAAAATAGTTTTCAAGAGGTCTGAAAGCGGGGTCAGTTTATGACTATGAAATGTGTAGAGGTAACGTAACCCAGGCACCTACAAGGACTTTGAGGTGTTTATGCTCAGAGACTGAGTGGTGCCAAGGGTGCCATTTTGTTCTTCTCAACCTCCTTTACTGATGTTGGTGACTTTCCCATCCACATCCAAATAGCCCACTATCACCACAAACCCACCTCTTATCAATAACTTTCAGCCTCAGTATGGCAACCCAGTAGAAGCTCCTTTTTCTCCCCTCCTTCACATTCTCTAACAAGGCCCTGAGAAAATCAAAACCAGCTTATCATGTAGAAAAGTATCTTTTGGAGTCCTACAGAATTGCATACAACCTATCTAGCATCTTGAGGTCATAGTTAATGGGAACCCTATGGCCAAAGAAACAGACACGGCTCTATTGAAAGCAGAACCATTATAAAGAGAGGCTTCTTCCAGAGAAGCCTTGATGCCCTAGCCAAGGTACATACTTTTCTGTGGACCACGGCGCTCCTAAATACACCAATAATGAGGGACATCAAATGTGTCCTAGATGGATGCACCAGAGAGAATAGACCTTTAAAGACCAAAAAGTTACACCAGGGAGAAGAGACACTGTCTTAATCTAAATCCTGTCCCCATGAAAAAGCCATGGTTAAATTAAAGCAAATAGAGCAGTTGAACTAGCAGAGATTTTGAATACCCATTAATTTGCTTTGCTTCCATTCTTAATACATACTCTCCTTCTCACAGCCGAAAGAGTAAGAGTTCCAACCACTAGGTGGGTATCCTTTGGTAAGGATTCTCTGTACTTTGACTTCTTCAAGGAAAGCAAAGACAAATTGGCACTTACCTTGAGGTGTTGCATAAAAGTGTTTTATACAGAGCAGCTCTTCCCAATAGAAATATAATGAGGGCCACAAATAGGAGCCATAGTATAATTTTACCCCATTTAATTTGAAAAAATTTTTTGAGCCATAGAGTGTGAGTGAGGGGTATTGCAGAGGGAGAGAGAGAATCTTAAGCAGGCCTGACACCCAGCACAGAGCCTGACACGGGGCTCAGTCTCAGGACCCTGAGATCATGACCTGAGCTGAAACCGAGAGTTGGATGCTAAACCCACCAAGGCATCTAGGCATCCCATGTATTCTTTTATTTAAGTGTAGTTGACATATATACTATATTCATTGCAGGTATACAACATAGTGATTTGATAGTTCTATATATTTTTAAATGCTCACCGTGAAAGTGTAGTTGCCATTTGTCTCCATACAAAGTTATCACAATATTATTGACTATATTTTCTAGGCTTTATTTTCCATCCCGATGACTTATTTATTTTCTAATTAGATGTTTGTACCTCTTAGTCCCATTCACCTATTTCTGCCCATCTGGAACCTATTTCTGGTTCCCTTCTGGAACCACCAGTTCGTTCCCTGTATTTATGAGTCTGTCCCATTAGCATAATTTTAAGTTTTTTAATGGTCACATATTTAAAAAAGAAGGAAGTGAAATTAATTTTAATGTCTTAATATATTTCTTTAAAGTTTATCCAATATGATTTCAGCATGTAATCCATATAAAATTTATTAAAGTGATATTTTACCTTCTTGCTGTCCCATACGAAGTATTTGAAATCCATACGTAGTTTACACCTTCAGCACATCTCATGTCAACCAGGACTTTTTCAAATGCTCAATAGCCACATGTTACTAATGGCTACCATATCAGGAAACAGTTCTAAAGCATTAAGCATAGGCTGTCTATTATTATTATTATTTTGTTTTTCGTCAGGCACTAATTCTTCCTCACTGAGTTCCTTAATTAGTGCTTCAGGTTGAGCGGTGAAAGTCTAATTCCCCAGGTCATAACCCTTGCCTGTTCCTTTAAATTAGGTACATTCTCTGACCTAGCATTGAGACAGCCATGCCCAGGGTCATCCAAGGATTATCCTGGAAACTGACTTCGTGCCACCTGCTAACTCTGGCAGCCTGCTTTCTGATCTAGTCCCTTGGGACATCTGAGCAACACTGCAGCCTTCTGCACTCCCTGCTTACGATTACTTATCTGCAAACATTTGCCAACTGGCTGGACTTTTCCTTGGGTAACCTCCTGGATTGAGGATGGTTGTGACTCTCTAGCAACACAGGGCAGGTGCTAGTCCATACAGACTGTGGCAAAGTCTCTGAAAATTCCCAAATTTGAACCCATGAGCTTTCCCCCAACATGTATCAGTCTCTATGGAAGACCCTGTGAACAATATTTCCAATGAAATATATCCATAATTTCACCACTTCCCACCGGTTCACTGCTAACAGCTTGATTCAAACCACCATCATCTCTTCCCTGGGCTATCACAGTAGCTTCTTAACTGGTCTTCCTGCTTCTACCCTTGCCACTCTTTAGTATATTCCCCACACAGCAATCAGACTGATCCTGTTAACATGCAAGGTGGCTCATACCACTTCTCGATCCAAACCCTCCAATGGCTTCCCATCTCAGTCACAGGAAAAAGCCAAAGTCCTTACATTGGCCTATAAGACGCTTTGCAATAACTCTATTAGGATCCCGCCTCCCCACTCTCTAACTCTGCTCGAGACCTTCTTGCTGTTCCTTCTGCATAGCAGGCAGCCTCCTCCTTGGCACTTGTGTTTCCCCTGCCTGGAACTTGTACCCCCAAGATAGTCCCATGGCACGTTGCCCTCTGTCCTTCAGGTCATTAGTCAAATGCTACCTTATCAGTGAGGACAAGCCTTATCATCTTGTTCAGAACGGCAACCCCCTGCCAACACTGGATCTCCCTTCCTTGTTCAGTTTTTTTCATAGCACTTATCACCATCTAACATTATATACATTTTACTTACATATTTATACATATTTTTTCTTGTCTGTCCAGTTTTCTCCTAGACTCTATATATCTGGTTTACTCCTGAATTTCCAGAAGCTGCATAGTGCCTGGCACATAATAGGTGCCCAGTAAATATTTGTTGATTGGTTGAATGAATAAAAACAGTGGCTGAGACCTTGCCCCAGATTACCCTCCCAAGTGGCAAAAGGAAACAAAAGTTCCCTGATGCACGGAGAAACCCCAGGGCCCTGCACGTTAGGAAGGCTGGCTCTACTCCCTCAGAAACTCTGGAATGCCTTTCCTGGGAACCCCTCCACAAATCACTGTCTGTTCCTTTCTGACATGGGGTGTGGGTTGTCACAAATGCAAACAGACAGAAGGAAGAGTAGGAAGAATGGAAGAACAAAGTCGTTTGCCACCCTCGTGGTTTACCTCCTTCCAAGTTCGAAGCATTTTGAGGAATGTCTGTGATTCTTCCTCCAGGCTGACCCATATTTTGCTTCTTCCACAGAATTTCACAGGAAAAAATTATGCCCTGGCCACCCTGAGAAGACATGGGGGCTGTATGTACACATATAAAATGTAGTAAAAGATGAAAGCAAATTTTCAGATTACAAAAAAAAAAAACACCCCAGAATCCATCAACCAGATGGCTTATTCAGCCTGAGTAATGACTAAAATTTCCTGATTTCTCCGCTTTCTTTGAAACTACACCTTTAACCCCTAGTTCACATATTTGCTCAAAATACCATCTCTGTTAGGCAAAGTAACTTCTATCTAAATTTCCCTATATAGATGTTAAAGTACTTGTGTTATTAGTTTCCCACTGAGTTGAAATACAAATGACTTTAGCTACACAATATAGTCATCTAGATATTCGGGTCACAAAAACTAGCAAGGGCTAATCTTTTTATTCAGTATGAGTAAAATCTAGAACCCTTAGGTGGAGCAAATCTTGGATACCTGGGTCATTTGAGGAAGACTTCAGACATGAAAAATATCTGAGGATTGAACTCCAGTTGGATCCGAGCGACAATAGTGGACAATGACGGTGTGGTTACTGGGGATAGCCTGCCAGCCTTGGCCCACTGAGTCAGATCCAGAGCCCACCTTCTCTCCTCCCACATGTCGACCTGGTCTGTCTGTCCCTCTCAGACATCTGGTACAGAAGTCCTGCAGACTAAGGACATTATACATTTGTTGCAGCTTGGCGTCCTTAGATTTCGTGGGAACTCTAGTGGTCCAACATTCCTCTGCATGCTGGTCTATTTCCTAAGACACAATGCTACGTTCCAAAGCTACAAATAGTAGAAAGGTCAGATAGAGTACCTACCCTCATGGAGCATGTAGCTGACTCAGGGAAGACAGACTTCGAACGACTGAACAATCACTGCATTCTCTGAAAAGTTATCTGGATCTGTCAGATCATGAGTCTTCATGAATTGTCGACTGGTTAACATCACTTTTCTGTCACCACCTTCTCTGTCCTGGCCTCCTTCCTGAGGCTCAGGGCAGATACCACCAACTACATCGAGTGACTGTGTTGCACTTCAGTGGGACAAAAATGGGAGGGAAAACTACATTCGTAGCTGTTAACCAATATTTACTGAGTGATTATTTTACAGTAGATGCATCTCATGTATTATATCATTTAATTATCATAACAACTGTCAAGGTTGATGTTATTAGCAATCCCAGCTTTTTAAAAAGTTTTTATTTATTTATTAAGTAATCTCTACCCCCAATGTGGGGGTCAAGCTCATGACCCCGAGATCAAGGGTCACATGTTCCTCCAATGGAGCCAGCCAGGCACCCCAGTGATTCTGTTTTAATAGCAGTAATTACTAATGACATTTAGAGAGGTTATGTAACTTGTCCAGGATTAAATAGTTAGTAAATTAAAGGGATGGAATTAGGATTCGGTTGTTAGATACCAAGGCCCATATGTTTGAACCATATAACAATACTGCTTCTCTCATTTCTAGCGGCAACAGAGAAATCCAGCAAGTTACATCCACGCCAATTTTTCTTAATTATCCAAAACAGAATCCTTTGGAGAATGAAAGAACTATTAATAATTAACCCCCCTTCAGGATGGCAAATAAAAGCCAGGTTTTTTTAGGCAAATCAGGGCATGTATTTACTTTTGTAGGCAATTTTGGGCTGAATTTTCAGGAATGTGTAAATTTAAATCAAAGAAATGTAAAGTATTAAATACCTTGGTTTCCATAAATTCATAAATCTAAGACATCACTTATGGTTGTATAAAAGCTAGTGTTTTCATAGTTCCAGGTACCTAAGAATGCTAATTCTTAGAGAGAGAAGTCAATGAAAAATATACAAAAGATCCGTGTATAATCTTGGACCAACTCTCATTTTCATTGGCACTCATGCCTTTGAGTTAGCAGGGGAGCCTGATGATGAACGATAGGGCTTTATGTTCCCTTTACGATCTCACCTCCAGGTAGATGGTTGGATTCATTCATTCCTCAAAATATTTATTAAGTGCTCAAGTGTTTTTTGTGTGTGTGCGTGCCAGGCACTGGAGATAAACAAGCTGAATATGTCATAATGCCTGCCCTCTAGATTTTCCGTCAAGTGAAGGAGGCAGACACACAAATGATAAACTCAGTGGCATAATTTATGTCCAGGCATGGGCTCCCACTAAGCCTCCAGAGTTATGAAAACACTAGCCTTCTACCATCATGAGTTTATGCCCCCAAGTTAAAATAGTAAGGAAACCAAAGTATCTAATGCTTCACTTTTCTCTGTGACTTATAATTTCTAGATCATTTTAATATAAATTACTGCATTCAACCCTTACAATAACAATAGAAAAATGTACTCTAGCTTCATTTGGTAGATGAGGAATCTGCACCTTTGAGTTTTCCAAGACCATAGTGCTGATAAGCTGGGGGGTCAGGGTGTGAAAATTCAAGGTTCTTATTTACAAATTTATTTACAAATTTACAGAATGAAATTTGACCCTCAGAGCTATTGCAACTTCTCTTCGTTCTTTTGGGGATTATTCTGAAAATATTGAAATAGTCATTATCAACCACATACATAAAAATATGTTTTAAAGACCAAGTGATCTTTACATCAACATAAATTGGCTAATCTCAAGATTAGCCAGCAATATCCATCTGGTTAAAGGAGAGAAATCACTTAAATGACAGAAGTGGGACTGTTTGTTTAATACTCATGCACCATACACAGCCCAAAATTTGCATCCTTGCGGGGGCCCTGTGCCACTGGCCCCACAGCCACTCAAGATAGAAAGTAAATCCAATGCATGAAGCCGAAGAACTGGCTTTGAATGCCTACTCTCCCACTTATTTAACTCTGGGATCTCAGTTTCCGTCCCTGCACACGGGGATGATAACAAAGCACTTTCCTCCTTATGTTGAAGTTTATAAAAAAATGTAAGCAGACAACCAACATAAGTCATAAGCAACCATACAGAGATGACAGTTATTGCTTAAACCTTGAAACATGCCTTAAACACAGTGAAGTGCAAAGAGTTATTCAGAATCTATCACTGCTCCATTGAAAGAGTGCTTCAAGTTTATAATTCTCATGGCAAAAAGGACTCAACACCAAATACAGCTGGAGACCATCAGGAATTTTGAAAATAAGATTGGAATAAGAGTTAGGGAAACCTGGATTCGAATCCAGTCTCTGAGGACTTAAACTCTCTGAGCCCCATTCCTATAATTTGTGAAATGGGAATAAAAATATCTTTCCTGTAGTGAAGACTATAGTAAGTACAGAAAAAACCCAAGGGGGAACTCAGTGAGAGCAGGGATTGGTTTTGTCATGTGGACTGTTAATTTCCCAGGGTGTCACCCAGTGTCTCCACACACAAATGCTCACTAGTGAACTGACGGGAGCACTTTGCTGGCTCAGGATGAATGCTCAATGGGTTATCACTATTTTTATAAATAACACTTCCTGGTATTAGAGATTTGGGACCAAAGTATTGAAGGGCACATCACAATGCTTACAATGTAAGGGAACCCCTGGGCTTGGATGAAAGTCACTATGACATACCCAACAAGACAGACACCATGTCACCCCAAATTTAAATGTCATCAAGAGGCAAATGACACCTTTCTCAGTACCCCATTTTGGCAGTAAAAATTTGCTGTTTGACTCTCCTTATCAGCAGGGGCAATGGTATGTTCACACATTGATCCATTGTTTCACAAATGTCCTTTTATAACTCCAAGTTCAGAGCGCCCCATGACTGAAATCCTGTTCCACTTGCTACCTATGTGGATGGCTAGGCAAAAAAAAGCTGCAGTTTTTGTGAAACCTACCATTATATTCACAATTTCTACAAGTGAATCTAGTCATATTTACCAAGAAAATTCAAACACTTTGGGCAGAACTGGGAGAGGTCCTTATGTGTCCAGAAAAGCAAGCCTGGGCCTTCAAACTGACTTTCGGAGATAAAAACATATGATCTTAAATGAACACTTACTATGTGTCATCCCCTGTATAAAACTCTTTGCATGTACTAAACATATAATTATCTCATTAAATTATCCAGACAGCTCTGATAGTGAGTGATATGATCCTACTTTATAGGTGGGTACCAAGACCAGAACCTGCTATAAATAAATGTCCCACTTTTCTACATGCTCTAAATAAAAAAAGCATCTTCAGCAATTTTAATTTGTTGCCCACACAATTTTCTAAGATACTCTTTTGACTTTATGAGGTAAAAGGAACAAAACAGCTTAAAACTCTTAACTTCCAGTAAATAGAGAATTTGTCAGGTTGTGGGGAATGGGAGGGTGGGGACAAATACCCTTATAATATCACTTTGGAACCTCAACTAAAACACTCAAAATTTCCAGATTTTTGTATAGTCATAATCAAAAAATAATCCAGTGAGGGGGTGTCTGGGTGGCTTTGTCGGTTGAGCATCTGACTCTTGATTTTGGCTCAGGTCATGATCTCAGTGTCGTGAGATAGGGCCCTGTGGGGGGCTCCGCTTTGAGCAGGGAGTCTGCTTGGAATTCTCTCTCTCCCTCCCCTTCTGCCCATTCCTCTGCTCACTCTTTATCAAATAAATAAGTATTTTTTAAAAATTATCCATTGACTATTTAAGGATCCAGCTGAGACTTCACAACTTCTATTATTCTGAGAGCATTTGCTGCTATGGTTGCTTAATAATGAAGAGCAAGGAAATGAGAGCATGAGAGATTAATTTAGAAATTATTAATTTAGAGATTGATACAAAAACTTTATTCCTTTTTTGAGAGGTGATGGGTGACCAACAGACCAAATGACATTCCCACAGCGTGTTTTTAGTTCTCAGACTTTACCGGTGAGACTGAAGTTCAGGGTACAATTTGTTATCAACAAGAACCAAGTACATCAGGATACAGTTATGCCAGGATAAAAATAATCGTTAAGTGTTTTGGGGTGCCTTTTTTGCATGGCTTGCAAGTTCTCTTGTTTACCCTGGTAAACACTGAGTCATTTCTGTGAACCCTCTATCTGATTGATACTTGGCCTGAGCCACTCGTCCAAGGGATGGACATCTCCACTTTGGGGATGACGAACAGAAAAAGTCAAGGACACATATGTAAGGGAGGTCCAGGCCTTCTATCCTCAACAGCATGGATTCTGGTTCTGATATGTCGCAGATTCATAATACTAGTGTTACGCCATGCTGTTTGCAAAGTGCCTTTATCGCAAAGTTTCCTTTTTTTTCATCCAAAGAGGCAAATACACAAAGAAATTGAGGGTCATGGAGGCTCACTGACTTGCCCAAGTCGTATCAGTAGGAAGTGAAAGAGCTTTAGGTCTGTGGTTCTCACACCTGGGTGTGTATCAGGGTTATATGGAAGTCTCGTGTGCTTGCCCCAGCTCCTGATGTGCAAATGAGCAGGTCGAGGGGGGACCTGAGAACCTGCACTTCTCACTAATTCCTGGGTGATGCTGACGCTGCTACTGTTCCACAGACCCCAGGTTGAGGACCACCAGAGTAAAAGACGGGTTTCTGATTCCTAGCCATGTCTCCTCTTACTAAACCCCGCTGCCAGTGTATGACAAATGACCACAGCTCCACTGGCTTTCTCCCTCCAGCCACTTTAAATTAATCTTTCTTTAAAATACAAACCACAAAATCTTATTCTAGCAATTCAAACATTTTCAATTGAATATATTCTATCTTATGAAAACATTTTTACAAAAATGGAAAACGTCTTTTTTTCCCCT
The DNA here is from genome assembly GCA_002007465.1 of Ailurus styani. NCBI lineage: Eukaryota > Metazoa > Chordata > Mammalia > Carnivora > Ailuridae > Ailurus > Ailurus styani. The sequence continues at coordinate 2,028,597 of LNAC01000301.1, forward strand.
CCTGGTAGGGGAAAGAACATTTACAAATCATGTTATTAAAGAGTATTTTTTAAAAACTTCTGATTTGACCAGAAAATTCAAACTTTGATAAAGGAACTCATTTGCTGAAAAGAGATAAATACTAGGTAAAGTGTGGTCTGGTTGGAACTGATAATTTCATACCCCAAACCCTATGTGACTGTTCACAAAATGAAGAGTCTGAAACACTTACTTGAAGGACTCTGTAGTATTGAAGAGAAACTAATGATTTTAATTTAAAAAGCAGTTGGCTTCTTCTAAATCTCTACTATTAAACGTCAACTCTGAGCTTGGGTCTCTCGACCTTGAAACTATTGGCATTTGTGCTGGGTGCTTCTTCGTTGGTGCAGGGGAGGAGGCTGTTCATTGCATTATAGGATCTTTAGCAACATCCTAAGCTCTACCCACTGGATGCTGGGGGCACCTCCTTAGTTATGACAACCAGAAACGTCTCCGGACTTGGCCAAAGGTTGAGAACAAAGGCTTTTAAGAGAACTCTAGTTGACTGCTCGCTCCATGTCCCAGGCTGGGTAGGGCGTTTTGCATACAAGATAATTGAGCTGGTTAATTTCATGTGGCTCTAGACATGCTGGGGAGGCCTTCACCCCACAACGTCTTCTCATTGTTCCTGAAATGCAACTGTTTGTTTTCCTTGGGGCTAACCGCTGGCCATTTATTTCCATGAAATTCTTTAAAGGTACAGGGACTCTGAAGTAGTAACCCACTATCCCTCCCACTTGTGTAAGACTTGGGTTTAGGGACGCTGACTAATGCCAGAAAGGCTGGGACAGGGGAGGGGGGCCATGTTTAAAATTTACATGTTTTAAACTTAATTTTCTGAAAAAGTAATTTCTTCACACTTTATTTTCCAATGTCTTATTTTTGTTTTCTATTGCTGTTGGGATTGGTTTAAGAGACAGAACAATAAGACTGTTGAAAGGATGATCAAAGATGAAAAACCAAGTAAAAGGTGGAATAAATAAATAAGACCCAAAACGAAGTTGAATTGGCAGCTGTACCGGATAATTCAGTGAGCGCTGAGTTCCTGGAGGCCAAAGCACATAGAGTTTTGATAAAAGGCAAGAGCTGTTCAGCGCCGTCTGCCCTTTCAGCCCTGCTTGGTGAGAGCACCAGGAACGTGACATTTAATAATGACCAAATAACCCATCTGGCGTTACCGACTTAAAATCTATTTGCATATTTGCTATAAATGACTAAAAATGAGTGCTTCCAGGATATTAGCATTGTTTGCAAATAAAACTCTTGCAAATCTCTCCTCCTAAACATACAAACCAAGTTTAAAATGTAGCAAGTTATTCTTTTTATAATCCAGAAGAGTTCTGAAAATAGAAAATAAGGAAGTGGATATTTGTATTTATTTATACTCTAGCTCATAGAGATTTCTGGTAATTTTATTTAGTTTTTGCATTAGCCAGAAATTTTGTACGACTTTTTAAAAACTTTAATTTTGATATATTTCAGCTCCCAGAACAGTTTTTCAGGCTCTTTTGTACCCACTATTTCGATTTAACAAAAACACTTTGTCATAATTACCTCAGAGCTTTTGTTTTACATAAAATGGATAGGAAGGTAACCTTCCCTAACCAACTCTCCTTTTCCAGTCCCAGACAGAACTCTTATCCCCTTATCTTAGGTTGCTATATATTTTCCTTGTGCTTTTAGTACACACGTTTCCATAAACAACAGGCAATCTTATTTTGTATGTTCTGAGAATTTACATAAATGGTATCATACCAAAGGTCCATTCTTGATCATTGCTTTGTTCACTTAACAAAGTTTTCCAGTTTTAACCAGGTTGATTAAATCTTACTCATTGACCTCTGCTCTGTAGTAGTCCATGGTGTAATAAATACATTTATGTACCCTCTATTGATGGATGGGCAGGTTATTACTCCCATAGAGGTTGTAGCAGACTGTGGGAGGGCTTGGTTCCAGATTTAAACCCTCTACTGGACATCATAAGACATCTGACATCATCAGACTTTTTATTTTTACATAGTGTAAAGAGCTAACATTCTCTCACTGTTGCTTTACTGATTTTTTCTGATTACTATCAATATTATTTTGGGATTTTTACTTCCTCTCTGTGAATTTTTTTAAAAGATTTATTTATTCGAGACAGAGAAAGAGCATGAGCAGGTGGGGCAAGGGGAGAGGAAGAGAGAATCTCAAGCAGACTCCGTGCTGAGTGCAGAGCCCCATGCAGGGCTGGATGTCCTGATCCCAAGATCAGGACCTGATTCAGAAATGAAGATTGGGACGCTCAAAGACTGTGCCAACGAGGCACCCCCTCTCTGTGGATTTCTTATTCATAATCTTTTCTCATTGTAGGCAGCTGGAGATGGGGGAGGGATTGTTTGCTACTTATTCAACATTAATTGAAATTGTTTATACATTTTAGATGCTAATAAATTGTCTTTAACCCTTTAATGTGCATTTAAAATATTCAGTGGCTTATCATTTTTATTTGTTCATGGTGCCCGTTTTTATCTAATTATTTAAAATTTGATGTAGTGTCATTTATAAGAAAGCTTCATTTATGGTTGATGCTTTCATGTATTGTTTATGATATCATTGCTTATCCAGATAGTATAGTGATACTTTCTCTTTTTTTTTCTTCTCAGCATACTAAAATTTTGCATTTCACATTGAGAACTTTAACTTATCTAGAATTGCTTTTAGTGAAAGGCTTAAGATGGGGATTCAATTTTCTTTTTTTCTGTAATGAAAACCATTTCTCCAAATCAGATTGTAAGTGGCTCTTTTTTCCCCACTGATCTGTAATGACACCTGTCTTATAGACTAGCTTTACAACACACATGTATGCACACACACATCCACGTGCACACACATGCATAGGTATGTATATGGGCTTGTTTTTGAATTGTCTATTCTGTTTCATTGGTCTGTCTCTCTACAGCTGCAGTAATATTACCCTGCTTTCATTAGTCTGGCTCTATAATAACTCTTAATATTGGATCAGGCAAATTTCTCCTCCTAATTCTTCTTCAAAATTGTCTTGATTATTCTTGGCCCCCTCTTCATCCATATAAATTTTAGGATTAACTTTCTGCCAAGCCCATGAAAAACTGTCAGTTGTGACTTGTTGCATTAAATTTAGAGATTTGTTAGATGACAACTGACACCCCTATGACGTTAAATCTTCCTACAATGAAATATAAATCTCTCCAAAGAGTAATATCTTCCCTTATGTACTTCAACTAATGTTTATAATTTTTTCCATTGGGTCTTTCATATCTTAGATCTATTTGTAGGTAACTTACAGTTACTTACGCATTCCAGAAATATTCTTTTTATATTCTGAATATAAGACGTTTATCAAATACATGGTTTGCAATGGTTTACCTCAGTATATGGATAATCCACAGTTTTCGGAGGTCAACTGGTTATGATCTCCCATACAATGTTAAATAGAAATTGATAACTGGCATCACTGATTTGTTTCTGATTTTGAAGGGTGTACCCCTATCAGTAATTATGATGTTTGTTTTCAGTCTGAGGTAGATTCTCTTTATCGGATTGAGAAAGATTCTTTCAATACCAATTTGGCTAAAAGTTTTAAAATAATGATTGCATTGCATGTTTACATTTTTTTAAAATTACTGTGTGATTTTTCCTCCTTTAGTCTGTTCATGTGATAAACTATATTAACAAATATTTTAGTATTAAATCATATTTACCTCATGATAAATCCTACATACAAACATATACATACATATTTCTCTTTCTCTCATTCTCTTTCTTTCTCTTTCTCTCTCACACACACACTGAGTTGGATTCAATTTACTGGAATTCTTTTTTTTTTTTTAAGATTTTATTTATTTATTTGACAGAGAGAGATCACAAGTAGGCAGAGAGGCAGGCAGAGAAAGAGAGAGGGGGAAGCAGGCTCCCCGCTGAGCAGGGAGCCCAACATGGGGCTCGATCCCAGGACCCTGAGATCATGACCTGAGCCGAAGGCAGAGGCTTTAACCCACTGAGCCACCCAGGTGCCTCCATTTTACTAGAATTTCTATTTATGATTTTGCATATATACTCATGAAAGAGTGTGCCTTTTAAGTTTTCATTCCAATAATAGTTTGTATGCTTTTGCCATGGAGATTTTATTAGCCTCCTGAGATGATTCAGAGAGCTTCCTTTCCTTTGTTGTTTTCTGAAACAGTTGATGTAACACAACAGTGTCTGTTCCTAGAAGATTTGATAGGTCACTCCAGAAAAATTTTGTTGGCCAGTTCTTTTTCATAACAAGGAAATCTTGGATGTAGGTCAAATTTATATAATGATTATAAATAAATCTGCTCATGTCATGTAGTTTTGCGTTCGTCAGTTATAGTAATTAATATTTATCTGGACTGTTGTTCATTTTAATAATTTTAAAAATCATTGGCATTAAGCTGCTTCTCACTTTATATTTTTAAATATTTTCTGTCTGCCTTTATTTGTCCTTTTATACTTCCTGATTTTATTTGTTTATTTCTTCTGTCTCTCTTTTTAAATCAGTCATTCTAGAGAATATTTTTATTGTCTTTGCAATATGATAGCTTTTGGCTTAATTGTTTTTTCTCTATTGTCATTAACACATTCTCTTTATCATTTCCTTCTACTTTAAATGTTTACAATGTTGCTCTTTTCTAACTTCTTTTTTTTAAAGATTTTATTTATTTATTTGAGAGAGAGAGAGCACGAGTTGCGGGGGAGGGGCAGAGAGAGAGAGGGAGAAGCAGACTCCCCACTGAACAAGGAGTCCAATGTGGGGCTGGATCCCAGGACCCTGAGATCATGACCTGAGCCAAAGGCAGGTTCTTAATGACTGAGCCACCCAGGCACCCTTCTTGTCTAACTTCTTGACTTAAATGTTTAACTCATCCATTTTTAATTCCTCTTTCTTTCTAATTTATGTGTTAAAGATTATAAATTTTCTCCAAATACTGTACCAGCTGCATCTCATAATCTTTAAAATGTAGTGCTTTCATTGTCACTTAATTTTAAATATTGTCATTTCTGTAACACATTTTTAATCAGTAAACTGTTTAAAATATATTTAGTTAATTTCCAAACATATGAGAGGTTTAGGACTATAATTTTATTATTTTCTTATGTCTACTTATATCAAGGGGAAAAAAACAGATTGGTACTTTGATACTTTAGTACTTTTTGACAATTGCTTTGTGACTCTGTGCATGGTTACTTTTATAAATGTCCACTGTGTGCTTAAAAAGAACACTGTTCTCTAGATTTAAGATTAAGAATACTATTGTATAATTTTAGGATCCCAGGTTTCAATATGCAAGATATGTATTCAGGAGTTTTTCCAAATGTTTTGTGACTTTGCTAATTTTATCTGCTTAATTGACCTATCAGTTTCTCACAAAGGTGAGTTAACTTGTGAGTCTGTCTTTATCTGATTGCTGCTTTAGATACTGTGAATCTCGATGATGTGGTTCTTATAGGCCAGGGTTACTATAGTTTTCTGATAAATTATTCTTTTTAGCATTATTCACAGTGCTTTTTCCCTTTGATAATGCACTTGCTCTCTCCTTTTTTTTTCAAGTTTTTATTTAAATTCCAGTTCGTTAACATACAGTTAACATACAGTATAACACGTAACATTAGTTTCAGGTGTAGAATCTAGTGATTCCTCGTGTACATATGACATCCAGTGCTCATCACAACAAGTGCTCTCCTTAATACCCATCATGCATCTAGATCACCCCCGCCCACGACCCTTCCAGCAACCTTGTTTGTTTTCTATCCTTAGGAGTCTGTTTTCTGGTTTGCCTCTCCTTTTTTTCCCCTTATGTTCATCTGTTTTGTTCCTTAAATTCCACATATGAGTGTTGGTCTTTCTCTGACTTTTTTTCGCTTAGCTTAATACTTTCTAGCTCCATCCACGTCATTGCAAATGGCAAATTTCATTTTTTTTGATGTCTGAGTAATATTCCATTGTGTATATATACCACATCTTCTTTATCCATTCATCAGTCAATGGACATTTGGGCTCTTTCCATAATTTGGCTACTGTTGATAATGCTGCTACAGATGTCAGGGTGCATGTATGCCTTCAAGTCAGTATTTTTGTACCCTTTGGATAAATTCCTGGTAGTGCAATTGCTAAATCATAGGGTAGTTCTATTTTTAACTTTTTGAGGAAACTCCATACTGTTTTCCAGCCTGGCTGCACCAGTTTGCATTTCCACCTCCTTCTCCTGATTAATATTTTCCTGGTAAATAATTTCCCTTCAGGTTATTTTCAAACTTTCATTATCATTGTATTTCAATAGTGTCTCTTAGAAACAGCCTTAGCAGGATTTTGTAATTTTATTCATTCTGAAAATATCTGTCTTTTGACTATGAAGCTTACAAATTCATGTTTATTGTGATTACTGATACATGTGATTTCTTTTTGTTGTTTAATTTTTAGTTTTATCTTCCCCCACGGCTTTTTTTTTCCCCTCCTCTTTTGCTGCCTTCCTGGGATTACTTGACTTTTTTTTTTTTTAATTTTTTTTATTATTTGCCCCAGGGGTTCAGGTCTGTGAATCATCAGGCTTACACATTTCACAGCACTCACCAAAGCACAAACCCTCCCCAATGTCCATAACCCATCCACCCTATCCCACCCTCCCACCCCCCAGTAACCCTCAGTTTGTTTTGTGAGATTAGGGGTCTCTTATGGTTTGTCTCCTTCCCAATCCCATCTTGTTTCATTATTTTTCCCTCCCTATTGACTTTTCTTTATTTCCTTTTCTTCACCATCAGTCTTTAGAAGTCAAATATATTATTTTCATACTCTTTAGTGGGTACCCACAACTTTTAACTATGTACTCACAAAGTCTAAATTTTAGCAATATTTCCACATTCCTTCTAATGAAACAAAAAATTTTAGATGACTTACCCCACATTTCATGTTACTGTTGCAAAATTATAATTCCATATTGTTTTATTTAAAAAAATAAATGGAATTATAATGTCAAGAATTACTCTTTTTTAGAAAACAGTCCATATTTTTCATATTTTCCCTCACATTTTATATTTTCTTTTCCCATCTTTGCTAGTGCACCTGCTTCCTTCAGGTTCAGCTTCCTTCTTACCCAGGTGCATCTTTTAATAATCTTATTTCAGTGAGGTTTGGCAAGCGATAAACTCAGTCACTACATGTCTGACATACCTTTATTTCTTTTCTTTTTTTTTTTTAATTTTTATTTTTTATTCTTTGCCCCAGGGGTACTGGTCTGTGAATCATCAGTCTTACACCTTTCACAGCACTCACCAAAGCACAAACCCTCCCCAATGTCCATAACCCATCCACCCTATCCCTACCCTCCCACCCCCCAGTAACCCTCAGTTTGTTTTGTGAGATTAGGAGTCTCTTATGGTTTGTCTCCTTCCCCATCCCATCTTGTTTCATTATTTTTCCCTCCCTACCCCCCATGACCCCCCACCCTGACTCTCAAGTTCCTCATATCAGAGAGATCATATGATAATTGTCTTTCTCTGATTGACTTATTTCGCTCAGCATAATACCCTCCAGTTCCATCCATGTTGTTGCGAATGGCAAGATTTCGTTTCTTTTGATAGCTGCATAATATTCCATTGTATATATATACCACATCTTCTTTATCCATTCATCTGTTGATGGACATCTAGGTTCTTTCCATAGTTTGGCTATTGTGGACATTGCTGCTATAAACATTCGGGTGCACGTGCCCCTGAGGAACACTACCTTTGTGTCTTTAGGATAAATACCCAGTAGTGCGATTGCTGGGTCATAGGGTAGCTCCATTTTCAACTTTTTGAGGAATCTCCATACTGTTTTCCAGAGTGGCTGCACCAGCTTGCATTCCCACCAACAGTGTAGGAGGGTTCCCCTTTCTCCACAACCTCGCCAACATCTGTCATTTCCTGACTTGTTGATTTTAGCCATTCTGACTGGTGTGAGGTGATATCTCACTGTGGTTTTGATTTGTGACATACCTTTATTTCACTCTCTCTCTTGAATTATATGTAAGCTGGGCATTATCCCATCATTTTCTGGCTTCTGTTTTGTTGCTGGGTAGCGTGGTCAATTGAACTACCAACCCTCAGGAGGACATAAATTTTCGCCCTATGGCTACATTAAAATAAGTTTTCTCTGCAATTGTATCATGATTTATCAGATGTGGCTTTATCTTTTTTATCTTACTTGGTACTAATGTGCCTCATCAGTCTATACTTTCATGTTTGTAGTGAATTATGGGAAAAACTTCTATCATTTTATCTTTGAATATATTGTCTTCTTCATTCGCAAACCTCTTCCCAGGTGCCTGTTGAAATGTCATATCACTATGCTCCTGTCACTAACATCCCTTTCAAATTTCACATGTGGATAAAGGAGATTAAAAGCACACTTAAGGTGATGAGCACTGAGTAATGTATAGAACTGTTGAATCACTATTTTGTATGCCTGAAACTCATATAACACTGTGTGTGAAATATACTTTACTAAAAGAAAAAAGGAAAAAAAACCAACAAATTTTACATGTTCTATGTTTTGCTCATTCTGCATAGCATTCTGTGTAAATTTCCTTGTATTTAGCTCCAAATCTGTACTTTCATCTTCTCGTATCTAGTCTGCTATTGAGATTTTAATTTAAACAATTATTAGTTAATTTAACTTAAATAACTATTGAGTTTCTCTTTTAAATAAGACATTATATTATAGGCAGTTCACTCAGTTTTTCTTCAAATCTAATTATGTTTTAGTTTTCAGTCTATTTTTAAAATTAACTTTTTTGTCTCCTATTTTATAAACTCCTTCAGCTATAAGAACATCTAAAATAATGGAGATACTCATCCTCCTCTTTATAGTGTCTGCTGACTCTCCCTTATAGTGGATCATTTCCTCCTATGGTTTGTAATTTTTGACTCTGAACTCATCTCTATCTTTCTTCCTGCCAGGTCCCAAAAGCCAAGGTAGAAGACTGTACAGAGCATACACATGTGCCTCTGGTTTCTGTCTAAGACAAATCTTGACATGTGTTTCTTTGGTTAGAACACCAACATAATGTGGGAACATGCATTCCAGGCCACACTTGCAGACAGTTCAGGCCTGGGTTTTGATATTTCATGGAAAAGGTGGGGGCTATTTTGTCCATTAGAGCCCTAAGGAGAGACAAAACATCCCTGTTGTTTTCATGACCTTGTGGATAGAGGTTTTCTCCCCACTCCTGTATGGCAAGGCAACCCCATCAGGCTTAGAACCTGATGCATCTGCTTCAGCTCTTGCTGCACATCTTGAGCAGACCCAAGGCCACATCTTCTCAGTTTGCTCTCCCCACATGAACGTGAAAACCACAAGTCCTAGCTATTGGAAGAATTTTCTACATCCAGCATTTTCCTAGATTGCTGTAGTGTTCATTTTTTCAGACTTCATTTGGGCTCTTCATTCTGGTATCTGGAACTTTGTCTTTCTTTATTCTGAACTCATATTTAACTAATCATGTTATGTTTTGTGGGAAGTGTGGGAAGGAAATCTGCACTGGATCTGATATATATATTTGAATATCATTGTTGTTGGGTTTTTTTGGTCACTCATTAGCTGTGCTCTAACTAACTTCCTACTACCTCAGTTTCCTTCTCCAAAAAAATTGAGTTAATCATAGTTACTCTATTTGACTGCCATAAAGATTAAATGAAATGATGCATATAAGCTAGGCACAGCATCTGGCATAGAGTAGCCACATGATAAATGTGAACTATTAATTAAGTGGGATTGAGTACAGTTGGCAAACTTTAATTATGTTGTTCAATATCTATAACTCTACAGATTTTAGACATTATTAGAATCAGTTTTTGTTTATTTATTTTTAATAAACACAAGATTATGTCTGTATATTATGTACTTATTTTATTCTCGAGTCTTTTTTAAAATTTAATTTAATTTAATTTTTCAGTGTTCCAAGGTTCATTGTTTATGCACCACACCCAATGCTCCGTGGAATACATGCCCTCCTTAATACCCACCACCAGGCTTAAAGGGAGTAAAAAATCCATCTGGCCTACAACATTTTCTTCCTGACGATTTTTTAGTGTCCATAGGGCCCATGATTAAATATAGTCCAACCTCTGAACAGATGATATATTTTGAGCCCAAGCCATTATATGTGCCACTTGTGCCATTATATGTGCCACTAGCCATGTCTCTGACTTGATGGGCTTTCTCCAAACTGAGAGCATTTTCCCTGTGTCCTGGCTTAAGAAAGACTTTCAAGGGAAAGATCCAGCGTGTCAAAGAAGATGTTTATCTTGTAGTTAATAGGAACCCATGAATGGATTAAAAGCCAAAGAATGGCACAATGTAATTTGCATTCTGACGAGATGGCTACTTTTGGAGGAAAATATAGTAGACAGAATTCTAAATGGCCCCCAAGATTCTCACTGCCTGTGAGCAGGTGTGCATAACTTGTATAATCCTCTATCCTTGAGTGTGAGAGAAACCTGAGAATGATGACAAGTCATTCCTGTGATTTAGTTATATTGTATATAAGATTCTGTCTTGGCACCCTGGGATGGGGAAAGGATGGGAGTCAGAGAAATGTGCTCCTACTGACCTGGAAGAAAACAACTCTAATGTTAATGGAGCAGGCCTTGTGACAGGAAGAGCCAGTGACTTCTAGTGCTGATGGCCAGAAGGAAAGTGGACACCTTCATCCTACAACAAGGAATTGAATTCTACTAATAGCCCCATGACCTTGGTAAAGGGTTATGAGCTCCAGAAAGGAACATAACCCAGCTAACATCTTGTGAGATCTTCAGCAGAGAATCCAGCTAACCTATACCCGGACTTCCGACCTACAAAAACTGTGAGATAATAAATGGGTGTTTTTTAAGCAGCTAAATTTGTAGTAAATTGTGACATAGCAATAGAAAACTAATACAGAAAGTAGTACGGGAGACAGGTCAGTTGGATTGTTGGAATAATCCAGGCAAAAATGAGAAGAATCATTTCTTTTTCACTTGGAAAGTGGTTTAATGATGTTTTACAACAGAAACAAACTGTACAGTTACAGTAAGTTTAATATATATATAAAAATTACAGCAGCCAAATGCATCTACACAAAATCTATTATTTCGTTCTGATTCACTATCACCTACAGCAAAGCCTACAGCCTACAGCCAGCCCAAGCCTACAGCCCCTGCAGGAGGCCCCAGGAGAGGAAATCTTATAAAGGGCACTTTTAAAGAGATAGCACCTGGGTGGCTCAGTGGGTTAAAGCCTCTGCTTTCGGCCCAGGTCATGATCTCGGGGTCCTGGGATCGAGGCCCGCATCGGGCTCTCTGATTGGCAGGGAGCCTGCTTCCCCCTCTCTCTGTCTGCCTGCCTCTCTGCCTCCTTGTGATCTCTCTCCCGCTGTGAAATAAAGAAAAAAGAAAAAAAAAATCTTAAAAAAAAAAAAAATAAAGAGATAGCACCGCTCATATTCCCCACCACCTCCTCAGGCCTCTGGGAGGCATGTCAGCTAATTCTCCAAAATATAAAGTTGCTTGTGTTTTGGGTTTTTGAAATCAAGAAAATGTGTGTTTCCTGGGGCCCCAGATAACAAGGTCCCCTGAACTCCAATTTATGAGCAGATTCTTATAAAACATCCGTATCAGAGGGGAAATGGGTAAGCAGGCACTCTGGGGCAGTGAGGCTATACAATAGCCACTCAGATTGCAAAATTATCTAAGGAGAAATGTGAAAGGACTCCCAACCAACTATTTAGAAACTGTCACTGCCTCATTAAAGTTGCTGGATAATTTTGGAAAGTATCATTACACTACATCTTAAATTTCCATAAAAGAGAACTCAAACTCACATTTTAAACTTAAGTACATAAAACAAAAAGTTTCAGGAGGCCAAGAGGCCAATACCCATTATGACCCTCCCTTGACCATAGTGGAAAAACACCTCTGAATCAATATTAAAAAAAAAAAGAAAGAAAAAAGGAAGAAAAGAAAAGGTGGGGAGGAGGAGTTAAGATATTTAAAGACAGAGAGAAAGAGAAAGAGAGAGAGACATATTTAGGAAAAGAGGATCACTGTCTCTTTGAAAGGAAACACCTTCACACTGAGTCTATTGGAATGGAGATGATGAGAGTATTGAGTAAAGATCTATCAATCAAGGAGACATAATAAAACTCAACCACCCACTGTCAGCGTGAAGTGTCCTTGAATAACATTAGGTTTTCAGGTAGGCCTTGATGACTTTAACCAAAATGGGACAAATAGTGGTGAGAAAAATTTCAATGGGAACATAACGAGTTCAGTATGAGACAGTTTGGGATTATCAGCAAAAGTGACCATATTAATTTCCAGCTGCATATCCACGCTTCTTTGCAGTGAGACTTTGCAGCTCTTTCCACTAAGAAATGGAATCTACTCAACCCTTTTCTCCCACTCTTGACCTGTGACTTGTGTTGGCCAATAGATTGCAGATGAAGGAATGTGTGCCAGTTCCAAGCTGAGGCCTGAAAAGGCTCTGACTGCTTCTGCTCTTTCTCTTGGAACCATGCAGCCTTCATGTGAGCAAGCTTAGGCTGGCCAACTCCAGGATGGAAGACCATGTGCGCAGAAACAAGCCACCTTGACCGAGGCCATCCTGGACCAGCCAGACAGCCCACCTTACCAAACACCTGAGCATGGACACATGAGTGAGACCATCTAACACCAGAAGAATCACCCTACTGAGTCCAAGCCAAATTACCAACCCACAGAATTATGAGCTAAATCAATAGTTACTGTTTTGAACCACTAAGTTTTGGAGAAGTTTATCATACAGCAAAAGCTAACTTTTATAGAAATATTACATTTGAGATTCTTGTGAAATATCCATTTAGATATGAAGGATGCTTGAGTTCCAGAACTGGATCTTGGGAGAGCAGATGAAGTTCTATGTAGAGATTTATGGGTTATCAGCATGGGGATGAGAACTGATGTCAAGGATGTATATGAGAATATTCCTTAATTTCTGAATAAGATGTTAGTCTTCTGATCATGAAATATCATTCTTCATTCAGCTCTATTGCCATTATTTCTGATGAGGTGAATGATTAGGGAAAAGACCTCTAAGAGAGTGATTGATTTTTCTCTTGAAGTATATTGAGGTGTCATGCAGGTTGAATCATTCCTCTAAAAATGAAGTGTTTGGAAAGCAAAGTTTAAATTTGTCCTTTCATTGGAACTGTCTTGATTTTGCTTATTGGTAGACTTACCCACCTTCTGGATATCATATGTGTGTATAACATAGGTAGCTTGAAAACGAGAGATAATGACAGCTGTATGATTCAACATAACCTAAGAATTTCTTTCTCATGTGATACTTGCAATAACACTGCAGTTGAGGTGATGATTATCCCCATTTTACAGATGGAGAAATGGAGATTCCTGAGTTTCAAAATTGCTCAAGATCACTCAAGAAATAAATTTAAGAGCCAGTTCAAGCCTGGTTTTCTAACTAAAGTCTTTTGCACCTCCTACTACACTATCCCAGCTCAGGGACTTTTCATATATAAATTGATTTCAGTTCTTAACACTATTTCTGAGGTATTATTAATCATTAAAAAACCTCCTACATCTTATAAAGCTTTATTTTTGTCACCACCCCCCCCCCGCACACACACTTTTCTACAGATTATTTTACCCTGTCTAAAATCCTATGGATGTCCCTCCACATGGCCCAAGAAATAGGGCAGGACCAGACAGGGTTATGCTCCCGAGTGAGTCACGCTAACCTATCTTGTCATTAGAAATGGCTCTGCGTCTTTATCTGCCCACAAACTCTAATTAATGATCATTTAACTGTACTGTCAACTCTGTTTAAATTTGAGTGATACCAGTTGTTTCTTCCTTGGGCCAACCAATAGTAACAGGGGCAGGCATTCATGCATGCCATTGTCCGGGTGGCTCTGGGCCTATGGCAGCCCAGTTTAATGGGCATTCAGAGCTCATTAGTGAGGAAACACATCGGGAGTGACCGCTCCGGTGCCACACGTTGCAACTAATAGCCCTGCCGAACAGAATCGTTTCTGTTTCTGCTCACTTGTTGTGAAATCTTTTCAATGTCAACAAGTGGTCGTGTCGGCAGGAGCCCGCCATCCTGCCCAGCAGTTTTATCCGTTGCTCTCCTGAGCCAGACTTGTGTCCTCCTCCATTGTCCAGTCCCACAAAGGAGCCTGAGCAATCACAAAGCCTTCACAGCCATTCATCATCAGCTCACCGATTCTGTGGGCAAGATTGCTGGCCAAAGTTTGGGCCAGTCCTGTGGGCATGGCATGTTTGGCATGGCCAGGCCTATGCCCTCCTGCCTTAGGGATCTGAACAGCACAGACATCCAAGGTTTGAATTCCTTATCCAAGAGAAAACCAAAATGACATGCAACGTACAAAATTGGGCTAAGAATATACTATGAGCATAGCAGAAATTAGAAGTGTGGCAAGATTAGGCAGCTTATTTCATCCATAAAAATACTGTATAGTTTGAAAAAAAGAGAACTCTCTGATCAAAGGGGAGACTGCGCTAATTAGATCGGTTTATCTACTCACAGGATATATATTCTTTTATTCCTGAATAATTTGGTCTATTTTCCCAATACATAGAAGAGAAAGTTGTCTATAAAATGTCATGTAAACTTTTTAAGTTTTATTATAGGTTTTTAGAAAGACAGGCGATACTCCCGTTTGTGCCATGTTTTGACAACCGGGTGATTAAGAATTGGTCACATTTTTTTGAAATACAGAAGCACTAAAAATGATCCTCCAGATATAGCACCTCATACCGGTGTGGAAAATGCATTCTATTTTAATTAGAAGAATAAAATTTCCTGTGCTTGGGTGCCATATCTTTTCCATTCTTTCAAGTTTCTCTAAAAAGGGGCTGTTGTAATTTATTTTGTATTTGACAAAGTAGGCAATGTTCAACATGATAAGGATCCTGAGTCCCTCAAACTCACCCTTCAAGTCCCTGTATGCCTAGTATATCCAGCTTCTGTATACTCTTGTATATAATTCTTTTCTTGTCAAGACCTAGCAGATTTTTAAGTTATTGGCTTGTGATTCTGCACCCTTTGCTACACTGAAAGCTGCTAGCAAGCTCTTTCTACTTCTTGCTTATTTTGGTTGACTCAGCACATAGAGGTGAGTAGATGAGCAACAATGATATGTTGAATTAAGGATCACTGTCACAAAGTCATCAATAAGTAAACCTATGCCTTTATACTTTCAACCTTGTGGTGCCACAAAAAGAGATCAGCCAGTTAAACATTTTTGGAATGTTACATCCAGTCAACATACCTTGTAAATTTTGGACATTGATTATGATAGACAGAAATCACTTCCTGATCAAAATATTTGCAGTAGGACAAGCACATTTTTAAAATATCCATGTTCTAACTGACAGGGAGAATGTCTCCAAATTATTTTTACATTTTCTTCTTAAGATAGGGTTTCTTTTCCATCATATCTCTTATCATTGTTACTATCACCATAGCTTCCAATAACTGAGCACTCACTATGTGCCAGACACAAACTGATGATTACAGTCTTTGCTCATTCAAATCTGTCCAGCTGCTTTTGCTAATTCCATGAATATGTAAGGTAGTATGATGGCTGCACAGTCCTTCTATGCAGTGTTGTAGTTGCAGCACCTTGCAAAGGCTGTGTATTTACAAAATATTGTGAAATACTTCTACAATTGTTCTGTTTCAGATACTGAACAAATTTCTCTCTGGTGCTTACCTCACATAGCACTTCTAAACAATCTCTGTGTCATACATGTGTTTTAGCTCTGCAGGTGAGGGAATAAAAGAATATCTATCTATCCCTTGAGTAGATAAATCTATCTAATTGATACAATCTCCCCTTTGATCAGAGAATTCTCTCTCTTTTCCAACTAAAGACGGTTAAGCACATGGCCTTGCTCCTTTTTAGGTTGAGAGACTACTGGTGTTGGTTTTGAAAGGAAGTACCCAGAAGATGGCTAATAACTCAGACTTTGAAGTGTTTTTGTCATTATTAAAATAAGAAAAACAAATATAAATTCTTTATGGTTTGCTTTTTAAAAAAGTTTCTTTAGTATCCATAATAGGTTATTTCTGACCTTCACAAGCTCAATTTGGTTATAAATACTTTCTATGAATTATCTCATTTAATCCTTCTAAGGGCCCTATGAGATCAGTTTTGCTATAATCTCTATTTTACACATGAAAAAATTGAGGCAGGGAAAAGCTCACCAATTTGTCCAAGATTAGGGGAGCTAGAGAGCCAATGAACCAGTGTTCAGGCTTCTTTATAGACCCTGCGTCCTTGACAAAGTACATGCTTCCATTGGTTCCCATTGTGAGGCCAGGGCTAAAGTTTAAACTTACTTGGTATCTTTGGGCTGCTGCAGATGGAAATTTCCTTAAATAAGTCTCTCATAATGCCAGAGCTACCTTGGCAGCTTTAGCCCAGCGTCCCTAGTAAGGTGCCATGAAGAAGGCTGTTCTCTTGAGACTTACCCTGTTCTCCAAACCCTGCATAAGCAGACCGTCGCTGCCTGGCCACCTCTAATCTTTTACAATAGGATACATTGGGGTTTGTTTTGCTCTTGTCTTGCAATCCCCACAGCATGTCGCAGAGGAAGTAATATAGAACAGTTATTAAGAGCAGCTTTTGTGTCCCTGTCTGCATGGGTGGGGAATGGAGAGCTTTGCAGCACATTTCTTTGGGGGACTTTAAAAAGGGTAATTGAATTGTTTAAATCAAATTTGGGGCCCCCTGTCACAAATCATTACCTTGTCTTTCCTCTATCTATCTCCTTGTTTTTCAAATTAATGGCACATACCACACACTGACCTCCATTAGCTTAATTTGGTTGAGACATTTTCCAGCCCATATCATCAAAATGAGAGAGAAAATTATGTTGGCTAGGGGACCATCTGTGGAGCACAAAATGTTAAAGAAGCAGGCATTTTTCTGCATTTTCTCATTTTTCAGTTTTGAAACTATTCTATATACAACTCTAGATACTTATGGTTACTAACCCAACACATTTCTTAGATTGTTTACTTGGATTTGGTAAGTAAGACTGGTGTTTCTATTGTCAAGGATGAAATTCAAAATATTCTCATCCTTAAATCCTAACATATGAGCTACAAAAAAAAATGATTAAGGCCTTGACTTCTTAATCAAATTTTTCTCTTAACTAAGAATGCTTTCTATAGATAGGGCTATATTCTTTCTAGCATTCACAAGATGTTCTGTGAAATAAAGTCATGTCCAAGCACACCTGTTCAACACACTCCATTTTTAATGCATTGCTGTGTTAACCAGCACCAATTCCTTCTTTCTGTGAACCAAGCAGTTTTTCTAACTTTCCTATTGGGTTCATTATCATCAATATACATCTGAGCTTAAGAAATATGATGGAATATACATGGAAAGGTCACTAATAATTCAATTTAGTACACATTTTTTAGTATGTTCCAAGAATCACTCCATAACCATAGGACACGGCAAGGGGTGGAAAGTACACTATTTTTTTTTTAAGATTTTATTTATTTATTTGACAGAGAGAGACACAGCGAGAGAGGGAACACAAGCAGGGGGAGTGGGAGAGGGAGACGCAGGCTCCCCACTGAGCAAGGAGCCCGATACAGGGCTCCATCCCAGAACCCTGGGATCATGACCTGAGCCAAAGGCAGACGCTTAATGACTGAGGCACCCAGGCGCCCAGGAAAGTACACTCTTTACCTGAGTAAAGATAGAATGTATCTTACGACACACCCTTGAACAAAACATAAAAACTTGGCTTCGTGGGACTTACATTCTAGTGGAAGATGCAGATGATAAAATAAAATCAATGACTTTTGTTGTATGTTGGAAGGTGATAAGCGGTGGGGCGAGGGGGGAGGGAATCAGGAGTCCCTGGGCAACTACAGTTTTAAACAGGGTTGTTGGGAACAGATCTTACTAGAAAGTGGCATCTAAGCAGAGACTCGAAGGAAGTGAGATGTCAGTCCTGTAAAAATCTGGAAGGGGTGTTCCAGACAGAGGGACAGTTAGGCACAGACTCTAAGGCACAAGAGTATCTGAAGTGCTCAATAACCAACAAGGACACCAGTGTGACTGGATCAGAGCCATCAAGAAATGGAGTGGTAAGAAAAGAGGTCACAGATGAGGCAGGACTGGAGGCAGAATAGGTAAGGCCTGGTAGACTGCTATAAAAACACCATTTTTTCTGAATGAAATGGGAAGCCACTGAGTTCTGAGGGGGGATGTGACATGATCTGACTTATGTTTTAACAAGATCACTTCAGCTGCTGTATTGAAATAAACTGTAGGGACAAGGGGTCAATTGGGGGCTCTTACAGTAATCTAGGTGGTGGTGATTATAATATGATATAATTAACATCTAACATAATATATATTATACATTATATATGGAAAATATACTTATATAAATAAAATATACTATATAATGTATAATGTATAATAAATAAATAAATGTTATATATTACATTATATATCATATATCATATATGTGACATATATCATATTTCATATATGTTATATATCACACATATATGGCAACATATTAGATGGCAGCTTAAACCAAAGTAGTAGTAGAAGTGGTAAGAATGACTGGGATTCTGGATATATTCTGAAAGGATGTTCTGATGGATTCTGGTATGTGAAACAGTAGAGTCAAAAAGAATCAAAGATTTGGGGCATGAGGCAAAAATAAAAGGCTACAGTTAGAAAAATTTTTCTAAACATTGATGTGAATCAGTTTGTAAAATAATAAAATTAACTTTACTGTTTAATTTCAAGTGTTTCTACTTTTTTTTCACCTTTTGCACTGAATATTAAGCAATTTTACTGGGAAATTACTTCAGAACACATTAACAACATTTCAGTGCAGTCAGATGCACAACACAAACCACAGATATTTTTTCTCTAACAAGTATGTGTCTCAAATTCGATACAGCAGGCAAGGTCTTGAGCTCTCTGGAGATGAACAAAATTTGCTCCTGCCCTCAAGAATATACAATCGAGAGGTAAATAAAATATGTACATATGGAATATTTAAAGAGAAAGGGGCCAGGAAAGCGGTTCAGGTAAAGTGTTATGGAGAGTCAGAGGAGGAAGAGATGACTTCTAGCTTTTACGGTAAAAGGAGCTTATCTGTGGACAGGACTCATGAATTACATGGGCCTCTATTATTTCTGTTGAACTAAGAAGGAGTAACCTTTATGGTCTATGAATTCAAACAGAGCCAGGAATGGATGTTTCCTTTTAAGATTTATAGGAAGTGAGACTGATTTTTATACCTGTGTAGATAAGACATAAGAGGAGTTTGAACTTGATTCAGTATGAAATAGATGACCACTCATGGTGTTTCAACAGGGAACTAACTTGAAGGGACCCAATCTGCAAGATAAATGGGAGGAGGAAAAAACCAGTGACATGCAGCATAAGTAAGAAGGTAATGAAGACCTCATATAGGTTAGTGGCAGGCCAAGTAGGAATAAGGTCACAGATTTAAGAGATTGTGGGGTGGGCTGTTTCTCCCACCACTGCCTTGACTAAGGGGAAGACCTTGAGCTTTTCCTCTCACACCACCATGCTCTCTCTGAAATGCAGAACAGAGCCCTTTCTCCACATCAGGGGATAGCTGGGAGGGAGAGGTTTACAAAATCAGTGACAGGAGACTGCCCATGCACAGTAAGTAGGTAAGTCACAGTGAGTCATTTAGGACTTCGATGTCCTAAGTCCCAAGTCATTTCTGCTGGTTACTGTCCATGGATGAGCACCAGATGCCACCATGAAGGATCACTAGTGGAACTGCCCAGCATGATCATGTACATTGTGCACGGAGATGAACCGCCACCATGAGCACTGGCCCAGCTCTCCATGGCTCACGGGACTGGCTAAAGATAGGAATGGAGGTTGTGAAGCCCTGTTCTCCTTGTCCTAGAGCCCACAGGCTTCTCTCCTTATTAACCCTCTGGTCCTCTCATTTTTCCCTTCAACCCAAGATATCTGTACCTAGCTGATGTGGATAGGAAAGCTGGAATAATTTACCAAAATTTTCTCCGAATTCAGAGTTTAATACACTAATTTTCTTGGAGTCTTGGCTTTGAACTTGAAGAACCAAGATTGTTTTCTTCTGTGACACCCTTTACTACCCAGTGAATGGTGGTCTTTGTGAGACAAAATGTATGTGAGGAACCATGGGTCTAGGAGGTGGTGGAGTGAAACACTGTCTAGTTTGTCAGAATATCTTGCTGTAAGACAATATCGGGTTTAAATATTGATGGCCAATTGGTGACCGATTAGTGGAAGAGAATCTACAGAAATGGGAATAGGTATAACAGTAGCTAACTCAGAAGTGGTGAAGCTGAGCTGAGGACTCCTGAGACACCCTTGAGGGAAGAGACCAGCTCTTGGGAATGAGTGACTTCAGAGGTCTCTGCTTGAGGTTGAAACTTAGGGCTGTCTTTTTAGAGGAGATTATAAGGATTCGCAGGAGAAAATAAATTGCTGAGAAGAAAAGTGTGGAAAGAAAAGAGAAGGGGCTTTTTTGCAACGGGTTTGCTGCCAGAACACAGGTGTCATGAAAACCACCGCTCAACCTAAACCAAAATGGGAAAGGAGAAGACTCACATCAACATCGTCATCATTGGACACGTAGATTCGGGCAAGTCTACCACTACTGGTCATCTGATCTACAAATGTGGTGTGATCGACAAAAGAACTATCGAAAAATTTGAGAAGGAGGCTGCTGAGATGGGAAAGGACTCCTTCAAGTATGCCTGGGTCTTGGATAAACTGAAAGCTGAATGTGAACGTGGTATCGCCATTGATATCTCCCTGTGGAAATTCGAGACCAGCAAGTATTATGTGACCATCATTGATGCCCCAGGACACAGAGACTTTATCAAAAACATGATTACAGGCACATCTCAGGCTGACTGTGCTGTCCTGATTGTTGCTGCTGGTGTTGGTGAATTTGAAGCAGGTATTCCAAGAACGGGCAGACCCGTGAGCATGCCCTTCTGGCTTACACACTGGGTGTAAAACAACTAATTGTTGGTGTTAACAAAGTGGATTCCACTGAGCCACCCTACAGCCAGAAGAGATACGAGGAAATTGTTAAGGAAGTCAGCACCTACATTAAGAAAATTGGCTACAACCCTGACACAGTAGCATTTGTGCCAATTTCTGGTTGGAATGGTGACAACATGCTGGAGCCAAGTGCTCACATGCCTTGGTTCAAGGGATGGAAAGTCACCCGTAAAGATGGGAATGCCAGTGGGACCACACTGCTTGAAGCTCTGGATTGTATTCTGCCACCAACTCGTCCAACTGACAAGCCCTTGCGTCTGCCTCTCCAGGACGTCTACAAAATTGGTGGTATTGGTACTGTCCCTGTGGGCCGAGTGGAGACTGGTGTTCTGAAACCTGGCATGGTGGTCACTTTAGCTCCAGGCAATGTTACAGCTGAAGTAAAGTCTGTTGAAATGCACCGTGAAGCTTTGAGTGAGGCTCTTCCTGGGGACAACGTGGGCTTCAATGGCAAGAACATATCTGTCAAAGATGTTCGTCGTGGTAATGTGGCTGGTGACAGCAAAAGTGACCCACCAATGGAAGCAGCTGGCTTCACAGCTCAGGTGATTATCCTGAACCATCCAGGCCAAATCAGTGCTGGATATGCGCCTGTGCTGGATTGTCACACAGCTCACATTGCTTGCAAGTTTGCTGAGCTGAAGGAGAAGATAGATCGTCGTTCTGGAAAAAAGCTGGAAGATGGTCCCAAGTTCTTGAAATCTGGTGATGCTGCCATTGTTGATATGGTTCCTGGCAAGCCTATGTGTGTTGAGAGCTTCTCTGACTATCCTCCTCTGGGCCGTTTTGCTGTTCGTGACATGAGACAGACGGTTGCTGTGGGTGTCATCAAAGCAGTGGACAAGAAGGCAGCTGGAGCTGGCAAAGTCACCAAGTCTGCCCAGAAAGCTCAGAAGGCTAAATGAATATTATCCCCAATACCTGCCACCCCAGTCTTAATCAGTGGTGGAAGAACGGTCTCAGAACTGTTTGTGTCAATTGGCCATTTAATTTAATATTAAAAGACTGGTTAATGATAACAATGCATCGTAAAATCTTCAGAAGCAAAGGAGAATGTTTTGTGGACCATTGGTTTTTTTTGTGTGTGGCAGTTTTAAGTTATTAGTTTTTAAAATCAGTACTTTTTAATGGAAACAACTTGACCAAAAATCTGTCACAGAATTTTGAGACCCATTAAAACAAAAGTTTAATGAGAAAAAAAAAAAATAGAAAAGAGAAGGGAAGTAGGAGGAGAGTCAGGGGGATGACATATCACAAATGTGTCAAGCTGAATGGTTCTGGACAGAGAGGCAAGAGTTGTTCATGCTAGAGCAAGGTCAGGGGGCTTCAGGGTTATGAACAGGATTTGGCCACTCAGACACCCTGGTAATAGTCTTGGCTGCATAGTCAATTATTTTCATATGGAATTATCCCATAATACAACGCTCTTTAAATATTGTGGCAAGAAAGCCTTAATAATAATGCAGGTGGTACTTCATGATATTCAATCAATACTGGCTGGATGGGGACAAGGTAGATTGCAGTGGGTGTTGGGAAGGCACAAGAATACATTGCACAGGAGTCATTCAATAAATAAATAGCATGTTGAGAAAGAATGTCTCAGATGAGTTGTGAATTGTTGTAAAAAAGGCATTCTTTCGTTGTTACAGTAATAGAAGCAGCAGCTCAGTATAATTAAGATTTTGGTTAACAGACCTAGCTGTGAATATTTTCCTGTTGTAATGTCAAAATGACTGGAAACCCAAGGTCCTCTCAGCTAGGATAATGTCACAAAATCCTAAATTCAAATCTTGTTTGTCTTCCTGCAACTTAACAAAACAATGTGTAAAAGGAATCTGAGATTCTTTCTTTTATTAACTTTCTGCATCTATAAAGTCCTTCTAGGGGGAAGTTCTACCAAAGGGCAGACGATAAGAAAAACTGCTTCCTTCTCTCCTCTCGGATGGCTTAGACTTGGGGCTTATAAGTAATGGAAATCCCTGCAGTCCAGTAGCTATTGTAGGAAACCAAAACCCTTCACGATGCCCCCACCTGCCCAAGAAATGCTAGGAATCAGAGGAAGTGATCCTCTAACCAACCAAACCAAACCAAACCAAAAAAATCTGCTTTTCTTTCCTGTGTTCGGAGCAGTTACCATCATAGCATCTGTCACAAGTGCTATCAATGACATTCAAACCCCTCAGTGCCCTCTCTCACCGATGTTCTTTTATATTCTGGAATTTGGCAAACCACTAGATGAAACACTTTTAAAGACGCTTTTCCTCCCAGCAAGGGCAGAATTTAGTCCTGGGAAAAACCAACGTTGTGCATTCAACAGTATGGTTCATTTGGGGGGAAAAAGTGATTTCAAATGAAACATGTTATTGTTCTGT
This sequence comes from Ailurus styani, assembly GCA_002007465.1. Taxonomy (NCBI): domain Eukaryota; kingdom Metazoa; phylum Chordata; class Mammalia; order Carnivora; family Ailuridae; genus Ailurus; species Ailurus styani. The sequence continues at coordinate 2,052,154 of LNAC01000301.1, forward strand.
GGGTTTTAAAAGGCAAAAGGTAGATGACAGCCCAAAATATCTTTTATTTTTTTATTTTTTTTATTTTTTTTTTTTTTAAGATTTATTTATTTATTTCACAGAGGGAGAGAGATCACAAGGAGGCAGAGAGGCAGGCAGAGAGAGAGAGGGGGAAGCAGGCTCCCCGCTGAGCAGGGAGCCCGATGCGGGCCTCGATCCCAGGACCCTGAGATCATGACCTGAGCCGAAAGCAGAGGCTTTAACCCACTGAGCCACTCAGNAGGTAGATGACAGCCCAAAATATCTTTTAAATAAAGGACAACAGTTCTCTAGGCTTGGCAAATCATGCATGAGGAACAAGAATCTATGCCTTGATCACAGTACTTATAACTGACAATCGAATAATCCCAGTTTACAGATTAATTATAGATTTGCATTATCTTTTACTGACATTAGAATTTTTATTTGGATGAGAGTTTACATTTCTTCTGTTTCTTTCTCTTATTTCCATCTCAAACCAAAGAGAGGGCAGCTCCCCTATCATATTGCCAGACCAGATACAAAAACAGAAAATGAGGAGAAGATATAATGGACTCTAAGAGCGTTCTGTGACCCCAAAGAGATGTTTGTTCTTGTATCTTTTTTATCTAAAACAGGAGAAAAAAAACTTCACAGAGAAGTAAACCTGAGACACTGATTCAAGAGCCAGACAGTTCAATGAACAGGATAATCGGCGTAGTTTTTGACAGGTGCGGCTGCCTGCCTATAGCTGGCATATAATCATTACCATTTTAATAAGGCTCTAATAGGGGGGCTGATCATTCAATGGGGTGTGAGGATCCTAATTCAGCTCCCAATCCCACATGAATGTGCTAGAATTTGCAAGCTTTGTTTTCCTCTTTTGTACCTCTGAATGCCAATAATTACTGGCTATAGATTCAAAAATTCTTAGAACTGGAAGCTAAATTAGCTCTCCTAATACTGCACAAGAATGTCAATACTCATAAAAAAGGAAGCAAGTGGTTTTTTTGTATTCTCTTTTTTATTACACTTGTAGGCATTGTGAGGACCGGCAGTTGAAGTGGGCTGGCTTACTGCATGAATAATGACATTACTGTCTCTCACAGGAAGCACCCTCCCCTTTCAGGAACAAAAGTTATCCATTGGTCCCAGTGAAATAAGTCTTCCAAAAATCATACATTGCTTTTTAGCTTTCTGCCTTGCTAGTTGTGAAAGACTTCTCTCTGATCTGGTTTAGAGACATGACTTATAAATATTCTATAACTCCTAGTTGAAATGTAGATATCTCTCCCCTTCCCCCTAAACCTTTAACATTCCCAAAGTCTTTCTTCAAACCACTTGGGTTATAGGTGAAATTGCAATAATTATTATTACGATATTGGATAACATTTAGATAGCACAATGTGCTGGGCACTGTGCTTGATGCTTTTTTGTGTGGATAATTATATCCTTCGACACCTCTATAAGGTACCCATTGTTTTTTTAGGCCCGTTTACAAAGAATGACACTTAACGTAATTTAAAAATTTACTCAAAGCCATACATCCGGTAAGTGACGGAGGAAGGATTCAAACTGCCTATAACACAGATTCAGTCTGTGTTTCTTTTCTTTTTCTTTTTTTTTTTTTAATTTTTTATTCTTTGCCCCAGGGGTACAGGTCTGTGAATCATCAGGCTTACATCTTTCACAGCATTCACCATAGCACAAACCCTCCCCAATGTTCATAACCCATCCACGCTATCCCTACCCTCCCACCCCCCAGTCTGTGTTTCTTATAGGTGGCATTCAAATTATCTGAAGCTCCCCAAGGCTTGTGCTATTGAGTGGTGACTGTGCTTTCCCCCCATCCCACCTAACGCCACAAGGTGCCATAGTCATTCACTTCTCCAGTTGTCAGTAGAAACATTCCTCCATGGAGCTAAGACATCAGGCTGATGCCAGGAACACTTGAATTCCCCTCCTTTACACATCAGACCCCACTCTCTCCAAACAAGCCATGGAAAATGAAAACTTCAGATGTTGATAGGTAATCTCCAAAATGTAGATTGTCTGCAGGGACAACTTGCTACACTGCTGTTCTTTGGGAGTCATACTGGCTGCTCTGCCAGTTTTGAACACCATGAGTGGTGGAAGTTATGGAGCAGAGGCTTTTTGGATGATACCACATTTGTGCTCACCTTAAAACAAAATCTCTTTTGTGTGAGTCAGGCCATGCCAATGTTCCACGTACCTACATTTAAAATCTGAGAATACAGATTACCATTGTCAGGCCTAGTTTTGTTTGATCCAAATACTTTATTCATAAAAGTTTTATCTAAAAGAGACTTTCAATTTTACAATTTGTAGAGCCCAAATGTCTTGACCATTGTCACAGAGTAGACATGACACCAGAATCCAATTTTCACAATGTGTCAGATTTACTTTCATTATGAATCAAAGTCACTGGGGACCTTTAAAACACACACACACACACACACACACACACACACACACACACACACACAATCTCCACAGATTGCATCCAGACCACGTGAAACATCACCAAGAAAAGATACCATTAGGCTTAATTCTTATATGAAAGATTGAAGTCTCATTAACTGGTTTCTGATGGGCCAGTATAAATAGAAAAAGATAAACAATGCAAAGAGGTGTCAACTGATACTATATATTTATTTTCTTAAGTGTCCAAGTCTGACTCTGTGTCACTCAATACAACTCTATATTAACTACTGCTACAAAAGGACTCACCTAAAAATTCAGCAGCTGAGGGCAATGATAAACTTTTTTTTTTTGTCTCACAGTTTTTGTAGGTCAGGAGCTCAGGAGCAGCTGAAGTGAGTGATTCTGGCTCAGGGGTCTCTCATGAGGTTGTTACAATGGCAGCGAACACCCCAGTCACCTGAAGCTTGCAGGGCTGGGATGTCTGTTCTGAAAGTGGCTCACCCACATGACTGTCCCACTGACCCATCAATATCTCATCACGTGGATCTCTCCATGGGGTTGCCTGATTGTCCTCACACATGGTAACTGCTTCCACAGTTCCTAAAAGTGAACAAGGTAGAAGCCATAATATCTTTTATGACTCAGTCTTAGAAGTTGTATGCCATCCTTTCTTCCATATTTTATTGGTTGCACAGGTCAGCCCTACTCAGCATAGTAGGGGACGACACAGGGGCAAAAATATGAGAGTAGAGAATCACCAAGTAGCTACCATAAACTCTACCACAGAACTCTTGACTCTAGTGCTTCTTTGGGTGCAAGAGGAAAGAGGTAGCTCCCACTTAACTAACAGAGTAAAGCCAACTGGTTAATTCTCCACATGCAAGTTTACACAGAAGCAGAGACCCAGCAGGGACCCAGATCACAAGATATCTCATTTGTTTTTTCCATTAATGTCCAACTCATGTCTAGGAAATACAAAGACTTCTATTTCCTATTTAGTTATGTATTCATCTTTCATTCAACAAAAACTTGCCAAGGACCTGCCAGGCACTGTGTTAGGTATTGGATAACAATGAAAAGTATATCTAGAATGTACTCTCTAGAATTCAACTTCTACTTTCACAGAAGTGTACCACTGAAGTACTAGTTCCTCATGAAAAATCCTCCTAACATTCTAGGTTTGGGACTCCTTATTAAGGAAAAATTGACTTGTTTATGAGTCCCATTCACTTGCCATGTTCGCTAAGGATCAAAGAACTATCAGACCTAGGGAAATGTTAGACATATAAGATACATTTCCCAGCTGGTGCAGGGAAGGACATTTTGGCAAAGGTCAACCAGACAAGCATAAACCTATAAAAGGTGGCTTACAGTATTTAAACCTGTCATAATAGAGCTAATACCTGGTCTTTGTTCATAACATCCAACTCATTACATTACCTAGAGTATTTACATGCAAATTTTATATTTTTCATAAAGTTGCATATATTAATCATGTCCTATTGAATAAAAATATTGCATTAATGTAAGAGATGACTGAAATAGCCATTCCTGGCCTGACAGTCTTTTTCCCTTTAAATTGCTAGACCTCATTTATAGCTGCAATGTCCACAATAGCCAAACTATGGAAAGAATCTAGATGTCCATCAACAGATGAATGGATAAAGAAGATGTGGTATATATATATACATATATACATACAATGAAATACTATGCAGCCAAAAAAAAACCCACCACGAAATCTGGCCATTTGCAATGATGTGGATGGAACTAGAGGGTATTATGCTAAGTGAAATAAGTCAATCAGAGAAAGACAATTATATGATCTCTCTGATATGAGGAATTTGAGAGGCAGGGCGGGGGGTCATAGGGTAGGGAGGGAAAAAATGAAACAAGATGGGATCCGGTAGGAGACAAACCATAAGAGACTCTTAATCTCACAAAACAAACTGAGGGTTACTGGGGTGTGGGAGGGTAGGGATAGGGTGGCTGGGTTATGGACATTGGGGAGAGTTTGTGCTATGGGGAGTGCTGTGAAATGTGTAAGCCTGATGATTCACAAACCTGTACCCCTGGGGCAAGTAATACATTATATGTTAATTTAAAAAATGAATTGTTAGACCTTATTTTACTCATTAGAAAAAAAAGTGTAAAAACAAGAGTACCCATTTCACAGGATTATGTGAGAATTGAAGGCAATAATTTATATATACTACTTAGCACAGTGCCTGAACTGTAAGTGCTCAGTAAATGTTATTATGTACCAGTATGTTATAAACCACTCACAGATAACTGGCTTTACTTCGATGTTACTCATTTATTATCACTCTTTTAGAGAATTTCAGTGATTGATCAAAAACTCAAATTTCAAACTAAATTTTTCTCCTAAAGCCTTAAAATCCTCCATAGTTAATGGGTTTTCCTATGAGCTAAAGAGGCTATCTCTTCTACATATTTTTTTCTACATATTTTTTGTCAGTGTTATATGACTTTTTATAGCTGGTATCTTAAACAAATTACATTGTCATTTTGAACTAAAACCAGAATCACTGTCATCTATGACATATTTTTCCATGTGCAAAACAGGATGAATGTTTCCATTAGTCTTCTGTCAGTTAATACACCATAATTGGTATCTTACAAAGCAGGAATGTTTGTGCTAGTAAAATTATTAAACGGAATAGCAGGTGAAATTAACCTATGCTGTCCTCCTTCAGATAATATCCTTGAGTTTTCACTTACCAGGTTTTTCATTTGTCTGTTAACCATAACAGAGCAGAGCAATATATTTTGCCAAAATCCAAACTTCTGCTGATTTTGTGAGTATGGCCTTTAGAACCAAATTTCGACTTCCCTGCTTCCAATTTTGCTGAACATGAAGAAAATGTGATTTCCTGGAGCAAAATAAAAGGCTTAGAAAGAAGACTGAGAAGTCTCCTTAGATATCAAATAGCTCTTGCGAAACACGGTTTTGATGAAGCAGCGTAAGTGAATCAGAAACATATGTATTAAATTTCCCTTGAGTTACTTGGAGTTTCAACATCAAGGGATTAAGAAGGTGGTAGCGGATGCCCTTCAGTTGCACAGTGCCCTTTGAAACCCCGCAAAATATGTTTTGTGGGAGAGATTTAGTCAATCTCTCAAAACTTCAGGATATTCTCTGGCTGACCTGGAAGTACCCAGAACTCCGAAGATTGTCTCTTATTGCCAGATCTCCAGTCCTATTCCTAGATCAAAGAAATGGAGTTAAGTACCCAGATGCTGGGAGGCTTATCTGTACTGAAGTAATGATCCTTAGGTTTGTCATGCACTAGAAATAATCCTCTCTTTTTTCTGTCTTAAAACAGAAAAGAAATATTAGACACATTTTTCTTTACTGAACTCCAATTCTAAAGACAGTGCCCTCGGAAGAATTTGCTAAATTAAGAAGTGTGACTAGCTCAACTTTCATTTAGCTTAATTGAGTAACGTAACTCTTGGTGCTGCTTCCAGCCCCAATTCTCTGATTGTTTTGTTGTTAGAGGATGTCAACAGTTGTCTCCGAAGGGTGTTGGAGAATGCTTTAAAAATGCTCCAATTATATTATTAAACTATACTCCTAAAAAAAGATTTCTAACATCCCTATTAAAATGGAGAAAAGGTGGGAGAAGGAGTGAGGTGTCCAGAACTCTAATAACAAAAGGTCTGCTATGAGGTGTTGGACTTCCATGTGTTGAACAAATTCAGATTAAATTTAAATCCAGCAAGATTTGGAGACCATTCTCTTTGGAGCTTGGAAAAATTGGCAAATCAGCTATTAAAAATAGGACTGGGGTGTTTTATCTGTGTTGTCCTTTGTAATTAGGCTGCTGAATAACAGAAGTATTATCACACCAGGGTTAGTGCCAGAGGATTATCCAAAGTTTTACAAATGGGATGCTAAAGTGGCCCGAACAGGTGCACACACAAAGACTAAGGGAGGGGTGAAGCAAGAGAATGAAAGCTGAGGCCTACTACTTTCAGCCACATAGTAAAATTAATGGTTTCTGTAAATGAATGGCACGGTTAGATTACCATTGAACTTGTAAAATTAGAGGAAGGAGTCAGATTCTTCATTACACTCCTTTTTCTCTTTTTTAATTTGAACGGAGGAGGTCGACCTTAATTGTCGTTTTACCTCCAAAAAAGAAAATCTTTTCATTCGAATAATTTTGCAGCAGGCACAGTGACTCCTCAAAGGAATCGTGCTTTCTGAAATCTATTTTTTTTTTCCCCTTTCTGGTCTTCTCATGTGACCTGTGTGCTGCAGAGAAAAGTGAGTTCAATTTAAATGAGTTCATATTTGTGAAATTGGTACATTTAAAAAAAAAGGAAGAAAAAAGTAGCTATGACCTTAAAAACAACAGCAAAAATGGAAAGTCAAATGGGCTTCATGTAAGCAAAGGAAAGATAAAATTTTTTTTTTTTTAACTAAGATCTTTGCTTAGAATTGGAAGCAATTGTGTAGGAACTCCTGGATTCCAAGCATCCTCAGTTGGACTTTGTATTGGTTTCCCCCTAATGCATGTTTTCTAATATAATGGTTGTTCCATTCATTTAACCCCAAGTTATTCTTTATTATAACTTATTTGCAAAAAAAAAAAGACTTAGATTATTTAACTTTGGAAATTTAAATGTTTTGAAGCCACTCCACAAAGACAATGCATTTCCATTTCCACCCTCTCCCCTCCACTGTCTTACTCAGTTCTTCTGGAGCTGAATGGCACACATTTCTAATTTGACTCTCTGGGTAAGCATTGACTTTGCTTGACTGGTTTTAGATTACAAGAACCTGACAACACTGCCAGATTCCAGACCTTTCCAGGGCACCACAGGTATGTCTTGATTTTAGCCACTATAATGCATATGAAGTATGAAACTCAGCTCCCAACAAATGACAATATTTCAACCTCTATTTAGCTGTTACTGTTATTTCTGTTATACCACCTTTCTACCAACACATCCTCAAACACAACCTGCCAATATAAAATGGCTGCCAGTAGAAACAGGTTAGTGCTTCCTCACATGACCTCAGAATCTACTTGTAAGCATGACCCGTGGCCATGAAACTGCATCACTGACACCCCCTTCCAAGAAGGAAATACACACTTCGACTTTCATCATGCACTGATCAGATGATCTTGTCAGCCATGTTGAGATTATGAGTTCTATAGCTATTTGTGAAAAGTATCAAAGCATTTACATACATCTATAACTAAATCTTAAAACTGAGTTTTCTTATTTGTATAAAAATTTGGGAATTAGAAACATAGGTATCACTGACTGTGTTTGTACTGCATCAAGCTCTGTGCTAAGGACATTATGTCCAACATTACATTGAATTTTCCAACAAAACCTCTCTGGAAGAGAGGTAACATTTCCCTTTTTATAGTTGAGAAAACTGGAAGTTAGAAATATTAACAACTTTGCCAAAAGAAGGAGTAAATGGCAAAGTCAGAAAACGTACATCCAACTCTCTAATAATTATAGAACTGCACTGCACACTACATTGCTTTATATCCACTTTCAGTACAATATGTTTATTGATTGAAATCAAAAGACCATTCACATTTTCCAGGAGCCATAGATGACCTGATCTATGGTGTGGCAGTTTCAAATTCAGCTCTTCAAACTACCAACTGCAGTTTTGGCCATCTAAAGAACGACGTGCTTTAAAATCCATATCTGAGATGAAAAACAATTGATATTAAACAACTGACAGCAACAGCTTGAGAATCTAGCTAGTGGGGCTCCTGGGTGGCTCAGTTTGTTAAGTGTCCACCTTCGACTCAAGTCATGATACCAGGGTCCTGGGACTGAGTCCTGCATGGGGCTTCCTGCTCAGCGGGGAGTCTGCTTCTCCCTCTGCCCACCCACCCCCCAACCCGTTTGTGCTCTCTCTCTCACTCTCTCTCCCTCAAATAAATAAATAAAATCTTGAAAAAGAGAGAGAGAATCTAGCTAGCATTTCTATTAAACTGCCAGTAAAGAGATGAACTAATTTAACCTTACTTCACACATTTCTCATAAAATGAAGTTCTAAATCGTATGTTCAGATGATCAAAATAGAAGCTATACCTTGAAACATCACCTTAGACAACACCAGGGAAAACCCAAACATGAACCATGAACTTTGAGTGATTGTGATGTGTTGATATATGTTTGTCGATTATAACAAATGTACTCCCTGGTGAGGGATGTTGATAATGGGGGAGGCCAGGCATGTGTTGGGACAAGGAGGGTGTGGTAAATCCCTGTACCTTTCAATTTTGCTGTGAAGCTAAAATTGCTCTAAAAAAACAAAGTCTTAAAAAAGTAACCCTGAGCATGAAACTGGATGCTGGGACTTTGAAATTATTATTATTTTTTTTACTTTTTGGTCTATACTTGTGTGTTTTCTACTTTGGGCTTCCCTTCGTGTCTTCGTCCTCGGTTGGCATGCTCTTGGAACGTGCTATAAAACTGTTCCTGAAATGCCCATGGAACAAGTTCACCAGTGCCTTCACAGGAACCTGCTGGGCCCCCACACTCTTAGCTGGCTGTGTGTCTAATTCATATGAAGTGTCACTGAATTAGTTCTTTTGTAGTATGTTACCAAATAATGTCACGGTTCACCTACCGATTTACCTCTTGAATAAAATATGGTGGTATCAGCTTCTATGGTGGTAGTTTTGTAATATTTTTACTGGCTTTATGCACATAGGATTTATTAAACAGAGGATAATACTAATCATTTACAAGGATAGGAATGACTTTAAGGATCAGAGGTGAAAGCAAATGTTCGATTAATATTTGTAGACTAAAGGGATATATGAATGAAATAAAATGATGTGAGAGAAGAAACCACTAAACAGAGATTGGATGTAAGTGAGTTTAGCACAAAGTGGAAACATAAGGGAGAAAAATACTGCAGACAAGAATTCTAGGACTGGCTAAGCTATGTGATTACCATAGGCTAATCATTTGTCCTAGTTTGTCCAGAACAGACCTCGTTTACCCAGTTTATATCTACCTTTCTGGTATAATTATTAATATTATCCACTTTCACTCTGAGAAGTGCCCTAGTTCGAATGATAAATTCTATGGTCACTTGACATATTAGCATGTGACACTGAAAAAAATGGTTTAAATTTTTCCAGATTTTTTTTCTATATAGAAAATAAAATAGTTGAAGCAAATGGACTACATCTTACCTTCAGCTTCTCTGGTGTGTGAAGTCATTCCTCCTCTATTTCCCTGCCAACTCTTCCCACTTTCTACTGGGAATAGAAAAAAAAAGTGACAACATTTAAAGAGCTTCTGCAGAAACAAAATCAGATGGGAAGAGGGGAGAAATATATAGTTGTATTAGCAGTAAGAGTGAGGCATATCATATTTGAACCATAATGCAAAACATATCCAGGTTATTATGAAATTATAAGCCAAAAATAAAAATCTGAAAAATATGCAGCAGTGTACCCTGTAAGTTTAACAAATATCAAACTAACTTAATAATTAAGAGATTACTTGTTTTTGTAATGTTTTTGCAATTGGGATCAAGAATCAGAATGGAACTGAACTTCTTGAAAGCAGCACTGAATGCTAAAATATGATGGAGTAATGCCTTCAGAATCAGGAGAGAAAACTTATTTCCAGCCCAGAATTCTAGGCTCAGACAAACTGTCATTTAAGTGTGCACACAGAACAAATACATTTCCAGAAAGGAAATGGTTTAATTATCTTTCATGCACTCTTTCTCAGGAACCTACTACTGGAAGATGTGTCTTAACAAAACAAATAATGAACCAAGAAAATAGAAGATATGGGATTCTAGAAATAGGAAGTTCAACACAAGAGAGAGATGAAAGCAGACCAACAGTTTCTCTATGAAGAAAGATCCAAAACAATAGTTCTAGACCAGGCCTGGAGAATAATCTGTTCAGATTAGACTAACTCAGGGACCCTAAGAGCAAAGGGTAAGAAGATAGACTCTTTGGAACACCTAATATGTTTGAATGTATTAAGAGGAGGTTTTCACAAGTTGGAGAGATTTTGAAGTTAAATTAGTGGCTCATCTATAAATATAATAATAGACCTACTGATTACTAAATATTTATATAGCCCATGAAAGATGGGATATGAGAAGTGTGCCTGTGTGTGGTGGGGAAAACAGGTAGTTGCCGAGTAGGAAATTAACAGGTAAATATTTAAAACTGAATAATCAGAGTGCAAATACAGAAAGCACGCAGCAATGCAATGTAGCATAGTAGTTACATGTGTAGGTATTAATTAAAAAGATGTTGGGGAGCTAGAGAGCTAGGCTTTAAAACAGACAGGTGTGGCAGGAAGTTACAATCATAACTATGCCTGGAATCTCACCGCATACCATGAGGTAAACATTCCATATTGTTCACCACTAGACTCTGATTACCCCAATTTAACTTAGGATGCTGGAAGTCATTACTGGCATGGGTGCCACAGCTGTCCCTGAAAATCGGATGCGGCTGCCACCAGAACTTTGCCAGGAAAAATTCTCTCTTCCTATGTTGCTTTATATCACCAACCCCAGTTCAAATCATACCCCAGGGCATATGTTTGGGGCAGGAAGCCTGGGAAGACAAATTATCAGGTATTTTTAATTTCTATAGCAGGACACAGGCTCTACTTCCCTCCAGGAGCCATAGGTCAGGTAATTTTCCAATTATACAACTGGATGAGGCAGACTGTTCATTGTCATTTATACTCACTGCTTCTCCAATGGGAGAAGCACATTTATTTACCCCCATTGACTTAGGCTTAGCAATGTGATTAACTTTGGCCAATCAAATATGAGTAATGGTGACATATATCACTTTGGGACAGAAGCACTAAGGGCCAGCATATGGTTCTTCCAATTTACTTTTCCCTGCCTCTGAAAATATGGAAGCATGCTAAGATAATGCTTCTATCAGCCAGAGTCCCTGAGTACCATGAGCAAAACTCCTTGCAACCTCTGGTGGATGTGTAGAATAAGAAAGAAATCAACATCATTGCTTAAAACCACAACAATTTGGGGAATTACTTGTTACCGTAGCTTAACCTTGCCAATCCTAACTGACTATGGTGATTCAGTTGCTGCATAGTAAACAAATATGGCAAATGCTAATCATAGTACTTATCTGTATGCCAAACATCTTGAAACTTGTCCAGCCATACAAAAACCTCGTAATTATCAGCTGATAACTGTAAAAGCAGATGTTTTCATATTATTTCAAAAAACTATTCTTGGCAGCCCTTTGTTTGCCTTTGACTTACACTCTTTCCGACACTATTTCTATCTAGTTACTATACCTTATCTTTCTTTCCCACTCTTGCCCTGTGGAATCAGTCCTGATCCTTGGTTTTCCCAAACCTTGACTCCGACTTCTTTCAGAGACAGAGCAGTGAAAAAACAAACTAAAATTCTAGCCCTTGGGAGCTGACATTCTAATGGAGAAAAAAATGATAGAAGGGTTTATTTCCATAGCATAGAAATAAAATTAAGCAAATTAAAGATAAGCTAGTAGATAGAAGTAAAGGATACTTTCAGTTTTAAACAGGGCTGATCAGAGTTGTTCCCAGTGAGAAGATGATATTTGAACACAAACTTGAATGATTAAGGAAGTGAGCCTGTGGCCATCTGAAAGTATACTAAGGAGAAGGAATAGGCAGTGCAAACTCTCTGAAACAAAAATATACCCAGAATTTTTGAAGAACACTGAGAGGTTCTTTGGGGGGAACTCCTGATTTATTAGTATACATAGATGTCTCCTTTCTTTGATATAATCTTTTTTTTCTAATTTATGATTGCACAATCTGGGCTTCTATTTATTCCTTTGGTAATACCATCTATAAGTTTGTAGAGAAAGAATATTCTTTCTCTATTCCTTGTGAGAAAGAATATTCTCAGTTCTTTTTATCTTACTTTTACATCAGTAAATTACTTGGCCATTATTATCCCAGAGACTGGTGTGGGGCAAATTTTCCTCAATCAATTACAACTTTTTCTTTTTCTCTTCCCCCCCTCCCTTCCTTTCTTCCTTTCTTTCTTTCTCTCTCTCTCTCTCTCTCTCTTTTTTTTAAAACTTTTCCTAATGATCCATTTCACTCACATTCTTGGAAGCCATCAAGAGTTCATATTTGGTCTTGTTACTAATACCCAAAACAACCACCACTGAGACAGTAATCTCTAGGTGTAACGGAAGATGTGTAAGTGCTTGAAGATCTGATGGCCACTTTATAAAAATAAAAGAAGAAAACAGCAATGAAAGGATGTGTTCACAGATGTCTTCACCTCCTCTGAGAGCAACATGAGGAAGCACACTGGAGCTGACCTCAGTTTTCAAACCAGATATACATTCCTATAGCTGAGTTGTTTGAAGTTTGCCCTGTGTGGTTTCGTGTGCGGTATAAAATGTCAAATAAAGCATAGTATAAGATGTCAGTGTCCTTTTGGACAAAGCAACATCTGAATTTTCAGTAGGGACAAAATTACATTCATAAGACTAGAAAACACCCACTGCCATGAACAAGTCCCTTCTTGTCTTCAGATCAAGTCTTTTCAAATATTTCAAGATTAAAATAGACCATGCAAATAATACCTATAATCAAATTTTCTTCTCTAATACCTGTCACTCCCTAGACCTAAATTAACCTCCTGAGGGAATGCATTCAAGGTTTTCAATTTATTGGGTTACCGTCAACCCACAGTAGGAAGCACAGTAGATGCAGCCATCATACAGTTGACTAAATCTAAGATTTGGTAATGAGAATAAAAACTTTTCCATTGTATTTGACTATTAAATCAGAATCCAAGGAGATCACCCAAGAGATGGAGGTTAAAGGCAAGTTAACATGGTAGTCACCTAGGTAGTAGTACTAGAGTTTATAGAATAACAGTGACACCATATTCCTTTGTGCACTTCTAAAATTCTGGAATTATAGATTTGCAGTAATGAAAAGGAAGTAAAATGCAAAACAAATAAATAAATAAATGGAGAAAAAAATTTAAACCACATAAACTTTGATGCTGTGAATCCTACCAGCTGAATGACTAGGCAAATTCTTCTTATTCTTTTTTAAAATGATTTCAAAAATTATTTTAATTAATTTATTTTATTTTTTTATTTCACTTTATTTTATTTTTATTTTATACAGTGTTATATTAGTTTCAGGTGAACAATATAGTGATTCAACAATTCCATACATCACCCAGTGCTCATCACAAGTGCACTCCTTAATACCCATTCCCTATTTCAACCCCCACTTCCCCTCTGGTAACCATCAGTTTGCTCTCCATAGTTAAGAGTCTGTTTCTTGGTTTCTCTCTCCCTCTCTTTCCTTTGTTTGTTTGTTTGTTTTGTTTCTTATATTCCACATATGAGTGAAATCATATGCTATTTATCTTTCCTTGGCTGACTTATTTCACTTAGCATTATACTCTCTAGCACTATCCATGTAGTAGGAAATGGCACATTTTCATTCCTTTTATGGCAGAATAATATTTGATTTAAAAATATATATATATATACACACACACCGCCTCTTCTTTATCCATTTCTCTGTTGATGGATGGACACTTGGGCTGCTTTCATAATTTGGCTATTATAAATAATGCTGTTATAAACATACAGGTGTATGTATCCTTTTGAATTAGTATTTTTGTATTTTGTGAGCAAATACCAGTCAGGTTATTCCTGCATCATAGGGGTAGTTCTATTTTTACAGTGCAGGAAGGTTCCTTTTTCTTCACATCCTTGCCAACACTTGTTTCTTGTGTTTTTGATTTTGGCCATTTTGACAGGCGTGAGGTGTTATCTCACTGCAGTTTTGATTTTCATTTCCCTGACGGTAAGTAATATTGAGCATATTTTCATGTGTCTGTTGACCATCTGGATGTCTTTTTTGGAGAAATGTCTGTTCATGTCTTCTGCCCTTTTGTAACTTGATTATTTGGGATTTTTTGGTGTTGAGTTGTATCATTTATTTATGTATTTTGGATAGTAGCCCTATATTGGATAAGTCATTTGAAAATATCTTCTCCTATTCAGTAGGTTGCATTTTAATCTTGTTGGTTGTTTCCTTTGTTGTGCAGGAGCATTTTATTTTGTTGTAGTGCCTATAGCTTATTTGTGTTTTTATTTCCCTTGGACTTTAGGCAAATTCTTAATTTCTTTAAACCTCTGTTTTCTCAACCTTAAAAATGGGCTATAATCTATCAATTACTAATATTATGAGGGTTGAATGAAGCAACATATGTAAAGTACCTAAAACAAGCTCTTGTACATAAAAGACAGTCAACAACTTTAGTTCCTTCTCCCCTTACTTTATAGATGATTAAGTAAAAGCCCATGCAGTATCAGAGAATTGCCCGGAGTTGGTCATCTAGTGAATGAATGGTAGAACTAAGGCAAATTTTTAAGCCCCTAATCCAGAACCCCTTTAATATTGTGCAAATGATTGCCATCAACTTTTTCTTGACTTTTTATTTTCATCAAATTAAATTTCATTTGTTTCTCTGTGAGGATGAAAATGGGACTGAGTCAATTCCAGTTGTGACTGAGTAAGAATAAATGTCACTAATAGAGGGAACTATCATGGACACTAAATTCAGAATTTTGATTCCTGATATTGAGTTTGGGGATTAGGGTGCCAGTGGCCATTTGGGTCCCTTCCATGATGTTCATGACATATCAGGGAGACTTGTTCTCACCTTCACCAAATGTTAGTGGGTCACAAGTGTGGAGAATTATTCTTTTATGGCATAACAGTATCACCTAGCACTAGGAATCTCTCCAGGAATTCTGGTGACTTTTTTGGGGACTTATCTCAGAGAGCTTTCAGTCAAGGATGCCAAACAGTTTCCCCCTTTGTCATTAGATGCTATGTGGCTAGTCTGGGTCAATGCGGCATAGTGGGTAGGAACAAAAGATTAGGGTTAGCTGCCTGGGTTTAAAGCCAGTTCTACCATTTACTTGTTAGGTGGCTTGGGCAAGTTACTTAACTTCTCTGCACTTTGGTTTCTTCACGATACAAGCTTAATCCCTTGCATAAAGTTTTTAGAAGAATGGTTGGAACACAGTAAGTGCAATGTGTTTGCTGTTACTAATATTATCAAACTCCCTCCAATGTGTAGGTCTCTCATGACTTTATAATCTCCAATACCAAAATATTTGTACCTTTCTTCTCTGTTGACTGGCATTTTACAATGCTTAATAGATGTTTTCTACATGAGGTACTCCAACTAGCAATTTAAATTCAATGCTTCCAGATTTGTAGAACATGTTAATTACATCTTCAATTATTTTTGAAAGAAGGAGGGCATAAGCAAACAGACAAATCTATTCTTTCATATCAGTCCTAATAATTTGATATTAGAGTGTACATACTTTGGGCAAATGAGTCTAGAACAAAGTGCCAAGATCTTCTTCCATGCAATATATATACCAGTATAATTTTATTTTTTCAACCTAGAAACTCGATTTGAGTTAATTGGCTATTATGAAAAATAGTACAGCACAGGCTCTGGGGTCAGACTGCCTGGGTCTGAATCCCAATTCCATCATTCACTGTCTGTTTGACTTGGGGAAATTTTACTAACCTCTTACCTCTGTTTCCTTATCTATAAGAGGCAGATAATAATTATACTTAATGGCAGGATTGATATAAGGATTAAATGGGTTATTATAAAGCACTTAGCACAGGCTCTGGTACATTGGAGTGCTATATACACATTTGTTTAATTATATAAATAAGGGTTAGGTATCATTAGAATGGCACAGATTGACTAGCATGGAATAGAATTCTCACAGGGCTTTCTCCTACAGCATCCATCAAGACCAAAAGAGACTTTACCCATTCACTGGAATAACTGAATAAGTCCCTCCTGTGACTTGGTAGGAATGGCTCTGGACCCAGTCTTCTTATGTATCTGAGAAAGTCTTCTCTGGCCCTAGAATAAGCACATTACCAGGCCTCCTAAGCTTAAAAGAACACACTGGGCTTGAGTGATGAATGTAACAGTGATAACCCATATTTCTCTACTTCCTGCCCTCATCTAATCATGCAAAACAATGACTCCCAGGCGCCTGGGTGGCTCAGTGGGTTAAAGCCGCTGCCTTCGGCTCAGGTCATGATCCCAGGGTCCTGGGATCGAGGCCCACATCGGGCTCTCTGCTCGGCAGGGAGCCTGCTTCCTCCTCTCTCCTCTCTCTACCTGCCTCTCTGCCTACTTGTAATCTCTCTCTCTGTGTCAAATGAATAAATAAAATCTTTAAAAAACAAACAAACAAACAAACAAACAAAAAAACAATGACTCCCTATAAATCACCCTAAAAACATCCCAGGGAGTTGCAATACAAGACCATACTTGCATTTGAGAATTTTGCCTGATATTGATGCATATCTTAAATATATCAATTTCTTGAACACAACCCAACCTTTGGAAATCGCATAGATGTCTCAAAGACATCTGGATGTTTCAGACACCACCTGCCTAAACCAAACTCAATGACTTCCCTTCCCTTCACACTATACTGGCTCCTTTTGAGTACTCTGCTCCTTTACCCAAACTAGAAAACGTGGAGCTGTGTGCAGCATCTCACACTTTCTCTTTACCCCCGCAACCCCTAATCATGCGCAGAATCCTAATAATCATGCTTCTAAGATGTCCTGTAATTCCTCCTCTCCCACAGCCACTATTCTGATCATACCTCCCATTGTTCATAAACTAGAAGTTGATACTGAGACTTCATTCTTATTTGCCTGGTTGGGTGGCCAAAAATAGATTGGTTGAGGTTAAAGTTACAAAACAGAAATAGCTGCTTTAAAGAATTAGGCAAATAAGCTTGATGGAATATTAGAGGACCTATGAAACGAGTAAAAAGTATAAATTAGTACAGAACATGAAACGGGTCAGATTCTGATTAAAGTGAAATCTAACCTATGGTTGCACTGTGCTATTTGCATGTGCCATCTACTCTACTCCATGGTAAGATTTTTTTTTAATTTTATTTTTATTCTTTGCCCAAGGGGTACAGGTCTGTGAATCATCAGGCTTACATCTTTCACAGCATTCACCAAAGCACAAACCCTCCCCAATGTCCATAACCCATCCACCCTATCCCTACCCTCCAACCCCCCAGTAACCCTCAGTTTGTTTTGTGAGATTAGGAGTCTCTTATGGTTTGTCTCCTTCCCCATCCCATCTTGTTTCATTATTTTTCCCTCCCTACCCCCCACGACCCCCCACCCTGCCCAAGTTCCTCATATCAGAGAGATCATATGATAATTGTCTTTCTCTGATTGACTTATTTCGCTCACCGTAATACCCTCCAGTTCCATCCATGTCGTTGCAAATGGCAAGATTTCATTTCTTTTGATAGCTGCATAGTGTTCCATTGTATATATATACCACATCTTCTTTATCCATTCATCTGTTGATGGACATCTAGGTTCTTTCCATAGTTTGGCTATTGTGGACATTGCTGCTATAAACATTCGGGTGCACGTGCCCCTGAGGAACACTACCTTTGTGTCTTTAGGATAAATACCCAGTAGTGCGATTGCTGGGTCGTAGGGTAGCTCCATTTTCAACTTTTTGAGGAATCTCCATACTGTTTTCCAGAGTGGCTGCACCAGTTTGCATTCCCACCAACAGTGTAGGAGGGTTCCCCTTTCTCCGCAACCTCGCCAACATCTGTCATTTCCTGACTTGTTGATTTTAGCCATTCTGACTGGTGTAAGGTGGTATCTCGCTGTGGTTTTAATTTGTATTTCTCTGATGCCGAGTGATGTTGAGCACTTTCTCATGTGTCTGTTGGCCATTTGGATGTCTTCTTTGGAGAAATGTCTGTTCATGTCTTCTGCCCATTTCTTGACTGGGTTATTTGTTTTATGGGTGTTGAGTTTGAGAAGCTCTTTATAGATTTTGGATACTAGCCCTTTATCTGATATGTCATTTGCAAATATCTTCTCCCATTCTGTCAGTTGTCTTTTGGTTTTGTTGACTGTTTCCTTTGCTGTGCAAAAGCTTTTAATCTTGATGAAGTCCCAATAGTTCATTTTTGCCCTTGCTTCCCTTGCCTTTGGTGAGGTTCCTAGGAAGAAGTTGCTGCGGTTGAGGTCGAAGAGGTTGCTGCCTGTGTTCTCCT
Source organism: Ailurus styani (assembly GCA_002007465.1). Taxonomy (NCBI): domain Eukaryota; kingdom Metazoa; phylum Chordata; class Mammalia; order Carnivora; family Ailuridae; genus Ailurus; species Ailurus styani. The sequence continues at coordinate 2,070,762 of LNAC01000301.1, forward strand.
CGAGGATTTTGATGGATTCCTTTCTCACATTGAGGTCTTTTATCCATTTTGAGTCTATTTTTGTGTGTGGTGTCAGGAAATGATCCAGTTTCATTTTTCTGCATGTGGCTGACCAGTTTTCCCAACACCATTTGTTGAAGAGACTGTCTTTTTCCCACTGGACATTCTTTCCTGCTTTGTCGAAGATTAGTTGACCATAGAGTTGAGGGTCCATTTTTGGGTTCTCTATTCTGTTCCACTGGTCTATGTGTCTGTTTTTGTGCCAGTACCATACTGTCTTGATGATGACGGCTTTGTAATAGAGCTTGAAATCTGGAATTGTGATGCCGCCAACTTTGCTTTTTTTTTTCAACATTCCTTTGGCTATTCGGGGTCTTTTCTGGTTCCATATAAATTTTAGGATTATTTGTTCCATTTCTTTGAAGTAAATTGCTGGTATTTTGATGGGGATTGCATTAAATGTGTAGATTGCTCTAGGTAGCATAGACATTTTCACAATATTTATTCTACCCATCCATGAGCATGGAATGTTTTTCCACTTCTTTGTGTCTTCCTCAATTTCTTTCATGAGTACTTTATAGTTTTCTGAATACAGATTCTTTGCCTCTTTGGTTAGGTTTATTCCTAGGTATCTTATGGTTTTGGGTGCAATTGTAAATGGGATTGACTCTTTAATTTCTCTTTCTTCTGTTTTGTTGTTGGTATATAGAAATGCAACTGATTTCTGTGCATTGATTTTATATCCTGACACTTGACTGAATTCCTGTATGAGTGCTAGCAGTTTTGGAGTGGAGTCCTTTGGGTTTTCCACATAAAGTATCATATCATCTGCAAAGAGTGAGAGTTTGACCTCTTCCTTGCCGATTTGGATGCCTTTTATTTCTTTTTGTTGTCTGATTGCTGAGGCTAGGACTTCTAGTACTATGTTGAATAGCAGTGGTGATAGTGGACAGCCTTGCCGTGTTCCTGACTTTAGGGGAAAAGCTCTCAGTTTTTCTCCATTGAGAATGATATTCGCTGTGGGTTTTTCGTAGATGGCTTTGATGATATTGAGGTATGTACCCTCTATGCCTACACTATGAAGAGTTTTGATTAAGAAAGGGTGCTGTACTTTGTCAAATGCTTTTTCAGCATCTATTGAGAGGATCATATGGTTCTTGTTCTTTCTTTTATTAATGTCTTGTATCACATTGATTGATTTGCGAATGTTAAACCAACCTTGCATCCCAGGAATAAATCCCACTTGGTCGTGGTGAATAATCCTTTTTATGTGCTGCTGGATCCTATTGGCTAGTATTTTGTTGAGGATTTTTGCATCCGTATTCATCAAAGATATTGGTCTGTAATTCTCCTTCTTGATGGGGTCTTTGCCTGGTTTGGGGATCAAGGTAATGCTGGCCTCATAAAAGGAGTTTGGAAGTTTTCCTTCCAATTCTATTTTTTGGAACAGTTTCAGGAGAATAGGTATTAATTCTTCTTTAAATGTTTGGTAGAATTCCCCTGGGAAGCCGTCTGGCCCTGGGCTCTTGTTCGTTGGGAGATTTTTGATGACTGCTTCAATCTCCTTACTGGTGATGGGTCTATTCAGGTCTTCAGTTTCTTCCTGGTTCAGTTTTGGTAGTTTATATTTCTCTAAGAATGCATCCATTTCTTCCAGATTGTCAAATTTGCTGGTGTAGAGTTGCTCATAATATGTTCTTAGAATTGTTTGTATTTCTTTGGTGTTGGTTGTGATCTCTCCTCTTTCATTCATGATTTTATTAATTTGAGTCCTTTCTCTTTTCTTTTGGATAAGTCTGGCCAGGGGTTTATCAATCTTATTAATTCTTTCAAAGAACCAGCTCCTAGTTTCATTGATTTGTTCCACTGTTCTTTTGGTTTCTATTTCATTGATTTCTGCTCTGATCTTTATGATTTCTCTTCTCCTGCTGGGTGTAGGCTTTCTTTGCTGTTCTTTCTCTAGCTTTTGTAGGTGTAGAGTTAGGTTGTGTACTTGAGACCTTTCTTGTTTCTTGAGAAAGGCTTGTATTGCTATATACTTTCCTCTTAGGACTGCTTTTGCTGTATCCCAAAGATTTTGAACAGTTGTGTTTTCATTTTCATTTGTTTCCATGAATTTTTTTAATTCTTCTTTAATTTCCTGGTTGACCCATTCATTCTTGAGTAGGGTGTTCTTCAGCCTCCATGTATTTGAGGTCTTTCCAACTTTCCTTTTGTGGTTGAGTTCTAGTTTCAGAGCATTATGGTCTGAAAATATGCAGGGAATGATCCCAATCTTTTGGTACCTGTTGAGACCTGATTTGTGACCCAGAATATGGTCTATTCTGGAGAATGTTCCATGTGCACTGGAGAAGAATGTGTATTCTGTTGTTTTGGGATGGAATGTTCTGAATATATCTGTGATGTCCAACTGGTCCAGGGTGTCATTTAAAGCCTTTATTTCCTTGTTGATCTTTTGCTTTGATGATCTGTCCATTTCAGTAAGGGGGGTGTTCAAGTCCCCTACTAATATTGTATTCTTGTCAATGTGTTTCTTTGATTTTGTTATTAATTGGTTTATATAATTGGCTGCTCCCATGTTAGGGGCATAGATATTTATGATTGTTAGATCTTCTTGTTGGACAGATCCTTTTAGTATGATATAGTGTCCTTCTTCATCTCTTATGATATTCTTTGCCTTAAAGTCTAGTTTATCTGATATAAGGATTGCCACTCCAGCTTTCTTTTGCTGTCCATTGGCATGGTAAATTGTTTTCCATCCCCTCACTTTAAATCTGGAGGTGTCTTTGCGTGTAAGATGAGTTTCTTGTAGACAGCATATCGATGGGTCTTGTTTTTTTATCCATTCTGATACCCTGTGTCTTTTAGTTGGGGCATTTAGTCCATTTACATTCAGAGTAACTATTGAGAGATATACATTTAGAGCCATTGTATTGCCTGTAAGGTGACTGTTACTGTATATTGTGTTTCTTCCTTTCTGGTCTATGTTTCTTTTAGGTTCTCTTTGCTTAGAGGACCCCTTTCAATATTTCCTGTAGGGCTGGCTTGGTGTTTGCAAATTCCTTGAGTTTTTGTTTGTCCTGGAAGATTTTTATCTCTCCTTCTATTTTCAGTGAGAGCCTAGCTGGATATAGTATTCTTGGCTGCAGATTTTTCTCATTTAGTGCTCTGAATACATCATGCCAGCTCTTTCTGGCCTGCCAGGTCTCTGTGGATAGGTCTGCTGACAATCTAATATTTCTACCATTGTATGTTATAGACCTCTTGTCCCGAGCTGCTTTCAGGATTTTCTCTTTGTCACTAAGACTTGTAAGTTTTACTATTAGATGACGGGGTGTGGACCTATTTTTATTAATTTTGGGGGGGCTTCTCTGTGCCTCCTGGATTTTGATGCTTGTTCCCTTTGCCAGATTAGGGAAATTCTGTATTAAGATCTGCTCCAATATACCTTCTGGCCCTCTCTCAATCTCGTCCTCTTCTGGGATCCCAATTATTCTAATATTGTTTCGTCTTATGGCATCACTTATCTCTCGAATTCTCTCCTCATGGTCCAGTAGTTGTTTGTCTCTCTTTTCATCCTCTTCTTTTTTCTCTGACATTTTGTCTTCTAAATCACTAATTCTATCTTCGGCTTCATTTATCCTAGCAGTAAGAGCCTCCATTTTCAATTGCACCTCATTAATAGCTTTTTTGATTTCAGCTTGGTTAGATTTTAGTTCTTTTATTTCTCCAGAAAGGTCTTCTATTTCTTTAGAGACAGCTTCTCTATTTTCTTCCATTTTTTTTTCAAGCCCAGCCAGCACCTTAAGAATCATCATTCTGAACTCTGGTTCTGTCATATTACTAATGTCTGCATTGATTAGGTCCCTAGCCGTCATTACTGGCTCTTGTTCTTTTTTGTGTGTTGATTTTTTCCGCCTTGTCATTTTATGCAGATAGGAATAGATGGATGAGAGAATTAAATACTAAGGGGTAGTGATGACCCCAGAGAAATATACACTAACCTACTCAGAAGAGACCTGCAACTGGGGAGAAAAGTAAGAGGGAAAAAAAACCAAAACCAAAAACTAACAAACAAACAAACAAACAAGCAAACAAAACAAAAATGCAAAATCATACAAAAACTAAACAAAAATGAATAAAACAAAATCCTATATCTATATTATCTATTTCTGTTTCTATATCTATGTCTGTCTATGCCTCTATCTCTATATCTATCTCTATCTCTATCTATCTATATCTATTAGATTGGTGAATTGAACAGACCCTATAAGTATCCAAAAAAATAAGGTTAAAAACAATGAAGGGATAAAATATGAATATAACAATGAAAATTTTAAAAAAAGAATAAAAAGTGTTGATATGATATAAGAGTTAAGAACGTTAAAATAGGAAAAGGGAAAATTTTTAAAAGAAAAAAGTAAGAAAAATTTCAAAGAGAAAAAAAAAATTCGATGAATTTAACTTTGAATGACTTAAGAATCATGGGGAAAAAGCCATGAATTGTCTCCGTTGCTATTCCGTAGTTCTGGAGTTCCGCAATGCTTAGCAGTTTTGAACTTGACTTTGACTGGATGGTTATTTATTTATTTTCCCTTGGTCTTCTGAGGGAGGGGCCTGTTGCTGTGATTCTCAAGTGTCTCTGCCCGAGGCGGATTCCCACTGCCCTCGCCAGGGGCCAGGCTAAGCAATCAGCTCGGGGTCGCTCTCGGGAGCTTTTGTTCCCTGAACGCTTTCCGTACCTCGTTGGAGGACGGGACTGAAAATGGCGG
>LNAC01000301.1:2075695-2121621 GCA_002007465.1 Ailurus styani
CCGGCAGATTTCTGCAGCTGCGCCCGCGCCGCTGCTCCCGGAGGAGGAAGGTGAGTCTCTCCCGGTCTGCCGCCCGTGGGGTCCCCGCTCACAGATCAGTGGCCCAGCTGGGCTTCGGATCACAGCCCAAGGTAACCCCGAGCTGAGAGACACCTCAGCTCAGCTCCGTCTCTCCCGCCGGCTTCTCTCTGAGACCTGGGAGCTCGGTCGTGCTCAGACATCCCTGGTCTTTTTGTGTCCCCACGGGTCCTAAGACCACACTGTCCCTGCCGGGGCTTCACCCCCCGCTTGGTCTCTGGGGCGACGTCCCTCCGTGGAGCCGGCTTCTAACAGTTCCGAGTCTGTGCTCCGCTGCTCGCTCCCCTGCCGGCAGCCGGCCCCTCCCCCCGGGTCTATCTTCCCGTCGCCTCAGATTCACTTCTCCGCACGTCCTACCTTCCAGAAAGTGGTCAATTTTCTGTTCCAAGAATTGCTGCTCTTCTTCTCTTCGATCTCTGGTGGAATTTGTAGGTGTTCAGAATGGTTTGATAGCTCTCTGGGTGAATTCCTGGGACCTGATGATAATCGGTCTCCTACTCCTCCGCCATCTTGCCGCTCCCCATGGTAAGCTTTTCCATGGAAAGGCCTATGTCTGGTTAAGCTTTGTATTAACCTAAATATTTTTCATTGTACCTAAACAAAAAGTATTGTAAAATAAATAAATGTTGTGACAGTGGGAGCTGTTGTCTTCAAGAATAGGTAAAGTATCTTCCTGACCAAGAGCTCTATGATTCTCAGCTCTTCAGATACTTTCTTTAGGATTATAGCTTCTAGCTCACAGCTCCCTATCATTCAGTTTTATTTAAATTCTCTCTCCCTCAATGCATGCTGCACTTTTTATTTGCATGTGGAGAAGATCATCTAATTTCTATTGCTCATGAGGAAGCCTGACTAGAAGCCGATGTGCATTAGGGGAAGGGCATAAAATATGGGGTCAGGTCTCACTAGGTTCAAATCATACTTGAGCAGAATTAGCTACGTATCACTGTAGGCAAATATCCTCACCTCTGTAACTGCCACTTTTCTTATCTCTAAAAATGTCCATATTAAAAATGTTCCATGAAGAAATGCTTTGGAAAATTAGTGATCTACATTTGATGTTTTCACCCACACTTGAGACTCAACAATATTAGTTCCCTTCCTTTTAGGCAGGTTAGTCAACACTTATTATTTCCTCTGAAAATCATTTTGCCTATTATTTTTTAGTGGGGCAAGCTATGGTTTCTCTTTGGAGGTCTTTGGAAATTTATACAAAGAAGGTTCCTTTTATCACTTCCAATGGCTTTGTATAGGTTTCAAGGGGTCATAAGCTATGTTCATAGAGGATCTCCCTGAAAAATCCCTTAACTCAACCACTCTTTTGACTAAACTATGGTTGCTTTGCATTCTTAGAATTCTCTTCCATATTCTTACAGACAATGATAATAACAGAGCCCTCACACTTAGTTTTAAGCTAATTAACCAAATTATCTTATAAAATGTGTGGTCTGGGGTAGAGGCATAAATTCTAAAAAAAAAAAAATAGCTGCCATTGATTGGTCACTGACTGCTGTAGCGGCTGGGGGGGGGGGGGAATACCTTTCTAATGGTTTATGTGAGGAACGACACTCTCACATCCCAGAGCACACTGCTCTTGTGGAACTGACAGGCTGGTGAGCAAAACTGCCTTTTACAAGAGATAATATGAAAGAAGGCTCTTATTTCTGTGAACATTTTTCTGTTTTGGCTACAAGAAAAAAAAGTGTTTTTGTTGTTTTGTTTTTTTTTTTTTTATTGGAGTGGGCTTAATTCCCCCAAATGAATCTATTCATTCAACTGAAATCTCACCAGGATTTTTTGTAGAATTGCAAGGCTGATTCAAAAGTGGAAGGGAAGGGTTCCATTTCTGGGAAGATGGAGTAGGTATACTTTATCTTTTTTATCATGCTAGGTACACAAAATACCTTGGACTTTATGTATAAAACAGACATAAGAACACTGAAAAATGGAGAGAAGGGAGACTGGCTAGGGAACTGAGACCTGCAAAATAACATGGAGGTAAGTTCTATGGGTTTCCTTTTTGAAGAATATATATATATATATATATATATATATATATATATATATATATANACACACACATATATATACACACATATATATGTATATATATGTATATTGTATATGTATACATATATATGTGTGTGTGTGTGTGTGTGTGTGTGTGTATATATATATATATATATATATATATATATCCAAGACTTGGTGTTAGAGAGGCCAGCAATTTGGAAATACCAATTGGCACAGACAACACAAGCCCTAACATAAGCCTGCTCTCTTTAGTCAAAAGACAAGGTAAAGGACAACCCAGCAAGACAGGGAACTTTTAGAAATAACTGCTCCACACCATCCAAATACAAAAGATTAAACTGCGACCCCAATCTCTCACCCCCAGCAACAAAGACTAGGAAGAAGGTTTAGCCTTTCACCCACACTAGGCTGTTAATAAGTTGCTTGACCATCACTGCCTCACAAATTGGGGGTTGTGTCAGAAAAGACTTGTATGTTGCCTCCCCTGTGCTTTCAGAAGATCGTATTGGGAACTTGGACTTCCATTCTACCTATCAGGAACGAGAGTTTCTATTACCTTCCCAGTTGGATAGTGCCAAAGGAGGCCAATGGAAAGTCAGAACCTTCATCACTAACTAGCAGTAAAGAGGACACCTCCATTCATGCTGTCAATGGAGGCCATTTGGGGAGCAGTAATAAGACACTCCTACTTCCCCCAGCAAAGGAGGTATCAGTGGAGGCCTACTGGGGAGCCAAAACTTCCATCCCCACTTAGAAGGGACCGGGACCAGCCCCCTTCAAGAATTAGAGGGGATGAGAAAAGTATGCAAAGAAATGATGAAGAAAAATTCTAGAATTTGGAAACAACAACAAAAAAATAAGTCTACAGATTCAAGAAGTTGAACATAATCTAATAAACACAATAAACCTAAAGAAATTCAGTCCAAAGCACATAATTGTCCACCTTCTGAAAACTAAAGGCAAACAAAATATCTTGAATGCAATGAAAGAGAAGTGACATCTTACCTACAGGGAGGTGTCCATATCCACAATGTGGATGACAGAGTATTTTTCATCAGAAACCACAGTGACCAGAAATGGCACATTTTCCTTTTTTTTTTTTTAAGATTTTATTTATTTATTTGATAGAGAGGAGACACAATGAGAGAGGGAACATAAGCACAGGGGGTGGGAGAGGGAGAAGCAGGTTTTCCACTGAGCAGGGAGCTGGATGTGGGGCTCGATCCCAGGACCCTGGGATCATGATCTGAGTTGAAGGCAGATGCTTAATGACTGAACCACCCAGGTGCCCCAAGAAATGGCACATTTTTCAAGTGATAAAAGGAAAGATGACATCACAACCCTACACATGTGTGTCATGAACACAGAGCTGCAAAATATCAGAAGAAAATTGATACAATAGAAAAGATAAATAGCCAAGTTCACAGTTAGAATTGAGGACTTTAACATACTCCTCTCAACAATGCATAGAACTACACGCAAAACTAGCAGTACCATTACCAATAAGATCTAATGGACGATGACAAGACACTTTAACCAACAAAGCAGAATACAGATTTTTTCCAGCGTCCACAGAACATCTATCAAGATAGCTCATATCCTGAGCCGTAAAACAAACCTCAACAATTTAAAAGAATTAAAATCATACAGAATGTGCTCTCCAACCATAATGAAATCAAACTGGAAATCAATGACAGAAAGATAATGAGAAAATCTCCAAACACTTGGAAACTAAACACTATGCCTCTAAATTTTTCTTGGGTTAAAGAAGTCTCGAGGGGAATTTAAAGATACATTTAACTGAATAAAAGTGAAAACGCAGCATAATACAACTTCTGTGACACAGCTAAAGTGGTATTAAAAGGGACATTTATAGCACTAAACTCATACATTAGAAAAGAGGGAAAGTCTCAAATTAATAACCTAAGCTCCTCTTAAACATCTAAAAAAAGAAGAGCAAAATAAGCCAAAAACAAGCAGAAGGGAGAAAATAATAAAGTTAGGTGCAGAAATCATTGAAATTGAAAAGAGAAGAACAATATAGAAAACCAATGAAACAAAGAGCTAGTTCTTTGAAAAGATCAATAACATTGACAAACCTCAAGCAAGACTGACACAGTGTGCCAGTATTAGGAATGAAATAGAGGATGCTATTACAGACCCTGCAGACATCAAAGGAGTAAACGGATAACTGGAGGAGCTCTGCATAGATACAGTTCACAACTTAGATGAAATGGACTAAAAAGAAAGGATTTTTAAAAAGAACTAAGCATAAGAGATACAACTCATAAGTTGGACTTAATGGGAGGGCCTGGGTGGCTCAGTTGGCTAAGCATCCAACTCTTGGTTTCCACTCAGGTCATGATCTCAGGGTGGTGAGATCCAGCCCGACAGAGCCCCACTCTGCTCTGGGCAGAGTCAGCTTGGCCTTCTCCCTTCCCCTCTGATCCTCCCCCTATTCTCTCTCTCTTAAATAAATAAATAAAATCCCTTTTTAAAAAATTGGACTTAATGAAATTTAAGAACTTTATGTTCCCCATAGAACATCATTATGAGAGTGCAAAGAAAAGCCACAAAGAGATTCTATAGTGTACATATTTGACAAAGGACCTATATTCAGACTACATAAATAATTCCTTTGCATCAGGAAAAAAAGAAATTCAGACAACCAAATAAAACATGGACAAGTGCCTTGAATAGGCTCTTCACAAAAGAGGATTCTAAATGAGTGATAACATATGCAAAGATGCTTAAGATCATTAGTTATTGGAGAAATGCAAATAAAACCACTATACGTCCATCAGAATGTCTAAAATAAAACATATGAAGAGCTCCTGGGTGGCTCAGTCAGTTAAGTGTCCAACATTTGATTTCGGCTCAGGTCATGATCTCAGTATAATGAAATAAAGCCCCATGTCAGGCTCTGTGCTGAGTGTAGAGCCTACTTAAGATTCTGTCTCCCGGGCGCCTGGGTGGCTCAGTGGGTTAAAGCCTCTGCTTTCGGCTCAGGTCACGATCTCAGGCCCGCATCAGGCTCCCTGCTCAGTGGGAAGCCTGCTTCCCCCCCTCTCTCTCTGCCTGCCTCTCTGCCTCCTTGTGATCTCTCTCCCTCTGTGAAATAAATAAATAAAATCTTTAAAAAAAAAAAAAAAGATTCTGTCTCCCTCTGCCTCTGCCCCTCCCCCTGCCGCTTGCACTCTCTCTGTCTCTTTAAAAATAAAACAAAATAAAATAAAACAAAATGTGATAATATCAATAATTGGTGAAGATTTAGATCACCTGAACTCTCAGAAACTACTGGCAGAAGTGTAAATTGCTAAAGGCACTTTGAAAAATTGCTTGACAGCATCTGTAAAACCGATTATATGCATACCTATGGTTAATATACAGTCACTCTTGGGTATAAACCCAACAGAAATGTGTATCTGTGTACACAAAGAAGCATAAACAGAACATTCACAGCAGCATTGTTTTTAATAACCGAAAACTGAAAACAGAACACAAGTCCATTAACAAGAAAATAGAGAAACTGTAAATATTCATAAATGAAATATTATAAAGCAATAAAATAAAATCTCTTTCAGATAAATTACTGCTACACACAACATGATAAATATCATACAGCAAATGATGAGGGCAAGAAGCCAGTCCCAAAAGAATTTATACTCTATAATTCCATTTAATAAAGTTTAGAGACAGGCAAAACTAGAGTCACATTTTGTAATTTGTGTAATGACTAGGCAGAAGCATGAGGGAAACTTCCAGGTTACTGGTAAGATCCTACATCTTGCTCTGGGTTGTGACTCCATGGATGTGTATATTCTTTAAAATTCATTGACATGCTCACTTCAGATTTGTGCACTTTGCTGCGTGTACTTTGTACTTCAGTGAATAATGTTTTTTGAAAATCATCAGGATTGGTCATTTGCCAGGTGCAGGCAATAAAAAGTGGCCATAGGTCTCTGGCATGAGTGAGTGGGCCAATAATAAGCTGTCCAACATGAGAAGAAGACTAGGAGGCAATGCCACTTACTGGCTCGCCGCATGGGGCCCAGAGCTACAGTGTCTTGGTTTGAATCCTGGCTCTGCTACTACTTCCGGGAGTTTAGGTAAGTTATGTAATCTCTTGTGCTTCTATTTCTGCAACTGTAAAAAGGTAATGATAATAGTAACACTCCATTCACAGGGTTAGCACAATGATGAAATTATTCGGTGTTCGTATAGTGCTTAAGTTAGTGCTTTATAGAAAGTACTTTATAGGGCACCTGGGTGGCTCAGTGGGTTAAAGCCTCTGCCTTTGGCTCAGGTCATGATCTCAGGGTCCTGGGATAGAGTCCTGCATCGGGCTCTCTGCTCAGCAGGGAGCCTGCTTCCTCCTCTCTCTGCCTACTTGTAATCTCTCTCTCTGTCATATAAATACATAAAATCTTTTTTTAAAAAAAGTACTTTATATATACGTGTTCTTAAAATAAATTAAACATTGAAGGACCCAGTTTAGGAGGGAATTAGGGAATTCGGTTTTGGACAAGTTGAGCTGGAAACATATCTGTATTTCTCTATATTGACAGATATGATAGAGGTCATAGGCATACAGGTGTTAACTGAAACCCTACAAGCATACGAGAGTCCTTCAGGAAAAGCGCTTATTAGAGCAATTCATGGAATGAGGATGGAGTTGTAGGCAACAAGAATCCCCCGTGATGTGGAGGAAGAATGGAAAGAGAGTTTCAAGGACAGTCAGAAGTACATAATTTCACAGGAGCCAAGGAAATAAAGCACTTCCGGTAGGGAGAGGAAACATAATCGCATTGTCAGTCAGACAGTCAACAGCTACCTTAGCAAGATGACTATCACTCCGTCGGGGGTGGAAGGCAGCTTGGAGGGGCTCACACCAAAATGGAAAGTGAGCAAGGAGCGAAAGGAGGCTTGGAAGAGAAAGGGAAAGAAACTGGAGAGAACTTGTTTTCCGCAGGATGAGTAGCCTCTAGGCTGCGGCAAGGAGCAAATCTGGCTGCAAGAGGCTGAGGAGATAAGAGAGGGAGAGGAGACTGTGGGAGGGTTGTCTAGAAGGGGCAGGCAGAGATGGGGTCAGGGCTTGCATTCCCCCAGGCCCTTCTCACTGATTAGTGGGTGTCCTCGTCTGACACCCACACTCAGGAAACTAGTCTGCTGACACTCAGTGCTGATGGCTTTTTATGATGATGTTTGGCAGCTCTCCTTTGGTGCTTGAAGATAAATATCTCTGAAGAAAGAATATTTATATGTTATGTGGCAAAAGTTAGGTCTTAAAGGGAGGAAAGGGAATTGAGAAGAATAAAATGGATGATGTGTTTCCAGATCTCTGGGTACAGCTTGCTGTGATGGTTGTCATTACCTCTCCTGAGGTCACCTCTCCAGAGTCGCAGCCTATCTTGGCCTTAAAAGGGAAAAGGATGAGTGTTGGTCATTGTTTCCTTAAGGCTCACAGAACTTCCAAGTCTTGAACTCTGACATAGCCAAAGGGAGGGATGTCAGTGTCTTTGGTAAATGTGTCATCTGATCACTGCCTAAGTTCAGAGGCTTTACTAACCGAGAGTATGGTCGAAGTCTAACTATGATCTGTTTACTCATTAGAATTACCTGTGGTTAATTGGTTATCTGACCCCTTTTAGCACAAACTTGCTGGTGTTTTTTGTTTCTTTGTTTTGTTTTGTTTTTTGTTTTCTCTCCCTCAGATTTGCTTATTTCATCCCTTTGCGGGTCACTACGGAACACTTTTAGTTTTATCTTCTATCCAGAAAATCATCTTTTCAACCCTCTGAAGGAACCCCATTAAAGTAATATAACATAACCAATGGGCCATTCAGAAATGTACAGAAAAGATTTGATTGTCAGTCTGGGAAGCAGAGCTGCGTAAGCAGGGAAGGCAGAGGTACTGAGAGCAGAGTGGTTTTTAAAACTTTTACTTCCAAGGCTATTTGTAGCATGTAAATAATAATGCTATTTCTGCTATTTTTGAAAGCTGGAGGAATTCACACAAACTGATTTGTTCAGAGTCTTGAAGTGTACTCATATGAGATTCAAAAACGAGTTTCTATAGAATTTTGACCATTTGGTATGAAAACCTCCCTAAAATATATTCCATTTCCTTCTCTTGATACCTAGAGTAACTAGACGTCCAGCCTTTTCTTAATGGCTGAGTTTTGTTTATCCAAGTCTCCACCGATAGAGAGCTGCTGAGGTACTTAGGCCTGCTTGCTGTGGCCCCAAGTGACCTCAGGTGGCCATGCTTTTTGCACCCTGCGGTTATTCTGTATAGGATTTATCTCTTATATACAGCCATGAGAACACAATAAAAACATTTACTCTCATTTTAAACATAATTAAAATGATTTGGTCATCTGGATTTCTAGCCCACAACAGATAAGAAGCTATGGCCTTCCCAGTGTCTGTTTCTGGCAGCCATCCCATCTAAATCTCTGCTCAAAATCCATGTGGGCTAAATACAAGGCACTGTGATAAGCACAACAATGAAGGTAGTAGAGTCTTAGAATGGTGTAGCGTTTTCTAGAAATACATCCTGTTTCTTCATTCAGTACCGTCTTTGGTCCTGACAAAACCCTGTGAGAAATAAAATAACATTTATTGGACATCTGTTGTGTACCAGGCAGTGTGAAGCTTGTTATAGTCATTATTTCATTTATTCACTCAACAAATTTTCACTGATGGCTACTCTGTGCCAGGCACTGTTCTAGGTCCAGGGAATACTGCAGGGAACAAATCAACCCAAGTCCCTACCTTTGTGTAGTTCATATTTTAGTGGAGTGACAGATAATAGCCAACCAATCAAATAAGTAAATATGTGGTGCGTCAGATGGAAGGAGTGCTTTGGAGAAAAAAAAGCAGGGGAAGAGGTTAGGGATGTGAGGAAGGGGGGAGCCATTCTGAGCAGGGTGATTGGGAAGAACTCACTGAGAACCATCTGAACAAAGAACTGATGGAGATCAGGGAATCATCCAAGTAGATTATCCAAGGAAAAAAATTATCCTAGTCAGAAGGAAGAGCAAGAGCAAAGGCCCTGTGTTGGGGATGAGATTTGTGTCCTAGGAGTAACAAGGAGCCAATATGACTAAAATATAGCAAACAAGGGAAAGAGTAGTAAGGGATGATTATAAAGTAAGAGATGATTATAAAATCCTCATTGAGAGGACTTTGGCTTTTATTCTGAAAAAGGAAAGGAAACATTGAAAAGTTTTAGAGCACAGGAGAAGTTAAGATCTGACTATATTCAATAGGATCATACTGACTGATGTGATGAGAACAGACATAGGGAGTAAGGATTGAAGCGGAAAAACTAGGTGGGCAGCCATTACCTTATCTGGGTGAGATACAATAGTAGTGTGAATACAGGGTTGTGACAAAAATGAGAAGATATAGGAGTCAAGGTACTTCAAAGATTGAGCATCAAAGATTTAGCATTGCTGATGAATCAGATGTGGAATTTGAGGATCAAGGGCGACTCCTAGGTTTGTGGTCTGATCAATTAAAATAACAATATTGTTATCACGGAAATGCCAAAAATAATGGGGGGAAGAGCAGACTGGGGGGAAAGCATAAGATGTTCACTTTGAAATGGCTTTCATGCATTCAAATGGGAATATCAAAGAGACAGCAGGTGTATGCATCTGGATTTTTAATTTTTTTCAGATTGGAGGCAGATGGGAGGAAATTTGATCAAGCGTAGCCAGGGAGAAGTTACTTTGGAGAGAGAACATTTCTTTTTTTCCCTTGAGATAGTTGTTTAGGAGAAGCTAGGTGAAGATGGAAGGAAATAATGAAGTACAGAGTATGTCAGAAAGCTCATTTCAGGTGGCCTCAGACTTCTAGATGAAATAACAGGCAAGGGAGAGGAACATACTCTAGCCTCTCAGACAGGGTTTGCAAGTATGTATCGAAAGTGCAACACTGTCCATTCTAGCACTCACTGCAGACATCACTAATCGACCACAGCACTCTTTCCTACTGATCTGAGATGCAGCCTTAATCTGGCAGTCCTTCTCAGTTCCATGCTTCTAGGTCCAGGCACTTAGGTCTTGAAATGAAACCAACTGCCAAAACTACTCAAAAGTGAGCGCAAGGCTTTCCCCTCTACTCACCTCATCCTGATAAAGAAGCAGCTCGGATAAGATCAAGTACAAACTGGATTTGTCATGGACACAAAACTAGGCTTCCTTAGTGAGAGGTGACATTTGCTGTGGGAGGATGGAAGACGTTACAACAGAACTGGATGGCAGCTCTTGTCCTCAGTATCTTCCCCCCGTTCTGCTCTCCACTGGAAGGAGGCAGACACATTGCCTCCCTTTGGAAGGCCAATAGGGAACTTGTTTTTCATTATTTTCTTGAAACATTGCCACTGCTATAAAAGGATCCACTTTATTGCACTTTATATCCTTAGGCATAGAACAACCTTCAGTTAGAGGAGACAGGGGATTGATTCTTCTGGGCAAGATAGGCTTCCCAGGGGAAGAAAATTTGAGCCTTTGTTCACTAGGTGGACAAATGAGAAAGGAAAAGTCTAGACAGGAAGATGCATGTAAGGGTACATGGAAGGACAGCGTGGAAGCAGAGAGGCATCATGGAATGGTGGACCCGTCACCATACGTGAGCTGGAAGGTGTGTTGGGGAGGGTGTTATGACACGGAGGCAGCAAAAGCAAAACTAGAAAGGTAGGTTGTAGTCAAACTATGAAAAACACTAAGGCTCTGATCCGCTTACAAGAGGCTGTAGGTTTTACAAAGCTGAATGGCAAAAGTGTGTTTTATTTTCTTACAATACAAATATCCATCCATTTAAAGGCTTACAATAAATACTAAAGGCTTTGCATGCATTGCTCATTTCATTCTGCAACCACCCAATGAGGTAGGGAGTTCGTATCCTTATTTTACAGCTGAGAAAACTGAGGCACAGAAAGATTATGATCCAACATAACCCAGTTAATAATCAGTTGAATCAGAATTTAGAGCTCAGTCATCTAGCTCTATAAATTCTTTGGGACAAGACCGACATAGGTTTTTATTATTTTTACTACCATTCTTTCCTGCTGCAGGCAAAAAAAAAAAAAAAAAAAAAAAAAAAAAAAAAAAAAATCTATCATGGTACCTGGTAGATCTCAGGCATTCAGAGACCTCTTTGTCTTACCTTCATGCATATGGTCATCCTCCCTGGTATCCCAAAAGAGCCTCAGGGCACCAAATTATCATGGGGATTGACAATTCTAGCAAAGTTTGGCTGAGTTCAGAGCATGCTAGTCACAGCATGAATCACTTGAACTGCAGTCATCCCAATAGCCCTATGCGGTAGCCACCATCTACAGCTGAGCCTCAGGAGGTTAAAAAACTTACCCAGCGTCATGCAGTAAGTTGCAGGAATCTTGAGGGAACTCCCTCAAGGTCTGGCTGTCCCCAGCACCCCCTCCTCACCACTCCCTCCCACATACACCTGTCTCCCTTCCCACCTTGTCCCAGCAGAAATGGGCTTGCCTCTGCAGGCCCCAATGACAGCTTGCTTCCTGATGGTCCCCTGCAGTGGAGGATGGATTTGCTAGGCTCTGGCTGGGCTGTTTTGTGCAGTGACCAAGGGCACACATTTTGTTAGACATTCGGCCTGAATGAGGGGCTCAGGCCTTTAGTTTGTGGCTGTGGAACAGAGAAAAGCTAACTGACCCAGAAGGGGATTGAACTTGTGACCCAGATTTCGGAGCACCAGGCTCTAACCGCTGGGCTGCAGACACAGCACCTCCAGAGGGAGGTTTTATGGGAGACCTGCCTTGCATTTTAAATCCCTCGCCCTTCTCTCCAAGGCCCCCTCCTCGTTGCTGAAGATTAAGAAACTGAGGTTCATGCGAGAGCAGAGTGAGAAGAAAATAAATCGTGATTTAAATTCATGCCTCTGGACGCGTAGCTTAGCCCGCTGAACCTCTCTCGCTTCATCTCTGCCACCTCCATTCTGTGATTTATTTCAGGCGATGGCCCTCTGTGTATGTGTAAAAATCCCCCTGAATGCTTTCCCCTGAGGGCAGTCAATGCATCTCTCTGAAGTTTAGCGCCAATGCTGATGTGTGCAAAGGGATGAAAAACGTACATTTTCAAGTCTCCCCAAAGCTTGGAGCCAAAAGAAAAAAAAAAAAAGAAAAAGAAAAAAAGTTGTCCATTCCCCTTTTTCAGCCCTCGCACTTCAAATGCTAATGAAAAGTGTGTTGTCTTGGGCCCTGAATAGGTCTAAAATGCTCTGGTTTGGAAGTATTTGCATACCCTCCTGAATAGGGAGGCAGCCAGCAGACAGGATTAGCGCTACACATCAACTCCTCCGAAAGGGAGCTGACAGGGCTGAAGAAAATTGAGTGTCGGCGAAAGCCTGACTGGAAGGTGAGGGGTGGGGGGAGAACTATCTTCTCCAGAGACTCATCTTTTCCTTATTTCTCCCTCAATTAAAAAAAAAAAAGTAAATAAATAAATAAATAGAAAAATAAATAAGAGAAAAAATACACAGAGTAGGTGAACTATTCCAAGTAAAGGAATTTGCACCAAAAAGAGAGGGAAAAAATCGTAAGCTGCCACTCAAAAATAGCTGGCAACTTTTTACTTTTGCAATTCACCAACATGCATGCAATTTTTATTTTTCTTTGTTTTTCTTTTATTGAGGTATATAGTTGACCTATGACCATATGCATGCAGTTTTTCAATAGTCGGAACTGTTTTGCATTTTTGATGTTCATTTTATATCACGCAATCATTCTTTTCCCCTTTCTATGAGCTTTACAAAGTGTTATTTTTATCGGCTACTTAATCTTCCTTTGTTGTATAATGCATTACTCTTCCTTCATGACAGTGTCTTCGTGCTCAGAGCTTTTGATTCTGACGAGTTATGTCTTTAGAATAAATCCCTCCAAGGTTTTTTCAGGCCCAAATGGTTTGAACATCTTCATAATTTTTTCTGTTTTATCGATTTATGGATTACCGATTTAGAATAATATGAAAAGTGTATGAATTTCCCAGTTTCCCTTCAAACATAAACCTGTTTCAAGATAATTTTTAATGAATGTTTAAGTTTCAAAGACCTTAACTTCTTATAGACTTTAGCATCTCTAAATTGATATATTTTTACTATCAACCTCTTTAATACCTATTTCTTTGATCACTAATAAGGATTAAAATGTTTTCATTTGTTTATTTCCTATTTGTATTTTCTCTTGGAGGAATTACCTGTTCTTTGCTCATTTATCAAAATGGAATGTGGACTTCTTTGATAAACTTGAATAGGTCTTTGCAAATATTAATATGAGCACTTCAGATGCAAATATATTGTTTCAGCCTGTTGTTTATTGTTGTTTTGTTCTTTAGCCTTGTATAAGCATATTCAAATCTTTACATTTTCCAACTAACCTGTTTTGTTGTTTGTGATTCCAACAAACATTTTGTGTGGAACTCTGAGCTGAGGTCTAAATGCAAGAAAAGTTACCAAATTATTCTGAAGCCGAAGGAAGTAGTGAAGGGCATGAGACAGCTATGAGCTAAGCATTAAGTGAAACATATTCCAAGCTTAATATCTTGGATTCTATGACATACCTGCCCTTCTTTGTCCTTCTAAGGAACCCAGTGATCACCAATTGCCATTGGACAATTGCAGGATGGTATGAATTAAGGTCTCAGGGAATCCTGCTTTCCAGAAAAGGAAAGAAAGGGCTCATTTCTCTGGCCACTGTTTTGTTAATATAGGAGTTTGTACAAAAGAAATTAAGTATATTGCACTAAAATATTATTTCTTGTTAGTAGTGAACCACAGGTCAATTGATTAAAAATATTTTTGTTCATAATGCCTAAAATAAAGGCCATCAGCTTGTGTGAAAAATGTATTAGATTTATGACGACCTTTTGCCATTAGAGCATTGGAGGTGAATCGAAAAAAACATCAAGCTCTAAGAAGCAGATGCATGAGTCATCTCCCTTTTACTTTTGTTCATAATGCCTAAAATAAAGGCCATCAGCTTGTGTGAAAAATGTATTAGATTTATGACAACCTTTTGCCATTAGAGCATTGGAGGTGAATCGAAAAAACATCAAGCTCTAAGAAGCAGATGCATGAGTCATCTCCCTTTTATTTTTTTGAGTTTTAGAGTTAAATTTTCTATCAGGGAAGCTCAGAAGATACAAAATATTCCTTTTCCACCTTACAGAAAATGACATACCTTGTTGTATTAAAATAATATTATGCACATGGAGACACTTAACAGGGAATTTTTGCATCTTTAAAAGCAAGAGAGCTGCAAACAAGTTTGTTAATGTGTAGCAGCAACTCTTCTTTTTTTAAAAAGATCTTATTTAAAAGCTTTCTACGACTCTTAGTTTGTGATTTTGTGTACATCATAAACATCACGCTCTGTAACAGTTACCTGGATTTTGGAAATTTTTTAAAGAAGATTTTTATTTCCTTGTTAAAACTCTCCAAACTTTGAGCCAAGTAGGGCTATGAACTTTGAGCCAAGAACAGATATAAAAGGAAAAATAATGCAAAGGTTTTTTTTTTTAATAAAGCTCTACCTACCTAACCACCTTCATATCATCTATCTACCTGTCTATCAAGTGTGCACATCAGCACACATGCATTGAGCACCTAATCAGTATAGTGTTTTCACCTAGATATTTCAAGGACACAAACAGATATTTCTTGTGCTCATGAAAATAATATGATAAATCACAGTAAATGAGAGTATATGCTACATACCAAAAAGTGGCAAAGGCAAGAGATGTAGAGCCGTGCTATTCAATCTGTAACCCACAGGCTCATGCCAAGTCCCCAGACTGTCCTGGTCTGAGGTGATATAAATACAGAAATTGAGAATATGCATTAGAAACTTTCACAGAAATTTAACAGAGTGATTTTATGTTTTTTGAGTCTCATAATTATGTATCTGGCCTTGTATTTCATATAGCTTTTTTTTTAAAAAAATTTTCTTTTTCTAGTTGTTTATTTGTACTATGTTTTGCAAAAACAGATACCTATGAATGGTTATTTCAAAAACAGGCTTGGTCCTTCACTCTGAACAACACCGAGACAGAACATATACATGCATTTACACGTATACACATGGCAAGCATCCTGTCTACGGTAGAAAAATACCCTATTGGAGAGCATGCATGTAGATTCCTCTCATCCTCAGTTATTGTCAGAAAAGGAAGTTCTTCCTTCGAAACCCTACCTTTTCTGTCTCAGAAGAAACCTACCTCTACCCTTTTGTCTTTAGAGGCTGTTGTCTTTCAAGATAATGATTATCACCATTGGGTCTTGAGGGTTTAGTACCGAGAGTGAAAGTCACATTTCTTGCTAAAAAACAAGTATCTTGATGAAGTTCCAATATTTTATTTTTGCTTTTGTTTCTCTTGCCTCAGGAGACATATCTAGTAAGAAGTTGCTCTGGCTGGTGTCAAAGAGATTACTGCCTGTGTTCTCCTCTAGGATTTTAATGGTTTCATGTCTCACTTTTAGGTCTTTAATTCACTTGGAATTTATTTTTCTGTCTGCTGTAAGAAAGTGGTCTAATTTCATTCTTTTGTATTTTGCTGTCCAGTCTATGTCTTTTCCCCATTAGATATTCTTTTCCTCTTTGTCGAAGATTAATTGACCATAGAGTTGTGGGTTCATTTCTGGGTTTTCTGTTCTATTCCATTGATCTATATGTCTGGTTCTGTGCCATTAACATACTGTCTTGATCACTACAGCTTTGTAATGTAGCTTGAAGTCTGGAATTGTGATGCCTCTAGTTTCGTTTCTCTTTTTCAAGGTTGCTTTGGCTTTTGTGGTTCCATACAGATTTTAGCTCTGTGAAAAAATGCTGGTGGTATTTTGATAGGGGTTGCATTAAATGTGTAGCATTAGGAGGTATAGACATTTTAACAATATTTGTTCTTCCAATCCATGAGCATGAAATGTCTTTCCATTTCCTTGTGTTGTCTTCAGTTTATTTCATCAGTGTTTTATATAGTCTTCAGAGTACAGGTCTTTCATCCCTTTGGTTAGGTTTATTCCTAGATATCTTATGGGTTTTGGTGCAACTGTAAATGGGATTGATCCCTGTTTTCTCTTTCTGCTGCTTCATTATTGGTGTATAGAAATGCCACAGGAGCACCTGTGTGGCTCAGTCAGTTAAGTGTCTGACTCTTGATTTTGGCTCAGGTCATGATTTCAGAATCCGAGATTGAGTCCTGTACTGGGCTCCGCACTCAGCAGGGAGTCTGCTTGAGGATTCTCTCTCTCCCTCTCCCTCTGCCCCTTCTCTGATTCGTGCCCTCTCTCTCTCTTTCTAAAACTCTTTTAGTGTATTGTTGGATTTGGTTTCCTGGTGTTTTATTTAGAATTTTTGCATCCATGTTAATCAGGGACATTGACCTATGGTTCTCTTTTTAGTGCAGTCTTTATCTGGTTTTGGTATCAGGGTAATGTTGGCCTCATAGAATGAATTTGGAAGTTTTCTTTCCTTTTCTATCTTTGGAATAGATTGAGAAGAACAGGTATTAACTCTTCTTTAAATGTTTGGAAGAATTCACCTGTGAAGCCATCTGGCCCTGAACTTTTGTTTGTTAGGAGATTTTTTATCGCTGATTCAATTTCTTTGATGGTTATTGGTCTGTTCAAATTTTCTATTTTCTCTAAATAAAAACTTTGGCATAGTGAAGGAAATGATCGACAAAACTAAAAGGCAACCTACTGAATGAGAGAAGATATTTGCAAATAACATATCTGATAAAGGGTTAGTATCCAAGATACATAAAGAACTTATAAAATCAATACCCCCAAAACAAATCATCTAATTAAAAATGAGCAGAAGACATGAATAGACATTTTTCCAAAGAAGACATACAGATGACCAATAGACATATGAAAAGATATTCAACATCACTCATCATCAGGGAAATGCAAATCAAAACTACAGTGAGATACCACTTCACAACTTGTCAGAATGGCTAAAACCAAAACCACAGGAAACAACAGGTGTTAGTGAGGATGAGGAGAAAGGGGAACCCTCCTGCTTTGTTAGGGGGAGTGCAAACTAGTGCAACCACTGTGGAAGATGGTATGGAGGTTCCTAAAAAGTTAAAAATAGAACTACCCTATGACCCAGCAATTGCACTACTAGATATTTATCCCAAAGATACAGAAACTAATATTACACTGTATGTTAACTAATTGGAATTTAAATAAAAACCTAAAGAAAAACACACAAGTATCTTACAAAAATCCTTAAGGAAAAGAAAGCTAAAAAGAATGCTGGAATAAAAATTTTAAAGCTATCTTGTCAAAGTCTGTTATATTATTTTTCCAACTTATTTGGATACAGAAATCACTCAGAGGGCAAATTCCCATTTTCATATTTGCCTGAAAAACTTCCTATAAGGCTAAGGGAAAATAATTAAAGGCATGTACCTTTAAAAGGTAAAAATACCTTTATACATATAAATTATAGATTTATATATTAAATATATATTATTTTATATAGATTTTATATTATAAATATATATTATGCATTTATTATATTACACATATCATTTTATAATACATGGGTTATATGTAATAGAAATATATTATTATACTTTTTACATTAAATATATAATTTTATAGATAATATTGGTACAAGCATAGATTTATGAAAATTTAGGATTGAGGGAGATCTTCAAGGTTCTGCCAGGTATGTTACAAAATAGGTTACATGGAAATATCATGAATGGTCATTCAGAAAGAAAAAGGCTTCTGTGCTTAAATAAGTTTGGATACTTTTGAATTAAATAAAGTTACTACTGCTGGATTTCTGATTCTTTAGTAATATTTTCTGAATAAAGGCTCCCTGCATTTTTGTTTTGTGCTGAGTCCCACAGATTGTGTAGCCAGTCCTCTGGGAAGGTTGAACTGTGAGGGGAACTTTTGCAAAAAAAAAAATCTGAGGGCGGTAAGAAGAAAGCTGTGTAGCTAGCTTCCCCAGCTAGCTGGGGAAGAGCCTTCTGGGCAGAGGGAAAAGCATGTGCAAAGCCTCTGAGCAGAAACATGCCCAGTGTGTTCTGGGCACAGAAAGAAGGAAGGAAAAAATGAGCAAATGGGAGAGGAGAAGTTGCTGAGGTCATAGTGATTTGAGGTGGGGGAATAAGACAGGGCCCTGGAAGACCACCTTGAAGATCTTTAGCTTTTCTATGTGAGAAGGAAACACAGGAAAGGAAGATTTTGAGCAGTGACACGATCTGATAGGACCACCTTTGCTACAAGGTTGAAAGACTCCTACAGAGGTGTGAGGGTGGGGAATGGGCAGGAGAACATTAAAGCCAAAGCAAAGAGAACACTTCAGAGGCACTGCAATGGTCCAAGCAAAAGATGATGGTGGCCAGGAGATATTCTGCAAGGGGCATAAACAATCTGTGCTGACCAGTTATCTGTGGATGTCAGAGAGGGTCAAGATGACCACATGAGTTTTGGTTTGCAGCAACCGGCAGAATGGAACTGCCAATAATAAATAAGGAGTGGGTTTTAAGGAAAAGGTCAGGGGTTCCACGTAGACATGTTAAGTTTGAAAATACAGAGTATACATCTGGATATAAGCGTTAGGACTCAGAGGAGATGGTGTGGCTGAAAAATATAAATTTGAAAGTAGTCGATTTACAGATTGTATTTAAAGCTGTGGGATTGGATGACATTCCGAGGGAGGGGGAATTGATCTGGATAAGTAGATCCCAGATCTGACCCTTGGGATATGTGAAAAGTGAAGTGGCCAGGGAGATGAGAACATACTTGCAAAGAGGATAAGGCTTAAAAAAAAAAAAAAGAAAAAAGAAAAGAAAAAAGAGGCTAAGACTTTTCAGCAATATCAAGGGTTAGCATCTTTTCAATCATCCTTATTCTTTTTTGATACCCATAATATTAGTAATACTTACCTTGCAAAGGTTTCATGGCATAATTTACTTATTTTTATTTTTAAAAAAGATTTATTTATTTATTTGTGCAGGAGAGAGAGAGAGGGAGCAAAGCAGGGGGAGCGGCAGGCAGAGAAGGCAGAGCAGGCAGAGGGAGAAGCAGGATCTGCCTGAGCAGGGAGCCTGATATGGGACTGGATCCCAGGATCCTGGGATCATGACCTGAGCTGGAGGCATCCCTGCTCTAGATTTCTACATTATGCCATGAGGAACACCTGGGTGGCTCAGTAGGTTAAGCGTCTGCCTTTGGCTCAGGTCATGATCCCAGGATCCTGGGATTCACTCTTGCCACAGGCTCCTTGCTCAGGGAGAGCCTGCTTCTCCCCCTGCCTGCCACTCTCTCTGCTTGTGCTCTCTCCCTTTCTCCCTCTTTCTCTGACAAATAAATAAACAAAATCTAAAAAAAAAAAAAAAAAAAATAGACGTCTAGAGCAATCTCTGGCCCACAGTAAGATTCAATAAATTATAGCTATTTATTATTAATATTTAAGAATTGCTCTTTTTATTTCACCAATGAAGAAACAGGTTTAGTGATTCCCAGAAGTTCTCTTAGCTAATAGCTAGCAGAACCAGAGTCATGTCCAAGTCCTTTTGCACCCGAAAATCTGTGCTTGTTCCATTGCTTGTCCTATATGACTTTGCTCCCAAATGTTTTTACCTATGCCAACCAGGAAATAAAATTTAAAATTCATAATCACCAATCACTTGTTGAGCACTTTAATGTCCAAGAAACAGATTGGAACAGAAATAGTTACTGTGACCATTTAGTGAGTGTGTAACACGTGATGAACAAAGTGATATTTCATTTAACACTCTCAACAGCCCTTTAAGAGAAGAAATATTACAACCCTTTTTTACAAATAATGTGAGTCTTGGAGCAGTTAAATAAGTGTCTCTAGAGACACACGCATAGACTAAAAAGAACAATTGTTAGAGTGACATGGGTGGGCTGTTTCAGGTATATGATTTCAGTGTGGGATCTTGGTGATCTATAGTATTGATGATTAATATTTACCAGCTCACCAGAAGACCTCAGCTATTGGCTCAAACTCCTTTTTTAGGAGTGCTTATCTGTTTATTTGTTTCCAGCTTTATTAAGATATGGTCGATAAGTTAACATTGTCTATATTTAAAGTGTATAATGAGATGTTTTGATACAAGGAAGGTATACCTGTGTAGGGGAAGCTTAAATTCTATCAAGAATTTTCCCTGGCAAGGGGGAGAATTTTTCTCTTTCCATCTTCCCTCCCTTGGTCCTTCCTTCATTACTCCATTTCTTTCTTCCATTCTCTCTCTTCCTTCTTTCCTTTCCTTCTACTTCCACCCTTCCTTCCTTCCTTCCTTCCTTCCTTCCTTCCTTCCTTCCTTCCTTCCTTCCTTCCTCTCTTCCTTCCTTCCTCTTTGCAGAGATGACCTGAATTCAGATCCAAAGCAGCTCTGTACAGGGTTATCAAAAACTGCAGGGAAACTCATTTCAGGGTTTACACAACAAAGAGAAATAACTCCACCAGAAGTAGCAGATGATAGTTTCTAGTATTTCTTTGTTTAGTCAACTTTCAATGTGAAACTTACAAGGTACCTTCACTTCCATGTCCCTATAGACCTCTGTTATAACCCCTACTATGTTTTATAGGTTTCCTTGCTATCAGAAAGTAGAACATTTCCTTGAAAACTTTCATGAGCCTAAATGGCGTAAAGGAAAGAATTATCATTAACTTACACAGAAAAAATTTTGAGCCTTCCCTAGTCCCCCAGAATAACTTCTCTTAGGCTTTTCTTACACTTTAGGACACATCTTGCTAAGGAATGCACAAAATAAGTTGAGATAAACAGACACAGCTCAAAGCCATGGTGGCTGGGTGCTGAGATGCTGAGTGTAGTTCCAGGCAAGGAGCCTCACAGCTGCTCTGGGTGCATGCTGCCCATCCCCCTTTGTGGCTTGCTGCAAAACAAATGCTAAATTATATTTCCCCCTTTCATCTTTTTTTTTATAAAAAGAAAAATCCTCTTTGGATTTCTTTTGGTTACTTTGGAAACAGGTACTAATATAGGTCTTTCCTAAAAGAAAAGCGGCAAAGGCAAATTTCAAAAAGCATGGGACACTTGTATCACAACTTATCTAAATCTGTGATCTGCACTCTACTGGAATGAGTCACCTGAAGGGTTAGGACTAGGCTTTTCAAGAATTAAAAGCCTTGTTGGAAAAGATAACAAGGAGCCCAGTAAATGGGTAATACAACAGAGTGGTTAAGAGGGTGGGGACTGAAGATAGAATGCAAAGGATTGAACTTGGTTCTGTCACTTACCAGCCTTGTGACTAGAGACCATTATGATCATTTAACCTCCCTGAGCCTCAGTTTCCACATCTTTGAAAAAGAGATAACAGAACCTCTTCCTCAAGTTTATTAGGAGGACTACATATGTAGCAATTAATGCATGTGGCTTATGATACTGATCCCTCTTCCTGAAATGCTTTCCCTGGCTATTTACAAGGCAAATTCTCTTATCTCCTGCAAGAATCTGGATATCATCTTTCCAATGAGCTATACCCAGGCCATCACATTTTAATCACAATACCCTCTACCCCATCCTTGGCCCCCCAATTCTCCTGTTCTGATTTTACTATTTTTATAACACGTATCATTTTCTCACATAATATATAATTTACTTGTTCATTATGTGCTACTTACTAAGCTGGGAATTTGATATTTAGGACTTAAGGAGATTCCAGTTTAAAACAGCTGTGTCTGATTACATGTTTGGCCACTTACTGAAGTGTGACATTAGCATGTAATGACCGACGTTGGGTTTGTTTGAAATAAGTCCTTGAACACTAAACCTTCTTAATATTTGTTCCTGAAAAGCTAAAGGAATACTTCCCCAGAGGTTTGTGTACAGGATTATTTATGCACAGATATTGGTCTCAAACCTTCCAGTGAGGCTGCCACTTTTGGACATGGGTGTTTCCTGTATGACTGTCTTGCACATAACAACATAAACTCTGGAAAGAATATAAGAAACAATTGCTTGAAGGCACTGAAAATTCACCCCAAACAGGAAAATTCTGGAGGGGGATTGACTATTAGAAAAAGGAAATGCCACAGGGTGAGTTCCTGTTCTTATGGTGGTCTGTGGTGTTAGTGGCCCGAAGAACTAGAGGACAGATTTGAGAGCCATTACAGAAGAAGGGAGATCCCCTGGTTGAACAGGACACAGAGAGAGGGCCACAAATTCTGCATATAAACTTAGCTTAAATCCTGGGCTGATCTCTAAGCTTACATGGGTGGGTAGCCAGCAGCAAACTCCTAATAGCTCATACAAAGCAAAAAGAACTGAATGAAAATTTCAGCTACTGCCCACTGAAGGGAGACAAAAACTTGCAGTTGACTTCAGCCAAATTAACTGTTTGAAAGACAAATAAACAAAAATCAATACTCCTCACAGGAATATAACTCTATCAAGAGTCCAGACAATGCATCATGTATGATTTCCAGGATACAACCCAAAACTATTTGACATAAAAAAAAAGGAAAATATGACTCATAGTGAAGAGACAGTCAAGGGAGACTGACTTTGAGATGACCCAGAATTTGGAATTATTGGACAATAATTTTAATGATCTATGATCCTCATAACCAACTAAAGGCAGAAAATATCAGCAGAAAAATAGAAATCAAAAATTTAAATGAGAATTTTATGTCTGAAAAATGTCAGTAGGCAACACAAAGTCACTGGATAGATTAAAGATGAAAAATAGTTAATCAATTTAAAGATAAATCAATAGAAATATTCTAACACAAAGAATGGTGATTTTAAAAAAAACCAGGTGTGGTTTTGCTGGGGGTTTGTTTTTGTTTTTGTTTGTTTGTATATTTGTTTGAGGACTATAGCTAGACCATCTGGAGCCCCATTATAGGGACCTTTCAGAACTCACAGTCTGACTAAGATTGGTGGCTTTACCCACAGGGGCTCTCAGACCACAGCTGGAAGGGGCTGGAGCTGGTTCACAAGCCATGCTAGGATCTACAGTCTGGAGAGCTCTATATGTGTATTACTCAATGTACAGGTAGATAGGTGTGACTCCTGAGTCCCTTTGCATGTGTTGCTGGTGACAGCAGCAAGCGAAGCGCGGCTGTAGCTGAGTCCTCAGGGTGAATGGGTTACTCAGAATTCACCAATTTAAATGTTAATCCCACCCAAAAACATAAACCAAGTTGACACATCAGATTAACCACTATATATGACAACCTATATCTTCACCATTTTTAAGAGTCTTAGTGTCACCTAGTTAAGAATATTTACATTATCCCAAAGTCTGATGCCAAAACAAAGGAAGAAACTATGGGACCAGTTTCTTATCAAATCATAACTCTCTTTTCCCTGATGTTAATTATACAAGATGACCATCCTAAGATGGTTTTGCCACATTGACAAAATCAAGTTGAGATTTAAGGTATTATCTGATCAGTTTTGTCAATTTCAGCAGCCTGTTCAGTTAATTAAAGCAGGAAGAAAACTATTTCTTTTCTCAAACGTATGTCTTTTGGTTTAAATAGTTCATGTCATAGCTTTGCCTGATAGATAAACCCATTTTTTTTAAGCCATAGTTCTCATTAGCTAGATAGCTTCATAATTTTGTAGTTTTAGCTACTGCTTTTAGTGGGAAGAACATTTTTATGGGTCAAATTATTCATTCTAAGGTATACAAGGCCAAAATTGAATCTGGTATTTTACTGTGTGAGACCAAAATTTATATGAAAGAGATCTACATTCTATACATACTCTGCAAGTTGTTGTCGTTGTTTTTCCTGTGTAGTCTTCATAAAGCTTGCTCCCCCATCCCCTTAAAGTAATGTGCTTGGGTTTGAGATAGGTTAATTCAATGAAAGGTGTACTTTCTTTTCTGAGAACATCTGACACACTCACTCGGAGTGGCCAAATGCTGATCTGTTATTGACATTGCCGTGGAGCAGTGTAATCAGACTCATTTATCAGTTTTTGCTCAGGAGGACCTGGAAGGGAGCTAATTTAGAGACTGAATTATCTCTGGCCCTCAGAGCCAGATGGCAAGTTCCTGTGAAGGTGAGAAATATTGCTTCCAAGCATTATTGGAAAGTAATCTCCACACCTGCCACAGCCTAGAGAGCAGACTGATAAAAACAGAACATTCTACATTCCTCCCACCAACCCATGGCCCCAGACAAATACTCTATGGCCAGAATCAACTTCAGCATGAAATGTAGAAGTTATCAGTCCCTTTGCTTACAAGTCCCATTTGACCCAAACTCTCTCAAATACTGACTCTATATTTTCAAATAGAAAACTTGGGTTAGCTATCACTTTCCGTCCAGGTGCTTAAGTAAGTCTTTTCTTCTTGTCGTTATGAAACAGCATGGTCAAAGGCAGGGAAGAATGAAGAATGGGGAAAACACTCATGTGTTGGTTTACGGGAGTATTATTAAAGAGAAGGAATTACTTTGCTTCAAAGGAAGAGATTTAAAATACCTGTATAATGTTTCTAAAAGGGATAATGAAAGGTTTGACCAGAGTTCTACTTCTTGCACTGATGGGTTTTTTGACCTGCATGTGCATATTCATACACGCACGCACACACACACGTGCATACACACACACACACATACACACAAACACACATAAATCTTTGTAATATGTGAATTCTATATATCTTCCCTGTCCCTTGGGGTTATTAAAGAGTGATTCATTCATTTTCTCACTTAATAACTATGTTTTATGGGAGGAATGAAAACATGTAGAAGGCACGGTCTAGTTTCTAAAGGAATCCATCTTGGGAAAAGGATTAAATAGTTTAATAATATGGATAGTAACTCATATTATTTTTAAAAGTTCATTATTGCACTAATATGTTTTCATAATTGGAGGCATTTTATTTTCATCTAGAAATGCCAAATATGGGCATGTTCAGAATTATTAGAGCCAGATGGTTTATAGTAACATGTTGAGTTGACATTTTTCAGAGTTTTTATAGTTCTATCCACACATCTTATCATTTTTAACATGAATGTTTCTTAATATAGTTCCTTTGGCTGTTTGAAATTAATAACGTAAGCTTGCTAGAGGCATGGGAGAACATGGGCTTTCAGGCTAGCCAGACCTGCCATTGACTCTTGATTTCACCAGTGAGTCACTGGGTGACCTTGGGAATGTCACATAAAACTGATCTTTATTGTCCTCATCTATTGACTGGGGAGAACAATCTTTAATTCTTAAAGTGTTTTTTTTAATAGGAGTTATCTATGATTCTGTATTTTAAAAGCACCTAAGAGGGTAATTAGTTCTATAAATGGCAAAAATAAATGGTGGTCTGATTTCGTTTCATATAAAACCTAATTATTATACTACGACAAATCAATTGAAGACCTCAGACAAAGTCATACCTTTCCAAACCCAACTCTAGGGAATCATTTCAAGAAGGTCTTAAATTTTTTTTAAGATTTATTTATTTGAGAATGAGAGACAGTGAGTGAGCAAGGTAAGGGACAGAGGGAGAAGGACAGAATCTTAAGCAGACCTCCTGCTGAGTGAGGAGCCTGATAAAGCACTCTATCCCTGGACCCCAAGATCATCACATAACACATAAACTGAAATCAAAAGTCAGATGCTTAACAGATGTGACTGAACCACCCAAGTGCCCCTTAAAAATTTTTTTAATTAAAATTTTTGTCAGTTAACATATAGTCAACATTGGGTCTTAAAATTTTTAAAAAGCTATTTATAAATGCCATAAGAGATTTTGTCATAATAAATAAAGAAGTCTAGAAAGTCATTCATATGACATGCTTCCCAGCCTGGGAGGGCAAAACGAAATGTTAAATCCAACAAGAGGATGAGGACTTCAGGCTGCTGCTATTTTTTTCCTTCCAAGAGGGATAGCTCTTAATCAGAGTGCATTCTCCATTCAAAATAATCTGTGAAGACTGGCATGAAAATGCAGATTCCTAATTGAACAAAGACAATTATTTCCAGATTGAAGTACAGTGGTGAATAGCTCTGTGCTCTAATTATCGTCAGACTTTTATTTCAAATGGAAGGCTGAAATCACAGATGAGTTAGCCTTAATTGGGAGAAATGGCTGCAATTGTACTTTTAATACCCTACTGTAACATCGTCTATGTAGGTCACCTTTTCTCATGGATACATGACAGTGCCCTGCTTATGTCCATTTGGGGCAGCAAGCTGTAATGGCAAAAGGGATAGCCTTCTCACAAACAAAAGTAAAAGCACACAGAAGTTACTCAGAGCCAGAAAACAGTAAAGCTTTTAAATAAAGGAGTCAAAGAGTACATTATTATAGCTATACATAAGATCACAGATTAATGTGAAAACCTAACTCAAGGTAGTAGTTCAAGCAACATTTTCCTTGATCCTGGCAATTATTTCATAATATATCCTCTTAAAAACTATCAGAAGGTAGCCCAGACATTGAATAGATGCCCACCCCCCAATCAAGGCAAGTCTAACAGATGAAAAAAGAAAAATGATTGAAAAAAAACTGAGATAAGAAGGATATACAAAGTCCGTGCTTTTCAAACAACCAATGAGCACTAAAACAGTGTCTGCTGAATGGCTGAGTTGGAAGTGGTGATGGGTTGGAAGAGATGAAGGTATAGAAACTCTTAGTGACGATCCCTTCCCTTAGGTTCTCCTTTCCCTCCAGCTGGGTACTCTAGACTGGACACGTACAGCCACATCACCAACCATCATGAATCCTTTGCATTTGTGTAGATATTCCCAGTTTTCAAAGGGATTTCACAAACTGCATTTCATTTGCTCCTCATCCCCCCAAGCTAGGTGTGGTGGATATTATCATCTCTTTACATGAATGAAGAAACAGGCCCAGATCCTTGCTTAGGGTTACAGGATAAATGAGTGTAGAGCTGGGATTAGGACCCAGTCTTCAATTAATGCTAATAACCCAAGGTATAACATGTCACTGGAGGATTTACAAATGACTTCCACATCTTAGCCTGGGGACCACAACATGCCACTATTTATGGAGTCAGAGACACAACAATAAAAACACCTGTCTGTTGTCTTGGTTTCATTAGTATTTATAATCAGCAAGATATTTATTGTGATTCCCCCTTATGCAGATGTGGCAACTGGGACACACAAAGGATAAGTGACTCTTTCAAATTTGTACATTATATAAGTGCTAGAGTTAGACCCAGACCCAGACTCACTGATCCAGGTTCTTACCTCCATTCCTTCTGCTGTTGTTCATAGAATTTATTCATTCATCCAACAAAAGCCTGATACAGCACTCTATCCCCAGGCCCCAAGATCATGACCTAAACTGAAATCAAAAGTCAGATGCTTAACAGATGTGACTGAACCACCCAAGTGCCCCTTAAAATTTTTTTAATTTAAATTTTAAATTTAAAAGCAGCAAAGAAGCAGACAAAATAGAGCCAAACCCCTGCCCCTATAGAGCTTACATTCTAGTAGGAGAGACAGACGATATACAAAATAAGTAAAAAATACTGTATATTTGATGAAGGTAAGTGCTGAGAAAAATAAAGCTGGAAAGGATTTGCTGGGGACAGAGAAGTTCCAACTTTAGATTGTGTGGCCCAAGGAGGCTCTTCCGAAAGGTGGCATTGGAGCAAAGACCTGAAGAAGGTAAGGGAGTGAATCTGCAGGTGTCTGCATTTAACGCAGAGGGAGGAGCAAGCAGTCCTGAGCTTATGCTTGCCTGGCTTGTTCAAGGAGTAGCACCAAAGCTAATGTGGCTGGTGCTGAGTGGTCAAGGAGCAAAGCGATAAGGGAGGAGGTCCTAGGAGGTCAAACAGAGCTGGGCCTCAGGCCTACATGAAGTCTTTTCTGAGTGACATGGAAGCTTGTGGAAGGTTTTGAGTAAAGGATATCATCAACTGATGTGTCAAAAAAAAAAAGAAAGAAAAGAAAGAAAAGAAAAGAAAAGAAAAGAAAAGAAATTAGGTCCAGGTCTGTGCTGAAAATAGATTGAACCAAGGTCCAGGACAGAAGCAGGAACATCAATGAGGAGACAAATAATAAAATAGGCAAAAGATAGTAATTGGTTCAGGTTAGGGAGATGGTGAGAAATGGTCAGAAAGGTGAGAAATAAGTCCAGCCCTACCCCTGTTGCTGCCTCTTGGTTGCTAAGTATCTTGGAGATACTGAGTGGGAAGGAGTCTTCACAGTAAATTGCTGTAGCCAGCAGCAGTGGGAGTAGGTGCTCAGATGTTCCTTCAGGAGAGAACCTGCTGTGAGGAGGGAAGTTAGCTGACAGCCCTCAGCCGCTGAGCCTTCATGATCCACTGCAGCAGCTTGCTCACTGGGGCCGCATTCTCCCCAGGCTGCCCCCAGACAGTGATGGGACCCAGCAGAGGCAAAGGAGCTAAGTTCCTGCCTAAGGCAGGCTCCTCTCACAGACAATCTCTGCTCTGGGTGGAGACTTCCTCAGGGCTGCATTGCGGTCCAAGTCTCTTCCTGCCTATCTTCCTTCCTCTCCTCTCTCCTTTCATAGACATCACCCCTGCACTGCAGTCTGAAGGTCTTCCCACCTACTCCAATTCCCTCTCCCCTATATCCTTCACAGGGATCCCCCCAATTAACCTCCGGCACACTATTTTTTTTAGGTTTTTATTTATTTTGTTTTAGCAAGAGAGAGAGAGTGGGGAGAGGGGAGGAGGGAGAGGAAGAGAAACTCAAGCAGACTCTATGCTGAGCACAGAGCCAGGTGGGGGCTCAATCCTAGGACCCTGAGATCATGACTTGAGCTGAAACCAAGAGCCAGATGCTTAATCAACTGAGCCACCCAGGCCCACCTCTCTTGCACTTTAAGTTCCACTTGCCATCTGCTTCTCAGAGGACCCAAACTGGCATTAATGACCTCTCTTATCAGCCCTAAATTTCAGTAGTTCTGTCTTTTTCTCTGCTGAGGTTCTTCAAGCCCCAAATAGCATATCCAATTGTTTTTTCTAGTCAATAACAAATATGATATGACTAATAAAAATCGTGAATATAAATTGAGCTCTTACTATGTGCCAAAAACGGTGCTACATGCTTTACATGGAATATATGTTTTTAATCTTTATTACAACCCAATAAAGAATGTACTATTTTCTGTATGAGAAACTTTGTTTAGATAAGGTAATGGATTTACCCAAATTCAGACCATTGAAGTTGATCAGCTTAGGTATAGAATCTAAACCCCTGCATCAATCTCAGGACCTGGTCTTCTCACTGCTCTGACCCTTTGGCTTCATGCTTCTTGGCTACTTGATACCAGTCTCCAAATATCAACAAAAGATTTTGACAAACTTGTCCTTGGTACTCAGCAACAAATTGGGGTATGATCCTTATGGTTAGACTTCTAGCCAACTTCCCAGGGTAACACAATTCTACTTCTCTGGAAGAGAACTATTCTCATTTCTCTGCAAATATTAGTCTGATACCTGGCTAATGTCTTTGTTACCATATTTCATCATTAATCTTTTATTAATTCTAATTTACAACCATTTTATAAACTATCATGAGGTATGGGGACAAAGCACTAAATTAAGAACAGAAGACCTGAGTTCTGGTCCCAATTCGAACACTAAGATAATCCAAGACATTTTCAGTTGCAAATCACAAAACTCCATCTGAACTAGTCAAAGCAAAGAAAGATTTGCAGTCCAAACAAGAAAGTTCAAAAGGTGGTTCTGATTTCATACGTGACTGTCCAGGGATTGACATAACAGCATTAGGACTCTGTCTCTCTCAGTGCCTCAATCACCTCTGCCTGCCACTGTTTGGCTTTATTCTTGGTAGACCCATTTTATTTGACAGTAAACATGGTGCCTCTTAACTTCATGCTACATTTTCCTTAACACTGAGGATCACAAAAGAAGTGAAACTGTCTCTCAGGGTTCATTAAAATCCCCAAATAAGAATTTGATTTGCCCTGTTTGAGCAGGCACTTGACCATGAACACGTTATCGAGTCCAGGATGATGATCTATTCTCATGGACCAGCGTGAGTCATGAGCGTATCTTCTCAGTGGGGAAGGACAGACCAAGTGGTGAGGCAACCTGTCAGTGGGAAACATTTCTTTCTGTAATAAAAGTGAAAAGGATGCTGGGCAAGTAAATGTAACAAGTCTATACAACAAGCCCCAAAGGTCTTCAGAATATAATACACCTGTATGCGCCTCTCAAGACAGGCAACACCAAACCTCATCTATTTGCCACATCCAGTGCAAAGTCCCAAACTTCTGGGT
The DNA here is from genome assembly GCA_002007465.1 of Ailurus styani. NCBI lineage: Eukaryota > Metazoa > Chordata > Mammalia > Carnivora > Ailuridae > Ailurus > Ailurus styani. The sequence goes on from LNAC01000301.1 coordinate 2,106,062, forward strand.
GATATGATCCAGATATAAAACTAAAAATAAGTTATCTGACCCCATGTATGTCTTTCCTCACCACATACATACATAAAAAACATTCAGTACACAATGATGAAATAGGGTCAGGCTACTTGCAACAAAGAGCCTTCATTCAAGATAGAGAGGGATGATAAGTCAGCAGCCTCTACTCTTCATCTATGATGAAACCTTTGAGCTGTTACAGGAAGAAGTTCTTTGATTTGATTTGATATAAGTCTAGGATCTATTTGTTTTCAGCCAGTTCTAAGTGTTAGTAGCCAAATCCAAATTTCTTTCCTAGACACATCCTTAAAGCCTCCTTTATTTATTTGTATCTACCTCTCTCTTCCTCTCAACTCAACATTGGCCAGCTGGAGGCCTTATCAAACAGTAACTGTGGCTAGGAAGGCAACACAGTCTGACTCTAAACCCAAATCCTTTAAGTTAACTGCAAAATTTCTGGGGTCTTTATTCATTTAACATCTTTCCTTTATTTCCTGCCATTTAGGATCGAGAAGTAGATGACACTTCATCTCTATGAGGTTCTCTATTTCTAGATCCTTTCTCTGTTTTCTTTCTTTTCTTTGAAATTCTTGCCTGAGTGCATCTCTTTCTTGGAGTCCTTAGAATATACTCAGAATCTGCTAACTCACATTAACATTTGGCTCTTCTAAATTCTTTAGAAGATACAGACTCCAAAAGTATTTCTTCTGCCTTCCAATTTTGTTGCAGGCAACAGTTTAATAAAATGTTTTTCTATAACATTCAGGATTTCTGGAATCTCTGTTTTCTCACCATCTGACAACCAAATACTAAGCCATTGCCATATGTTTTAGATTTTGATTACAACATGATACCATTTCAAGTATTAATAGGACAAGCTACATTGCTATGACCAACACATTTAAATAAATATAGAGATTTATTTTTTATTTATATACCAGTCTGGGGGGGGTCAATATTCCTAGTTTATAGGTGACTCTCCTCGATATAACCATTCAGGGACACAGGTTCTTTAGATTATTTTGACCTCATAGATCCATCATCCCTTGAAGCTCTGATATCATCTTTGTTCAGTCAGTAGAATGGGGAAAAAAGAACATGAACGGCCAATACACTTCTTAAAAACTTTGGCTCAGATATGGCATATGTCATTTCAACTCACATTCCATTAACTAGAATTTAGTTTTTAGGACTTATTTAGCTGTAAAAGAAATGGGAAAATGTAGTCTAGTTATATGGCAGGAAGAAAAGGAGACAGATTATTGGTAAACAACTAGGAGTTTCTGCTGTACTAAGTAAAGAAAAAGTATGTCTAAAGAGGGGGACTGTTTAACTCTGCCAGTTGAAGCTCAAGGACTACAGATATACATATATATTTAGTCATTCAGATGACCAAAATGTATTTCTAATATATATTTGGTCATCATCCACAGAGCCTGACTTATAACTCCCAAATCCCTTGGAATTTCCTGCGCAATAAAAATAACAGAAGTACCTTTTGTTATAATATTTTGTCTCTTGTCCTCAGTTTATGGCTTCATTTCATGGTTCTGTTTATGACTTCAGAGCCGCAAAGGTAAAATGGATAGCTTGTTATTCATAACAAGCCCTTTCCCACCACAACTGGGTTTATGATGATGAGATTAACTTTGGAAAGCACCTAAGGATGGAGGCTGGTTGCCAGGGTAGCCAACCATGATTAGAGTGTTGGAACTTTCAATCCCACCCCCTGATTTCTGGGGAGGGGAGAGGGGCTAGACGTTGAGTCAAACACCAATGGCCAATGAGTTAATCAGTCATGCATCTGTAATGAAACCTTTCATGAAACCCCCAAAAATAGGGTTCAGAGAGCTCTTGGTTTGTGAACATATGGGGATACTGGGAGAGAAATGGCACATCTAGTGAGGGCATGGAAGAGGAGTGACCTATGCACCTCTACCATCTTGATGCTCTTGTGTTACATCTTTTTACAATAAACTGGTGATCTAGTAAGTTAAATATTTCTTTGAATTCTGTGAGCTGCTCTAGTGGAGTCATTGGAACCTCTAAACTCTATGGTCAGTCAGAAGCACAAGCTTATGATTGACATCTAAAGTTGGGGTAGGGCTGAGGCAGCCTTGTAGGAATGAACCTTAACCTATAGACTCTGATGCTATATCCAGGTAGATAATGTCAGAATTATTTTCTAAGATACCCAGCTGGTGTCAAAGCACCACTTGTTGTATGTGTGGGGACCCGCTGACACACACACACACACATTTTGGAATTGGGTCTAAAAACCCAATTTAGTTGTTGTCTTGCTAGAAATAGGACTTGTTAGAAAGGCCCTGCCTGGCTCACAGGAACATGTGGTTTGTGAAAAAAGGATAAAAGGGTGGAGAATGAGGAAATCTGTGATTCCTGGGTGAGCACATGGTCACCCATGGTAGAGTAGCAACTGTGCTACAATCAGTTGTTAAAGGCAAGAGTCACCAGTGAAATTTACAGATGGGTCCACCTCCTGGGGAGTTGTTTCCCTTGATGCATGAAGAAATGACAACTAATGAGAAAAAGGCAAATATTTTGTCCCTTGGTTCCTGTTACCTGTGATAGCTAAATTAAAAGAGAAAGCTCAGCTGGACCCTGATGCTAGACCAAGCTCAGATTTCAGTGAGTCTAGCTTTGGCCACTAGCCTCAAAACTGCCCCCCAAAGGAAAAATTATGCAGGGACAACAGAAAATACCTCTAAGATCTCTGGTGACCAAGAAGGTAGTGATGTGAGCAAAGGGCAAAACCAAGAAACTGTTGAAACCAGAACCTGTAAAATGAAGGACTTGTTCTATTTTGGGGATTGGTAACATTAGGTTCCTGAAGAACTTTTACTGAAATGGATTCTGAGTAACTAACCTGAGGGCTGTACCTTTAGTTTTGACTGCTGTCCTTAGTTTTAAGTGGAAGAGCATGTTTGGGTTAATGCAGGACCCACAGTTCACATGGAACAATCACAGATGACTATATGCGGTCCAGACACACAGGAGGTTGTTCCTGAAGGAACAGCCAGTCTGGTGGACTGGCTACAAGCTACTGTAAGGTCTGTTTATCCCGAGAAGGGAGAGACTGTCTTTCTCCCCCATGAATGCCAAGAGGATCACACCTGATAGAGCAGCTGATATGCTTCATATGCAAGCCATGTGGGAATGGCTTTATAATGACCAGGATATTCACCCCCTGAATATGCCTGCAAACCCCATTATGTGAATGCCCCTTTCACAGGGGCAGCCCATATAACCTTACTGTTGCAAAACCAAAAAAAACTACTCAGAAAGCCTTAACAAACCCTGTGCCTCAGCTTCCCCTCCTGTGTCTTGCAGATGCTAATGAAAACATTAGGCTAAGTAACAAGAGAATGGGGAGCAGTCTGAAGGTAAAGTCAGGGGAATCTTCCCAAGAAGGTGGAGGTTTTTAAAAGGTTATTAAAAGGGCACCTGGGTGGCTCAGTGGTTTAAGCTCAGGTCATGATCTCAGGGTCCTGGGACCGAGCCCCGCATTGGGCTCTCTGCTCGGCGGGGAGCCTGCTTCCTCCTCTCTCTGCCTACTTGCGGTCTCTCTCTGTCAAATAAATAAATAAAATCTTAAAAAATAAATAAATAAAAGGTTATTAAAAAATAAAGGTAAATAAACCAAATATTGATAGGATTGAAACAAAGAGGAAACAGAAAGGGGAGTCATAGAACTCAACCCAGCAGGATGGAAATCTTTAGATGGTTATTAAGAAATGGAATGAATAAAACAGACATTGATGGGGTTAAAAAAAAGTTTTAATTCAGCACTATGTAAGGTTAGGAGTCCCAAAAGGACGTTATACAGATTTTCCAATCTTACAAGGTCCCCAGCAAGTCCTTCCTATTTATCCCTGTTTGGAGAAATTTTAAAAGCCAGAAAGGAGAGATTACTATGAAAAACCTGACCAAAAAGTGGGCAGCGGTTAGGCAGGTTAACCAAATTAAAGATGGACAAAAGGGTCAGGGTCTCTCAGCTCACCCTCTCATTGGGGACCCAAGGTTTTTTGCACAAGAGTGAGTAAAATGGCCAGGGGGTGGAGAAGAGAAGTTTCCAGGACTCCTTCATATGAGAGTCCCTTGAATTGTGGTAACAAAACCCATTGGTTAGAAAAGTATCAAAATGGGGCGCCTGGGTGGCTCAGTGGGTTAAGGCCGCTGCCTTCGGCTCAGGTCATGATCTCAGGGTCCTGGGATCGAGGCCCACATCGGGCTCTCTGCTCTGCAGGGAGCCTGCTTCCTCCTCTCTCTCTGCCTGCCTCTCTGCCTACTTGTGATCTGATCTCTCTCTGTATGTCAAATAAATAAATAAATTCTTTAAAAAAAAAAAAGAAAAGTATCAAAATGGAAACAGCTGAATTCCTAGAGGAATGTCACTCTGCCTGTTTCAAGGGCTTGTCAACGGGACTTGTCAGCAGCTAAGTAAGCAGTAAGGAAATTTAATGATATTTTTCCTGCCTTTTCGCACATCAGAGTACACTTTATAGCCCATAATGTCAGGCAATGGACAGAGATATTCTTCTTAGAGTACTAGTATGATGGAGAATTGAAATGGGTAATTGAAATATTGGTCATCTTAAGCGGGGTGGGGGGGGAATAAATGCACGAAGGGCTAGCTTACGTGCCTTCATGTGTGGATGCACACACTTATCATGACTGTCCCCATTGGATAGATTTCCATGTTTTTCTGATGGATCTTGGGAAAGGTGTATGTCAAAAGTGCTGATATTCATTCTCCCCCCCGTATCAATTCAAATATACCTAATGCAGGGGTCATAGGACCAGGGCTGCAAGGACAAGGGCTGTAAGCAGGGATGATTCCTAAGCAAGAAACTGTGACTATTATTTTTTTAATTCAGTTAGTCAACATATAGTACATCCTTTGTTTCAGATGTAGAGTTCACTAACTCATCGGTTGCATGTAACACCCAGTGCTTGTCACGTTATGTGCCCTCCTTAATGCCCTCACCCAGTTACCCCATCCCCTCTTCCCACCTCCCCTCCAGCAACCCTGTTTGTTTCCTATAGTTAAGAGTCTTTCATCACTTACTTGTGAAGCATAAGGAATAACATGGAGGACATTAAGAGAAGGAAAGGAAAAGTGAATTGGGGTAAATCGGAGGGGGAGATGAACCATGAGAGACTGTGGACTCCGAGAAACAAACTGAGGGTTATGGGGGTGGGGGACGGGTGAAGCTGGTGGTGGGTATTAAGGAGGGCACCGATTGCATGGAGCAGTGGGTGTGGTGCATAAGCAATGAATCTTGGATCACTGAAAAATAAAATAAAATAAAATGAATAAATACTCCAATTTAAAAAAAAAAGTCTTTCATGGTTTGTCTCTTACTTCTTCCCATTCAGCTTTCCCTCCCTTCCCCTATGATCCTCTGCGCTATTCCTTGTATTCCACATATGAGTGATTATGTTTTTAACCTTTGTGTCAGAATTCCTAAGAGCTGGCTGGCAGGATGTGCCTTCACTTCCTGAGGCAGAAGTGAGGTGAACAGTGATTGCAGCCCTATTGCCTGGTGGTAAAGATAACCTTCTAGTCTCGCTTCCATGTAACCTGATCCTATCTGAATAGAAGGGGATGAGGCAGAGGCACTTGCTAGACTAGAACTACTGGCTGTGATCTAGACCAGCACAATGACCAAAGCTAATGTCCCTTTTAAAGGTGGAAGAGTTTGGGTATAAATGTACAGAAGGAAAAGAGCAGCTAAATAAATGGGTGATGCAATGAGGGAAATCCACTATTAGGGTAACACCTTGAAAAAGGCTCAGAGCAAGAGATGATGTCGTCTCTTAGCTCGATTATACCAGATCCCTGAAATGGTGAAGCCATTTTTGCCAAGACCACTCCTGCTTTTAGAATCCGACAAGACCAGATGTAAGGCTGTCAGCCTAACTTAAGTGCACCCTGGGAGGTATATTCTTATGGTGTGGTGATGAACTAGATAGTTTTTAATGACTGAATGAGATTCTAGGAAGGTGCTAATATGATGGTTTTTGCTATAAGGGATCAAGGGATGGACTATAATTTTATAATTTATTTTATATATATATATAGATTTGGTCTTGGTCCATGTTTCTGGCACATTGTTCTCAAAACCCTAGGGATTTCCTAAGTGTTTGCAGTGATAGTTGTGTCTTCTGTTATGTTAATTAGGTAACTTTGGGAAAGCACCTAAGGATTGGAGATGGTTGCCAGACCTATGCTTAGAGAGTCGGAACTTTGGAACTTTCAGTCCCACCCTCTGGACTCTGTAGAGAAGTGAATGGCTAGAGATGGAGTCGTCACTAATGGCCACCAATTTAATCAGTCATGCCTATGAAATGAAACCTCTATAAGAATCTAAAAGGATGGGGGTCTGGAGAGCTTCTGGGGTGGTAAACACACGAAGATCTGGGAGACTAGTGCATTCCGGAGAGGCGCGGAAGTTCTGCCTCTCCCCATACTCCTCTCATGCATCTCTTCCATCTGTCCCGAGCTTTTATAGTAAACTGGTAGTTTAGGGAGCAAATGGGTTTTCTGAGTTCTGTGAGGGGCTCTCAAAAATCAATTGAACCCAAGGGGGGAGTCCTGGGAACCTTGGATTTAAAGCCAGTTGGTCAGAAGTAGGGGTAACAACCTGGACTTTTGACTAGTATCTGAAGTTCGAGGAGGGTGTTATCAGAACCCCCAGTCTACAGCAGGGTGATAACCTGGGTTTGCAACCAGAATCTAATCTAAAGTTTGTGTATAGGGAGAGCAGTCTTGTAAGAATCTGATGCAATACCTGGGTAGATAGGGTCAGAATTGAGTTGATTTATAGGACACCCAGCTAGTATCAGAGCATTGCTTATTGTATGTATGGGGAATGCCCACCCCAAAATTGAAATTGGTCAGAACCTCTTTAGGGACCAGATAAGTTAAGAGCTGATATATAACCGATTTAGATGGTGGTGATTTGAATGTGAGTTTCTGTGAAATTAACAAGATACTAGCTGGCTTGCCAAAAACTGATAAATAAGGAAGCAATGGAGGCCTCAAATATAGTCATCCCTTTCAAGACCCTTGGATAAGAAGGGCAAGAAAAAGCTGGATAAAGTGAGGTGGGGATCGACAGGATTTTCATTTTTTTTTCATGGAAAGAACTCAAGTATGTATAAATATTGATAGGAAATCTACCAACAGAGAGGGAGGTATCTGTAATTTAGCAAAAAAGGGAGGATAACATATGCTGTAAGGACCCCAAGTAGGCAGCACTAGGCTTCCCAGAATGAGTCATTTCACTTGCTCACTCTTACTCCCTTCCCATTCTTCCACTGCTCTCTTTTATACACATTTTCCTTGCAGTTCTGGGCACCAAGTATACAATACCTTCCCATGTCAGATGAGAAAAGAATAAACATAGTGGACATTTTCGTTTTACAAATGTTTGCAGCAAATTTGTCACTGGCTCCTTCTCCTGCTAAAACATGCAACAAACACAAATTAGCACTTCTTAAAGATGTCATGTTATATTACAAGAATTCCTTTTACTAAGCATTTGCTATACTATATGCAAGGTACAGAGCTAAACATTATCTCACAGATCTTCCCAATAATTTCATAAGGAGGATATTATTAGCTCTAATTTTTAAAGGGGGAACTTGGCTCCAAAGAGTTTGATATAGGATCAGTCATCAATCTGTACAGGGAACAGTACACGGAATCTTTTTATCTTAAGCAGAAAGAGATTTCATTTAGGGATCTGATTACTTGCAATTCACTTCATACATCATTTGAAGAAGAGAATTTTAGCCTGGGCCTCCAGGATTGATTCCCAGAAAACTGGTACCAAGGAAGTGGCAATGTTTGCCACATCCTCAGGAACTGTTGAGTCAAGAACACACTGGGGTGGTTATGATGGAGAAAACAAGAGACCACCAATGCCACAATAATTTAACGTCCAGAAGCTAAATTAGACTTTGGGATGTTGCTTCAGAAAAAAAAAAAAAATGCCCCAGGATATTTTTTTTCTTGCCACCAACAAAACCTGTAAGTTCTGCCTCACTTTCACATTCCAAATCTAATTTGCACCCAAAAAAGTGCTTCAAGGGAATCTAAGAAACATAGTGTTTAGCTTTCTGGCTACTATATTATCAGGAAGTACAGAGCATAAGGTTGAAATGGATGTTGAGAGCTAATTCACTGTGAACACTAGAGATGGTTATCAATAACCTAAGATTAAAACAATCTTTCTACTACTTTCATGTTTCCCCTAGATAAGTCTATGGAAGAATTTCCCAATCTGGAATTGTGCAACATTGTTCTGTAGGATATTTTTTTTTAAGATTTTATTTATTTATTTGACGCACAGAGAGAGATTACAAGTAGGCAGAGAGGCAGGCAGAGAGACAGGGAGAGGAGGAAGCAGGCTCCCTGTTGAGCAGAGAGCCGGATGCAGGCCTTGATCCCAGGACGCTGAGATCATAACCTGAGCCGAAAGCAGAGGCTTTAACCCACTGAGCCACCCAGGCTCCCTGATCTGTAGGATATTAATAGTTATGCCATAAAAATACATTTGGGAAACCCTAGTTTATCCTAAGTAAAAACATGCTTCTTTACTGCAAGACTTCTTGAGATCTTTGATATGTAGTTAGATTATCTTACCACAATAATGTTAAGTAACTCACTTCATAACTTGATAGTTTCAAACAATACCATTTATTTTTTTTTAAAGATTTTATTTACTTGACAGAGAGAGATTACAAGTAGGCAGAGAGGCAGGCAGAGAGAGAGGAGGAAGCAGGCTCCCTGCTGAGCAGAGAGCCGGATGCTGGCCTCCATCCCAGGACCCTGAGATCATGACCTGAGCTGAAGGCAGAGGCTTTAACCCACTGAGCCACCCAGGCGCCCCAATACCATTTATTATTGCTCATGAGGCTCCCAGGTGGCTAGATGGTGTTGTGGGTCTTGGCTGGGCTTGTCCACATATCTGGAAATTGGCTGGTTGTTGACTTCTCTTAGCATGGCCTCTGCCACGAAGACAACATCAGCTTGGTTCTGCTCTGTGTGTTGCATTTTCCAGCAGGCTAGTTGGAAGAGAAAGGCAAGGAGCAAACACAGAGTGGAAAAGCACAGCATATTGAGTCTGCTAACATTCTGTTATCCAAAGTGAGTCACATAGTCAAGCAAAGGATGGATCAAGGGGCAAGGGAATGTACCCTACCTTTTGATGAAAGGACCTACAAAGTTCTGTTGTAAAGGACATGGATGCAGGGAGAGCTGAATATTTGGCAACACTGATGCAAGCACTCTACCACGATATGCTAATATGCACTGTATCTTTAAAAGAGGGATAATATATAAAGTAGTTTCCAAACTTATATGACTAGGGAATACTCTTTTATAGAGAATCTCCTGGGAACACCAATTTTGGAAAAACAAAATTATTGCAAAGTTACCTTGTACACATTTATTTATCATATCCCTTACCCCCAAACATATATCTCTATTTTAAGAAAAACAAGAAAAAACCGTTTCCCTTAAATGATTTACATTATATTCTTTGGACTTGGAGGGTACAATCCTGGGGAGCCACCCTATCTGTCACCAAGAAGTAACAGACATTCTAGGTGAAAGACATTTCCTATAATAAAGGGTTAAATCAAAAGAGCAGAGGTGGTTTAGACCAGAAAATAAAGTATCTAGTGTAGAGACATGTTATGGGTTGAAGTGTGTCCCCCCACCCAAGAAAAATAGGTTGGAGTCCTAGCTCCCAGTACCTAAGAATGTGACTGTATCTGGAAAGGGTATTTACAGAGGTAATCAAGTTAAGATGTAGTCATTAGAGTGTGCCCTAATCCATTATAGTGTCCTTATAAGAAGAGGAAGTTTGAACAAGCATACATATGCTTGCCAGGGAGAATGCCAGGTGAACATGAAGATGGCCATCTACAAGTCAAGGAGAAAGGCCTGAAACAAGTACTTTTCTCATAGCCCTTGGAAGAAACCAGCACCTACTGACACCTTGAGTTCAGACTTCCAGTCTCCAGAACTGAAACAATAGATCTATTGCTTAAATATCCAGTTTGCAGGGCTTTGTTACAGCAGCCCTGGAAAAAGAATGCCGGTTTTTTGTTATTTTTCCCTGCCCATCATCTATTCCTCTTGTGGTTCTTTTGGGGAATCTCTCCTCCACCTCTCTCCATCTGGATCTGATCCAATCCATAGCTCTGGGACTTAGCACAAGCAATCAGTGTGTCCACAGGGATTGGTTACTGAAAACAGGTTGGGATTTTTGCTACAATCTCTATTAGGAACTGCTATGCTGATAGGATGTAGGTCTGAAGCTAGTAGTGGTCACCTTGCTAATGTAAGGGGACAGCCTTCTTGAGACTCTTGCCAATGCAGAAAAAAGCCAATTGAAGAGGTGGGGACAAAAAGAGTTCTGATAATATATAATTTGAGCACTAGAATACAACTATCCCTGAAGCTGCGTACTCTTCTACTTTTCCATATATGACCAACAGATTCTCTTTTCTTTGGATTTGATTGGTTTTTTTTCACTAGCAACTGAAAGAGTTCTGATTAAATGCCTCTTGACCTACTCCAGTCATATTTCTCTTTGCTTCTTAACCCTATCCTGAATTCCCCATCCAGGAGGTCCACCCCTTTGCACCCATGAAGAAACTTGAGTACAGAGATGAGAGTTAAGTAGCCTTTATACGCTTCTTATCTTCCTTAGTCTATGTGAAATGTGAAAGAAAACATAATCCTAATTGGCTCTTTTGTAGACTGCCCCCCTTCCCTTTAAGTGTACATTCAACTTCAGTTAGAGAAAGGCTTGCTTTAAAGTATCAAGAACACTTTGAAGGAAGGATATGAGAAAATTTCAGATCTTGGTTAATTTTATCACTCATTGCTAAGTAATATTAAGTGAGTAGTCAAAATTGAGAATGGAATACCAAAAATGAATGAAAATGAACAAGATTAACTAAAGACCTAGTGTTCCCAAACATACTTCATTCTTTTAGAGTAAAAATATAAATTTGAAAATAAAATACTTATAGTAGAATGCATATGTAATTTTACTTTTGATCATGAAATGAAATCTATGGGGCAGGAGGTGGAACCAAAATGTGCTGAGCTGTCTGTGGTCCTGAAAATGGTTATTAAAAACATGGATACTTTCTGTTATTTATTTTTTGTTACAAGTAATAATGAGACATTTTTCCATAAAGACAATGATTATTAAAGATTTCTGAATACAGGCAGATAATTTAATCTCATCTTCATTGACTTTACTCCTAGTCAGATAAATTAATGGAGCAAATTGTTTTTCTTATTCTGGCAGATATTTTTAAGTTACAATTATGTACATCTAAAAATAATAAATACAAACAGGAAAAAAATCATTAAAAACAAGAATGCCTAATCTTCTTGGTCTTAATTATGTTTTTCTTTGTAAGAGAAACATCCAACTCTTAGCAAAGCTTGAATATTGCTACATAATCTTCTTTGTAAGATTTTTTCCCAATATTTATAAACAGGAGCCTTTTCACAATTAAGTTGTTTCTTTTTATCATGAATACTTGAACAAATAAATGTAGTTCTATATTCTTGATGCCTTTTCTATTTGCAGCACAGTTTATAGCTTTGTTTGTTGTATTTTGAGGTTTTTAAAATTTGTTTATTTTTACTGTTAAAATTAGAGGGAAAAGAGATATTTCTGCAGTATGAGTATCAGCCTTGGTCCCTGAACTTTCTCTAATATGGCTTTCCACAGGGTGGAGGGCAGATGTATGCCTATGAAGAAGGTATTGCCCACTCAAATTATCTGTGAGGGAAGCTGAGGTTCAGAGCACTTAACATTGTACAATAAATAAGTGGCAGGATCCAAACTTAACACTGTGTGACTTCATGTCTATGATTAACATTTCTCAAGCAGTCTTCCTTCCAATTTACCAATATAGTATGCTTTTGCTTGCTTTGTACTTCATGGTTCTTTTCCATCATTGTAAGAGTGTGTTTTATCTTCATGGCCAGATGGTAAACTCTTAAAGACCTCAACTGCTGGGCACCTGGGTGGCTGGCTCAGTGGCTTAAGCCTCTGCCTTCGGCTCAGGTCATGATCTCAGGGTCCTGGGATCGAGGCCCGCATCAGGCTCTCTGCTCGGCGGAGAGCCTGCTTCCCCCTCTCTCTCTNTGAAAAAAAAAAAAAAAAAAAAAAAAAAAAAAAAGACCTCAACAGCTATTGTATCTTCTTTGGTACAGATAAGCCAGAAAGCCTGTGTTCAGAGCATAGGCTTTGCAGTTGAATAGGCCAGATTTCAAAGCATGGATTTCTAGGCTGCCCTGAGCCTCAGTTTCCTCATTTGTAAAAGAAAGTTAACAGTACCTGCCAATATACATGTATAAAGAGTTTATCTGAGTATCTAATGCATCATAATGTTCAATAAATGTTAGCTTTTATGTATGTTATATATGTGTAAGATATATAGATGGATGGATGCAGTGATGGATACCTAGCACATAGCTTGCGTTCTTAGTAAACGAACAAACAAAATAAAAGAAGATTCTTTTTGGGCATTGCAGAAGGTACACTATATGATACTTAGATACTCAAGTAATATCAAATGCCAATAAAAGAGAGTATAATATAATAGTTCTCCTAGTTTCCAGTAAGGACTCAACATGTTTTTGTTGAACTTGACTTAAATGTTGGTTTGCATTCACACACTTCTCTTTGCATCATCTATGCCTTCTCTCAGCAATTTTTTTTTTATTCCTGTGAGTCAACAGTTATTTTTAGGTGCATTTATAAATCCAACCAGGTTATCTTCCTTAGAGCTCTGGACCTGCATATTTAATTGCCTAATAGACTTTTCTGTGTCCTCGAGGTCAGCATGTCACAAAATGAGCTCATTATCATTCTTCCACCCCACTCCTTGTACTTGTACCCATTCCTTACCACAGCGAATGAGACTTCAATTGACTTACCAGAAATCCTGAATCTTCCTTACTCTTACATCCTATTAGCTCCCCACTGCTATTGATACTGCCATTAGAATATCTCTCCCTCCACACCCCTTTTCATTCTCTACTTAAACCTACCGCTGCCCCTGCTTTCCCAGTTAGGATCTTCATTATCTCTTTTCTCCCTACTCTTCCTACGTTCTCCATTCCACCCTCCACCCAAATGCCAAAGTGACCTTTTTAACATAATAACCTTATCATGTCATTCCACTGGTCATACTCCTCTGATGATCCCCTTCCTCCAGGATAGATTCTAACCTCTTTAGTTTGCCTTGACACTTAGAAGGTTAAAAAATAGTACCCCTGTTCCCTACTCAGTTGAAAGGAACCAAAAATAGAGATAAAAATGGCAGCTTTATTAATGAAAATATAGTCAAAGAATCAGACCTAGGCCTGGGGGAAATAATAGCTTCCTAATGCTATACCTCTAAATTAGATCACCTAACAGGGGGACATCCATGGATGTTCTCATCCTGTAAGGACAGACTCCTTTTACAGTGTGGCTAAGAACAGATCAGAAGGGTTGCTCTGTACAGGATAGAAGAAAAATGGAGCTGAACTTCTTCCTTCTGAACAGGAGTGAGGAGCAGATAGGTCTGGAGAGTAATGCTAATGGAGGCTCCCCCAGGGAAACAGGAAGCCAGAAAAAATAGGGTTCCCTCTCATCATGCCATCCTTGAGTAGACACATCAACAAAACCCTTTATGTTGTCATCACTGATTACTTGGACACCTCCCCTCCCAGCTCTGTCTCTCTGACTTCCATAGCCTGGAGCCATCCTTGCTAATGGACTTGCAGGGGGGCCTGAACACACTAATCCTTCTCTTGCTTCCATGCCTTGTACATATGTTTGACTAGGTTCCAGTCTAGGAAAATTTTCTCTGCTACTCATCTTTCAAGTACCTCTTCTTGAAGTCTCCTTTTCCTCTCTCTGGCAGAGCCCTTCTCTGGTGCTCCCATTGTACATTGTATACTACGCCCATCCACCTGCCACTAGGTCTGGGAATCTCTCCTTTGCAAAGTTGGAAGTTTTTTGAGGACAGAGACTAGCACCTTGATCTTTGAATTCCCAGGACCTAGGACAGCACTTGGCATACATAGTAACCTCTAATAAATATGCAATGATTGAATGAATGGATAGTGGACTTCCATTATTTTGCCTTTTCATCATCCCATTTTCCTTTCTTACAGAAACAGCTGCTTGACTTTCCCTGGGAGAACTGACACCCTCCTCCCCTGCCCCATACGGGAGCCCAACAGACCCAGTTTGAATCTCGAGCTTTAGGGACACAGAAATTGAAAAAGGGAAGGGTTTATTCATTTTGATAATGGTGCCCAAATGCACTTAGTTGATAATGAATGTTTGTTGAAGGAAGGAAGAGTGAGAAAAAGGGAGAGAAGAAGGGAAGGGGAAGGAAGGAAGGAAGGAAGGAAGGAAGGAAGGAAGGAAGGGAGGGAGGGAGAAGAGCGGGGAAGAAGCAGTTTAGGATAGTACTCTGATCAGGGCCCCAGGGATAGCTAGGAAGAATCGGCTTTGCTGAGCTACAGACAGGGAGCTGTAAACCCTGCGGTCTGGAGGCCTCCTGCCTTCTCTACTAAAGGGCTCTGGATTTAAATGGCTGCTTCCTCCCCTGGACTATTTTGGTGCATCTATTATTGGCTCCCATTTAGTGTCTGTTTATTTAAATCTGCTTTCAACTAGAACATAATTCTCTTGATTATCAGTTGATGCTGCGACACAGTAGGAATACAGATAATTGTCACTGTGCACATTCTGCTGGAAATATAAAATTATTCTCTTTAGAGCCGTTGAGTAGGGTGTTTGAGCAGAGATGTTAAGCAGTGCAGGCACGTGGGATTTGTAGAGCGCTAATTTGTTGGCTCTTTTGCCTTCCTCCTGGGGCTGTCATCTGTGCCCCCCCCCCCAGGAACTCAAGCAGACGCTCTCCAGCATCCTGCCATTTCTTCAGCTGCGAGGAGAGAGGAGTGCAGTCTCCGCTCAGAAGCTTGGTTATCAGGGACTAAGGGGCTGGAGGGACAGACTCCGGGTGCTGGTCACTGCCTCAGGTTCCACTGCCTTTCTGGCGCTGGAGACAAAATCTGATCTGTAAGGGCAGCTGCACAGCCTAAAAGCAAGACCGGCCTGCACGTGGTTGTTAGAGCCAAGACTGGGCGGCGGTTCCTTCCGGTTCCATCCCTCCACTCCTCACTCCCCTCCCCTCCCCCTCCCCCACTCCGCACCTCCGCCCCACTCCTCACCTCCTGCCACCCCCCGCGCCGGCCCCGCGCACCTACCTCCGGCCCACAGCTCCCCGCCCCGAGCAAGCTGCCTCTTCATTTACAAGCAGCATCACTAATTGCTTTTTAGGGTCCCTTTTCTGTTCTCTGTTCAAAATTCACGGGGCGTTCCCCAGCCTCTTTTATGCTACTTTTCTGAACCTTTTCAGCCTCTTTTACAAACTTAGCACTTTCTGTGCCTCTTTTAGTCTTTGCAAGAAGAAAGAGACTTGAG
>LNAC01000301.1:2121843-2143330 GCA_002007465.1 Ailurus styani
CTCCAAAAGCACACGCATTGGCCCTCCTCCCACTGAATGGGGCTTTGTGCAGCGAATTTCCGGAACATAGCGCAGTGCCCAGGCCTCTGTGTGAGGAGAGGAGGGGCCCAGCCGGGCAAGGAGACCCTTAAGCCCACCCCATTACCACGGTCACTGTTTGCCCTGGATTCTCTAAAAGGCCTATTGTTGCCGGTTGCCAGGTATTCCTTAGCAACACTTAAGCCAAGCTGCCTACCCTATTTAGGCCCAAAACTTTTCAATGGCCTCCAAAACCCGTGCTTGTCAGCGCTGCAGACCGCTCCTCAAACAGCCTCAGAGGGGAGGGAGAAGCCACACCAACCCCCCAGCCGTCTCTGCCTTTCAAATATCTGTGTTTGAGGCAGCTTGAGGGCTTCTTGTCATTTGCCTAGGATCAGCAGGCCAAACAATTGCAATTAAAATTTCTCTCTCCCCAACCCTGGCATCTCCCTTCTCCCTCCAGCCCCCACCCCAGTTGCAGACAGGCCTCTAACTTAATATTCGGCTGGGACTGGGTTTCATCATTTTCTGCAAGGGCCTCCTGACTTTTCTTCGCAACCATTTCAAAGGAAATTGCTTTATTATTTTAGAGTTTTGGTGAGCTTGCATGCAAGGTTTTATACCCCTCCCCGTCTCTGGTGAAGAGGAAAATAATAGAATCACAGAGTCTGTATTCTAGAAGGAATCTTAATGATGGTCCACAGATGAGGGTCTGGAGGACCAGATCTGGGAATTGGCTTGCTCAGGTCACAGAGTTATTTAGTAACAGATGGGGTTCTGGAGCTCAAGGCCCCTGGCCTCCAATCCTGTGCTGTTCTCCACTACACAGCTCCAAGTTAACACAAGAAGCAGATTGGCAGACTAAGAAAAACACGGTCTGTGCATCTCAAAACTCGAAAGTGATAGGGAAACAGGTTCTGATTTCAGAGGAGTGTTATCCTGGGTTCTTTCCAGTCCTTTCTTTCAAGAAGAGACATGAATTTGCCCTGGTCCAATGATGAGCTTCCTTGGAAGTGTATGAGTTTTATTTGCTTCCTTATTCACTGTAAGGATTTGAGGCATCTCTCCCAGGTCCTGAATTAGATGGAGCTCGACCTGGTATTCTAGAACAAGGCAGCTATTCAGTTGCTTCACGTAAACCGTACTGCTCCATACCTTCCTTTTGCAGAAATTGAATGACTTGCCCAAAGTCACACAGCACTTAGAATACAATCAAACTCCTCCGCACGACCTGTATTGCTCAGGCCTATCCCATCTCCTGCTTCATCTTCTACCTCTCCCTCCTGATTCAGTTTATTCCAGCCACATCTGCCTACACTCCGTCCCTCTATACAACAAGCCCACTCCTGCCTCAAGATCATCCTTACTCTTCTAACTGGCAAGTTCTGCCCCCAGATCTTTGTGGAGTCAATCCTTCTTAACATTCAAGACTCTGCTCCTATGTCCCTGTTTCAGAGAGACCATCTCTGTTCACACTATATTAGCTTAACTTTTCCTGTTGTCCGTTTTAAATTCCTTTATAGCATGTATTATACATTTTTACAATTGATTATTTGCTATAGAATATCTATTATATTTATCATCATCACTATTCTTATAGACATTTAGAGCTTATTCATTATCTGTTCCATTCTTGAACATAAACTGTATGAGAACTATATGCCTTGTTTATCATTATACTTCTAGGGTCTAGAACAGTGCCTGGAGCATAGAAGTTTCTAAAGAAAGATTTAAAGAATAAATAAGTGAATGAATGTGCTCATGAGTGGCAGATAGGAAAATTAGAACACAAGTCTACTTTACTCCCACTCTGATATCCCTTTGTTTGGGACACAATGAGGATGAGGGAAGGAAGGGTGCTAGTGTGTTGTTAAGCACCTCCCTTATAACTCCAGCATAGACTTTCTGAAAAAAAAACTATTATTATTTTTGTTCCTTTCAGGAGACTTTTTGGACACTTTTTTCTGAACTGGCCTCCATGAAATTATCAAACATACACTGTATATTTATTTGTGTACTGTGGTCCTTTGAAAGGCTACAAAACAATTCAATGTCTAAGATTCTCCCATCCCAAGAACCAATTTTTGCTTCTTGGAGAACGATATCACCTCCTTTGAGAATGTATACGACCATAGGTGCAGTCACTCAGAGTAAAAGCATACAGATTTTTGATGGTGCTATAAAATCAGGGGATGAATTCTGTCGAGGGAAATGGAGGAGAGTTGTCTCAGAATGTGGGTATAGAAGGATTCTAAACCTAGAAGATTAGAAGAATGGGCAAAAAGATGGTGGATGTGTTAACTTCAGGCGTACAGCCCAGCCCTCACATTACATACTTCACAAAGGTTTTGTTGTTTTTTTTTTTTTTAAGATCTTTAGAAAAACCCTTTCAGCTTAGGTAAATGTGGTGTTAAACCACTAATCGTTAACCCTTGCCTCTTCTTATTCAGCTCTTAATCAGATTATACAAAAGCTTTTAGATGTTCTTGGTTTCCAAAGCCAGTGTGTGAGGATGAGGTAGAGTTTCTAAAATGCCAGCTTGGAAGTCGAAATTTTAAACTTTTACTGCTGGCTATAGATCCACAAAATAAATTCTTCATTGAAAAATAGAAAAAATCAGGGGGATCCTGGGTGGCTCAGTCAGTTGAGTGTGTGCCTTTGGCTCGGGCCATGATCCCGGGGTCCTGGGATAGAGCCCTGCTTTGGGCTCCCTGCTCGGCAGGGAGTCTGTTTCTCCCTCTCCCTCTGTCTGCTGCTCCCCTGCTTGTGCTTTCTCTGTCAAATAAGTAAATAAAATCTTTAAAAAGAAAGAAAAAATAAAGTAAAATAAAAATCAGCACTGCCTCCTGAAAGCACTTGCAGATTAAGGGCAGGCATGTCTATATTTGATACATTCATTAATTCAACAAATGTTCATTCAATCTTTCCTACGTGCCAAATACTGTGCTAAGGCCCACAAAGATATATTCTTTTCAAAGCATTTATACATGAATACCAGGTACTAGGGAATGGAGTCTACTCTTTGTAAACTGTATAATTAAAAGGATAATCATTATGTGGCCTCTCATATTGATTGCCTATGCATAGAGTTCTTAATGATGCCACACGAATTCCATTATCTTCTTAGGAGAAAAGTTAGATGTCTATCCCCAGTTTAGTGGACATCTGTTTTGTTGCCTGCCTGGCATCCTTCCTTTCTGTCTTGTAGTTATAGCAACCTCCTCTTGTTAGGGGAACTAAGCTCCCCTTTCCATGCTGTTCTGAAACTATTGCAATTCAGAGTATCCTTCTCTGCACCTAGATGGAAGACAGATAACCTAGTCACAGATAATCCCTGGTCAGTTGACTTCCCCAGAGATGGAGCACATAGCCTCAAAGTAACTGAGAAGAGAATTTCTCTGGATGCTTCTACCTTTTAAAGATAGGAAGTCCCAAGTGACACCTTCAGAACCCATGCTTCTCTGTTTTCTTACTCAGGGAAGGAAGAGACCAATTCTAGAAGCCGAAGGTTCCTAGGGATCTTGAAATGTGCTATTCCTCCCTGCTGCCACACTGAAGGAAGAGTGAAACCAATTCCAAAAAGGAAGGTCAAGGGACACATTCCTGAAAATCTAGTCTGGATTTAGACCCAGAAGTCAAGCCAGGAGTTTAGAGCTGATTATGGAAGGCTCAGAGAGCAAATAAATCAGAAACTGGCAAATGGGGCCTGGATGATCACACCCTCTACCACTTGGTCTTTTTGTTGACTTTATAGGCCAGCAAGGTAAACCTAGTGATTGGTGGGTTTAAAGGACCCAAGGTAGGGAAGACTCCTGGAAGGTTTTAATTTTTCTTTTTAGACATTTTCTTTTTAGACATTTCTTGGTCTACCAACCCCTCAGAAACAGGTATCTTCCTTCCTCTCTCTGCATAATGATGTTCCTGGATTTTTACACTGAGTTCTTCTCTTTACACTAGACTTTCCTGCTCTCCCTCTGTGGTAGACTGAACAATGCCCCTGCTCCAAAGATATCTGATGTCCTAATCCTTGGAACCTGTGAATTTGTTACCTTACATAGCAAATGGGATTCTGCTGATGTGATTAAGTTAAATATCTTAAAATGAAAGGATTAGGGGCACCTGGGTTATGCAGATGGTTAAGCATCCAACTCTTGGTTTTGACTCAGGTCATGATCTCAGGGTCAAGAGATCAAGCCCTGCATTGGGCTCTACGCTCAGCATGGAGTCTGCTTAAGACTATCTTTCTCTGCCTATCCAGCCCATTAAAATAAATAAATAAATAAATAAATAAATAAATAAATAAATAAATAAATAAATAAATAAAAGAAGCGAGAGGATTGATCTGGATTATCTAGATTGGCAGGCAGGTCAGATTCAGAGAAGGAGATGTGACAGCGGAAACATAGGTTGGTGGTGTATTTTGAAAGTGGAGGAAGAGGCCATGAGTTAAGGAATGAAGGCAGCTTCTAGAAGCAGGAAAGGGTATGGAAGCAAAGTCTTTCCCTGGAGACTCCAAAAGGAATACAGCCCTGCTAACATCTTAATTTCAGTCCTAAAAACTCATTTCGGGCTTCTGTAAAATAATAAATTGGTGTGGTTTTAGGCCCCAAGTTTGTGGTACTTTTTTAATAGCAGCAACAGGAAGCTAATGATTTTCTAATGATTCCCAGATCAATTAACCTTCCATTCTGACCCCTCTCCTGAGCTCCAGTAGTCATCTGTAAGTGACAACTTGGACATCTCCACTTTTACGTTTTCCGGGTACTTTAAAGTCAACACATGAAGGTCTTCTCCCATTCTTGCTCCTCCCATTCTTGCTCCTTTCCCATGTTAGCAGCATCACCACCTACCTGGGAGATGCTCATTCAGGAGATGCTCAGCATTCTTTGGTTCTTCCTTTATTGCTTCTTTTCAATGAAACATTGCTTTGTCATGCTCTCTATGAGTACCCATGACTCCCAAATACCCTACTTCAGAGCTCTGAAATGTAAATTATCCTGAAGATCACCTAACTCCCTACCTATCCCCAGTCTTTCCCCAAGAAGTCATACTTAGCAATGCCCACAAGGTTATCTCTGATAAACCGAGTAGATCGTGATCCTACTTGAGATGTTAATTGGCCACATGACTTAAGCCAGTACAGCAGCAAAGTAAAGCCTGAACTTGTTAGCATATTCAAATATCTTTGACATCTTGTTCTAGCCATTTGAGCCTCATCCCTTATCAGTCTTTCCTCATCAAACACACATGCACACAGAAAAACACACACACATGTTCTAATCATAGTAGACCACACACAATTCCCCATTTAAAGAAAACATGCAGTTTTCTGTACCTCACATGCCCTTTACCACCACTCTTCTTTGTCAGCAAATTTCTAATCTTTTACTGCTAATGCCCGTGTGACACCTTCCCTAACCCCTCTGCATTCCCAGCCAGAATGAAGGTTCTTTTCTGTGATCCCACACCATTTAGTTCATGCTCTGTTATGGTATTTATCACATCATGTCATGATCTTTCCTTTAGACAACTGTTTCCCCTCCCCCCAAAAAGCTGAGTTCCTCAGTACAGGGACTGTGTCTCATTTCATTTCTCTAGTCTTAACACCTGAATTACACTGAATTACCAGCCTTGTCCCTGTGAGAGGCTGAAGAAGTGAAATGGACCAGCAGTAGGCTTGTTTCTTATTTCTGGAAAGCATGATGGCCAATCCAATATAATTGAGGAATAACAGGTAAAGCAAAGCAACCCCACTTCTCTGCGCTATAGGACTTTCTGACTCCATAGCAAGAGGTGATTTGCAAGCAATAAGACCATTAGTTAAACATTTTGTTCCTCATTTAGGGTTTAGGGTTTACTGGCACTGAAAATTAATGTCTGTTCTTTAGAGATATATTTATGTCCTTAATGAAATGGGTTGATGTTTACATGCAAAATATTAGAATAAATAGATGTAACTATAATTTTCACTGATGGGAGATCTCAACAGAGACTAGACCTGGAATGTTTCTGCAACTTTCTATACAGCTTGGAGACCCAAACACCTTAACCCAGCTTCTTTGGCAGAACTGAGGGTGTGAAAAGTCATCAATGTATGTCCTTAAAATTCCCTATCTTATTCATACCTCATGTAAAGTGTGATTTAAACAGAATAATACCAAATGGAGAAAACAGACTCCAGAAGGGGGGATTGTCAGATATTAGGATCCTACTGGAGAGTAAAGTAGAAGTTCACATTAGGGAGATTAGAAAAAAATATGTTCTTTGGGAGAGAATAAAAACCGAGGATGGGGTAACCAAATTAAAATCTTGGGATGTGTCCACTTTTAAATGACTCTAAAACCATGCCTAGCACACAGTAAATGTCAAATAAATAGATTTTGAATTTCAGAAGTGAAGGATTTAGCATTTTATATGCTTTCCCTTGGACTCTGGAAAAGTCATAATTATCATACAGCTTTTAGATTTCCCCTTCCAACATTATAATTTTCCCTAATTACTTCTCAACTGTTCATTAAGGGAAGCCATAATCACCGCTGCAGCTTGTGTGGAGCAGTGCTGGGAGGTTAAAGGGGCAGGACAGTTAGGGAGGAGAGTGGTCTGCCCTCTTCCATTTCTCTGTGCTGTTCCACAGTAAATCAAGTGGTGACCCAAGGTGGAACTGGGAGTGACGGAGAACATAGGACACGGAGAAACAGATTCCAGAGCTCAGTTTTAGAGAAACATAGGAGGAAATCTCCTACTGTTCCAACTACATACTCAGAGATGGCCCTGGAGAGGCGGGCTAGGGGAGTGGTAGATGAAATAGAACAGGGCATCAGAGTTGGCTGGTACTGGCTTACAAGAGCCAGTTGCTAAATTTTCCTAAATTGTGTGAGCCAGTTTTTAAACATAGCCATTATTAAACATTCAATAAACTTAAACAAAATAAATTAAAAACAAAGATAATGATATCCCAAACTCATCACACCCCATTCTACTCCATCTTATTATTATCTATGCTCTTGAGGTGATTTGCATCTATTGTATTTGAATCTGTATGATGGAAATATTGTGTAATGGTGTGTTACTATTTATCTCTTCCCAATTCCATGTTCAGTGATGTCATGTTGATTGAAATCAGCTAGGGCAGAATTTTCATCAAGATAATGACAAATACTACCAATCAGGATGCTTTCTGCCCTCTCTAGAGCTGGTTGTTAAATATTTTCCAGTATTCTCCCAGGGAATCCTGACTGCAGGGCTATAGACACATTTTCTGGGAACATTACTATGAACGAGAGAAAGGTTAACTCATTTTATTAAAACCATAGTGTGTTAAGGCACTAAGACATACATTTGGTAAATGATGACATTTAATAATCATCTATAATAACCCAATAATATTGTCTTCCTTTTTATAGACAAGGAAACTGAGATTCAGAGAAATTTTCTAGAAAGTTCCCAATGTCATCAGCTACTTACTGCTTTTAGTTGCCAGGAGAGACAAAGAAATTATATTTGGTCCTTGACCTATAGGATATTAAGCTTTAAGTGAGGAGTCAACACATATGAGTAGACAAAGTTTAGTATAAACTTAACTTTTATCCTCAACTGAACATCAAGAGAGGAAAACCTCAATGCCTCAGATAAAGAAAAGCATTGATAGGATTAATAGCAGACTGGACACTGAAGATCACTTAACTCGAACCCAGCAATAGAAACTGCCTAAAATGAAATGAGAGGGGGAAGAAAGACTATAAAAAGTGAATAGAACATCGGTGAGCTATGAGACAATATGTATGTGCATGTATGTATAATTGGGGTTCCCAAATTGCAGAGATTTGAGGTGGGGGGGGACAGTGTCTAGAAAAATAATATTTAAATAAATAATGGCCAGCATGTTTCCAAATTTGAAGAAAACTACACACTCAAAATTCTAGAATCTCAAGTCCCAAGTCAAGAAACATGACAAAAACTATACCAGGGCACAGCATGATCAAATTACCTAAAATCAGTTATGAGAGGAAAATCTTCATATCAGAGAAAAAAAGAAATGTTGTGTATAGAGGAACAAATAAGAATTCCATCAGATACCTCATCAGAGAGGAACACAAGTGAGAAGGTAATGGAACAATATCATCATAAAACTGAAAACAACAACAACAACATATCCCTGCCAACCTAAAATTCTGTACTTGGTAAAAATATTGTTCAGAAACAAAGATGTGAAATAAAGAATTTTTCAGACATGGAAATATGGAAAAATGTATTACCAGAAAAAAAGAGTTAAAAGAAATGCTACAAGTGGAAGGACAATGGTACCAGATAAAAATCTGGTTTTACCAAAGGAATTAAGAACATCAGAAATGGTAGTTACGAGAGAAGAATAAGTGCATTGAAAGGGTTCCAGAAGTCTCATGCATAGGCTTCTTCTTTCTTTGACCACTGGATCAGATTGCATAGGACATACATAGTCTCCACAACTTGAACTACCACTAGTATGTGTGCAAAGCACCTCAGTATAAGAAAAGCAAAAGTTGTTCATGGTAGGATTCTCTAATAATGAGCTGGTCATATAAACACATCCTAATTTTGTGTCTGACTAGGCTTAACCATTGAACCTCCCAGATCCACTGAAACCACACTGAAATTATAAGTCCAATCATTATTGCTAAAAAATGCTGACAATCTGATACACCCTGTTATGTAGCAACTCAGCCAAAGCTACAAAATATGATTAGCTAAGAGTTAATATCTCTGGAGACAAGCATGTGGTCAATCCAGACCAACTGAGATTAATCTATTATATAGAGCCCTATCTATTAAAGAAATTGAATTTGTAGTTAGGAAATATTTTCTACACAGAAAACTCTGAATCCAGAGGGTTTCACTCACACCAAATATTTAAGAAAATAATGTTTACTCTACCCAAAATCTTCCAGGAAAGTGAAAATCCAAGAGAAGGGAATATTCTCCAACTCATTCTTTCAGGCCAGGATTGCTTTGATACCAAAATCAGACAAAGACATTACAAGAAAACTGTAGACCAGCATCTTCAAAATATAAATATGATAAATGTACCATGACCAAGTAGGATTTATCCCAGAAATGCCAGGTTGCTTTAATACTTTAACATTTATCAAGATAATTCACCATATTAATAGACTAAAACCAAATATGTATATGTATATATATATGTTTTTTTATCTAATAAGATTTTATATATCTAAATATCTATCTATCTATCTATCTATCTATAACTCTCAGAAAACTGGAATTAAGAGGAAGTACTTAAACTTGATAAATGACATCTATAAAACAGTTTCAACTAATGTCATACTTAGTCGGGAAAAACTAGATACATTTCTACTCCGATCAGAAAAAAAAAAGTATTCTGTTCAACACTGTACTGGAGGTTCTAGCAAATGCAACAAGTTAAGAAGAAAAAAAAGATATCTAGAATAGGATGGATAAAGTAAAATTGCTATTATTTGAAGACGACATAATCATCAGTGAAGAAAATCTGTGTGGAAAATTAGGTGGAATTTGCGACATAGAAACTAGAGCTAATAAGTTGCAGAATATAAGATCAAAATACAGAAGTCAGTTTTATTTCTACATATGAGCAATGGACAATGGAAAATTGAAATTTTACAAAATCAATACCATTTGCAATCCTATAAAATTTGTATAAACAGAGTAAAAATAGAATAAAAAATATTGAGCAGAACTCAGAGACCTGTGGAACAATAACAAAAGATCCAAAATTTATATCATTATAGTACCAGAAGGAAGGGAGAAAATGAGGAAACTGAAAGAGGATTGAAGAAACAATCAGTGAAAATGTCCTAAATTTGGCAAAATACACAAAACTGCAGATCCAAGAAGCCAAGTGAACTCCAAACAGAATAATCCCAAAGAATTCCATGCTAAGACACAACATAATTAAACTTTGAAAAACTAAAGACAAAGGAAAAAAATTGAAATGACACACTATCTATAGGAAATAGGATTTGAATGATCAATTTGAAATTGACAATGGATTTCTTGTCTGAAACCAATGAGGACAGAAGGAAGTGTCACAACATTTTTCAAGTGTCAACTTGAATTCAAAGACCTGTTAACTATGAATTTTGAATTCTAGAATAGCTAAAACAATCTTAATAAAGAAGAATAAAGTAGAAATAGCCACTCTACCCTATAGTCAGGCTCACTATTTACCCACTATTCAAGACAGTGTGGTGCTGATGGATCAATACATAGAGAAATGGAACAGAAGAGAAAATCCAGAAATAGTTTCACAAAAATATGTCTGGTTAATTTTTGACAAAGGTGCAAAAGCAACACAAGGGAGAAAAGATAGATTTTCAACAAATGGTACTATAATAATAGGATATCCATAGTCATAAGAACGAACCTCAATCTATATACCTCACACTTATAGAAGCATTAAGTCAAAACAGACCATGAACTTAAACATACAATGTAAAACTATAAAGCTTTTAGAATGAAAACAAGGGAAAATCATTGGGACCTAGGGCTAGGCTAAGAATTCTTAGATCTGTAAAAGGAAAGGTTGATAAATTGAATTGTGACAAAATTTAGACATTTTTTACTTTATGAAAGCCCATGTGAAGAGGAGGAAGAAATAAGCTAAGCTTGGGGGAAAATCTTTGCCCGACAAAAGTATCTACAATATATAAGGATCTTCCAAAATTCAACAGTAAAGAAAATATTAAATTAGAAAGCAAGAGATATGAATAGACAGCTTACAGAAAAGGATATGGACATGGCAAACAAGCCCATGGAAAAAAATATTCCACATCATTAGCCATTGGGGAAATGAATGTTAAAACCATAATGAGATATCACTACACACCTATTAGAATGACTAAAATTTTAAGCACCAAACAATGGTAAGGATGTGGAGAAACTGGATAATTCATGCATTGCTTGTAGAAATATAAGATAGTAGAGACACTCAGAAAAGGAATTTTTTAGTTTCTAATAAAACTAAACATTCAATTATCACACAATCCAGCAATTGTACCCTTGGGAATTTACCTCCAAGAAATAAAGATTTACTTCTATATACAACATATACATATTTGCATATGCACTTATATACAAATGTTCTTAGCAGCTTTATTTGTAATAGTCAAAAAATGAAATATGTTCTTCCAACAGGTGAATGGTTAAACAAAGTGTGGTACATACACTCTATGGAATACAACTCAGCAATAAACAAAGAGAAAACTATTGATACATGGAACAACTTGGACAAATCTTCAGGGAGGTGTACTGATTGGGAAAAAAGACAGCCAAGCCCAAAAGATTAGATACTACACAATTGCCTATATATAACTTTTTTAAAAATTACAAACTTGTATAAATGAAGGAACAATTAATGGCTACCTGGATTAAGGATGTGAGGAAAGAGGAGGGTCTATCAAGGGCAACAGGAGAATCCCTGTGGTGATGTAACTGATCAGTATCTTCCCTGTGGTAGTGGATACAGAACCCTGTATGTGTGGTTAAGATTGCACAGAATTAAATACACAGAATTGAAGATAAGAATAAGCATACTCATAAATGAATACATTGATAAGATTGGTGGATTGCATCAATGTCTATATCCTGGTTGTGATATTGTACTATAGCTTTGCAAAGGGTTATCATTCAAGGAAACTGGGAAGAGTGTACATAGGATCTCTATTATTTTTTACAACTGCAAGCGAATTCATCATATTCTCAATAAAAATTTCAATTAAAAAGAAAACAAAATCATACACCTACACTACAATCCAGCCATTCTTCTCTTAGGTATTCATTCAATCAAGAGAAATGAAAGAGTTTGTCATACAAAGACTTTTACATTAATATTTACATTAATATTTATATTAATAGTCAAAATCTGTCAACAACTCAAACATCCACCGGCAGGTGAAGGGATAAATGAAGTATGTTTCATCCATACAATGGGAAACTACCCAGAATTTTAAAAGAATGAGTTATTGATACAAACAACAGCATGATGAATCTCAAAATAATTATGCTGAGCCAAAGAACCCAAACAAATAAACAAGATGAGTATATACTTTATGTTTCCATTTCGAGAAAATTCTAGAAAATGTAAACTAGTCTACACTGACAGAGAGCAGATCAGTTGTTGCCTGGGGATGGAAGGTAAAGGAAAGAGTAATTATAAAAAGGCCCCAGGAAAGTTTTCTGGGTGATAGATCTGTTCATGATCTTAACTGTGGTTATGGTTCATGGCTGCGTATATATGTCAAACTTACTATATTATCCATGTTACATGTAATTTACTGTATATCAATTATTCCTCAATAAAGCTGTTTTTAAAAAATGCTTTAGGAAAAGGGAAGTAAGAAAGAGATTATTATTTCCATTACCCTAATAACAGGCGCAAAGAAGTTTCCCGCAGAGTTGCATAGCTAGTAAATATCGAATGCAGGATTCCAAAATAAGTCTTCTTACAAAATCTATATTATTTCCATTACACCTTACTGAATGGCAACATGTATGTATCAGCTATCACCAAAATAAATCTGTGTGATGAACCATCTCCAAACTAAACATATCTCTTCACTCATTCATCTGCAGCTCAGCTGGAGGTCTACTGATCTAGGTTGAATTCAACTGGGCTTGGTTCCCAGGTGCAAGTTATATGCAGTGTTTTCCATAAAATTGCCAATGCCCTGGAACCTGTACGCTACCTAGAGCATGTCATTTTCTTGGCAGTGTCAGAAGTGCAAAGGGACAAAACCCAGCTGCTTAATTAAGCAGGACTCAAGCCTATGCTTCTTTCCATCTGCATCCCAGTGCGTGACACAAGTTACCCACACACAAGGGGCAAGAAAGTTTGCTGGTCCTCTAGCAGGAAAAGCTGGAAAAATCACATGGCAACAGCCGTTGATACAAAAAGGAAAAAAGGAATGGGAACACTAGTGCCATCTACTAATGCCTGACCAATAAAACAAGAAAAAATCAATACCATTTCAAAATGGGTGCAAAACTAGAGTGGATCAAGGAGGACCACTTCTGTGAGACAGGCTCAGGTAATCTCAGGTACTGGGAGGTTGCAGCAGGAACAGGAAGCAGGGTCAGCAGCCACACAGCCAGACTGTGAGGACAAGATGACTATTTCTCTGTCCCCACCACCAACCAGCCCACCCATACTTCCATTAAAGAAGCCTAATTTCTGCCAAATGAATTTTCCTACAACTCCCTCCTCACAAGCAGGGCCACAGTACAGTATTCAGACTATCTCAGCGATGGTTAACTCCCAAGTGGAATGAAGTCGGAGTTGCGCTGGACTCACTGCAGAGGGGAACCCAGGGTCCCAAGCGTGTCTGCCGTCTGCTCTCTGCCAGGCCTGCTTCTCTTCAGTTCTACAAGCCTTCCCACAGCTTTCCAACACACTTCCTTTTCCTCAAGGCGTCAGAGTTCATTACGATGGCTTACAGCCTAAGAACCAAATAATAGAGTCCACATTACTGTTTGGGTTGCCTCAAACACCACCATGTCTGAACTGAGTCTCTGGTGGCACAAGAGCCACATTAGCAACAGTTTCCTCAGAAGGTCTTAACCACAACTCCTCCATACTCAGGACTCATTCCCTCTCTCAGCCTCTACTCCACTTCTCTCTGGATAGACCTTCCCTCTCCCTCTTTGTGTCTGCCTTGTTGTGGCTTCTGGTCACTGCTTTCCCTCAGCTGATTCCACTTCACAAGCCATATTTCTCTAAGGGTGTCTCCAGTCCAACATCTCAAAAGAGAGGAGTTGTCTGGGCACTGAGGTTACCATAATGCATTGAGGTCCCTTGCTGGCCAGAAATCTTAAGCCACACTAACTTCTTAGGCTGTTGCAGATAGCTTCTCTTGGGGCAGACACTGGTCTCAGGTCTACAGAGCTGTGGTCAAATTCATGTGGTTAGAAAGCATCGAGATTTATGCATAAAGTGACTTCCCTCAAACAGGGCTGTGTGTAAGGCAGGCACCCTGAACCCAGAACACGTACCAGCCTTTGTCTGAGTGAGGAAGAAGTGAGCCTAAGATTTGGAGAAGGGAAGGGAATGGGAGCTAAAAGGCTAACTTTACAAATAAGGGATCCCTGGGGGTATCAGCAGAGGGAGCCAGGCAAATGTTTTCAAAGCTGATTAGAATACCCTGGTGAATACCTTGATAGACATTCTGTCTTGCCCTGAGTTGCTCAAGCTGAAACAGGTCTAGGGCAGACAGCTTGGAACAACCACAGACTGATGCAGGCTGTCAGGTCCTGGAGTGTGCGAACGAGGATGAGCTAATGAGGGACTTGTCAGAGACCCTGAGACCTTATAGTGCCTGAAACAGGCTGGTGGCCCTCCCCCTGCTTGGGAAGTGGAGCATTTGGAAACTCTGTGGCAGGAGCTTTTGTCCTCCTATGTGGCAATCTCCAGCCAGAGAGTGGCTCTGCAGAGGTTTAATTATAGCTGATGGTCAAACCTGGGTGACATCCAGTTAGACAAAACCCAGGGCAATCACACTGTCCTCTGAGGGCACACAATTCCTTCAAACCCAAAACACAATACAATTTTAATAACTGGCATTAATTAAAGCTTTGTACTTTAGAAAATACTTTTAAATACCTAACTATAGATCATCTTTGAGGGCTTGCTTACTATTGGCAGATCCTGAGCTATGTGTGTTAAATATATGATCTCATTTAATCTTTACAATAAACCCCTGAAGTAGGGGATATTATCTCCTTTTTACAGGTAAAGAAATTAAGGGCTGAGGAAGCTTATACAAAATGCCCAGAGTCATATAGAGCCAAGACTCCAAGTTAAGGCTGTTTAAACCCAAAACACAGCCCTTACCACCACGTTCTACTTCAGTTTTCTAGATACTCATAAAACCAATGAAGATGACCTTTATTAGCTCCATTTAAAGAGGAGGGATTTCAGCAAAATTAAGAGATCAAGACACTTACTCCAGGTCACATCACTTAGTAGAGAATGGAGCAGGACTGGACCTTAGATCTGACACCAAAGGTGATGCACCAGGTATAGTAGAAAGATCATGTGCTTGAAATCAGACAGACTTCATTCAAATGCCTCCTGTGTATTTACTGTGTGACTTAGGCAAATTTCTCAACATCTCTGAGTTATAAGATGGGATCTATATACCTACACCAAAGGGGAAATGTAAGGATTCAAGGAGGTAATTAACATGCTGTCACTGTTTTAGCTTCCTTCTTCCTGCTCTTTCCACCAAGCTGGGAAAAAATGGCATAGTCCCAGCTCAAACCCTAAAATACAGACAGAAAGATGAGAAGCCTAACTTACCAATGGATGGTATTCAAAAAGATTCCTTTAACTGGTATTTGGAACCCTGCATGAATTTCCCAACATAAATAGTTCAGTAGTAGTTGAATTGTGTCTCCCAAAAAAGGTACATGGAAATTCCTACCCCTGGAACTTATGAATGTGACCTTATCTGGAAATAGAGTTTTTGAAGATGTAATTAAGATGAGGTCGTAAAAAAAAAAAAAAAAAAAGAAAGAAAGAAAAAGAAAAAGAAAAAAAAAAAGAAGGCATATTGGATTAAGGTGGATCCTAATTCAACAACTGGTATTCTTGTAAAATGAGGATCCAGGTAGTGAAATTTGGGAAAGAAAGGAATATTCCTTTATTTCTGTTTCCAATCTTCTCAATCGTCCCCTAAGGCAATGAGTACAGACCTGATTGTCTTCTTGACATAAGACCTGATGGGGGTTGGAGGACAGAGAGAGTACTGGAAGAGTATGGACCATGAGGACCAAAGCGTATGATATTATCAGTGGTATAGCCTGTGTGAAGTTAGCCTGTGGGGGTTTATGGCATGGCTTTGCCCCATTCAAGACCTGGAATCTGGCAAAGGGATTGACCTATTATTAATCAAAGTGTGGACCAGGACCCAGGAGGATTAGCATCATCTGGAAGCTTGTTAGAAATCTCAAGCCTTACCGAGGCCTACTGAATCAGAACCTGCATTTAAAAAATGACTTGTTTCTGAAATTCCTCATATCAGTGAGGTCTTTTGATAATTGTCTTTCTCTGATTGACTTATTTCACTTAGCATAATACCCTCTAGTTCCATCCACATTGTTGCAATTGGCAAGATTTCATTTTTTGATGGCTGCATAATATTCATGTGTGTGTGTGTGTGCATCACATCTTCTGTGTCTATTCATCTGTTGTTGGACATCTAAGTTCTTTCCATAGTTTGGCTATTGTGGACATTGCTACTATAAACATTGGGATGCACATGCCCCTTCAGATCACTACATTTGTATCTCTGGGGTAAATACCCAGTAGTGCAATTGCTGGGTCGTAGGGTAGCTCTATTTTCAATTCTTCGAGGAACCTCCATACTGTTTTCCAGAGTGGTTGCACCAACTTGCATTCCCACCAACAGTGTAGGAGGGTTCCCCTTTCTCTGCACCCTCACCAACATTTGTCATTTCCTGACTTGTTAAATTTAGCCATTCTGACTGGTGTGAGGTGGTATCTCATTGGCGTTTTGATTTGTATTTCCCTGATGTTGAGTGATGTGGAGCACTTTTTCATGTGTCTGTTGGCCATTTGGATGTCTTCTTTGCAGAAATGTCTGTTCATGTCTTCTGCCCATTTCTTGATTGGATTATTTGTTCTTTGAGTGCTGAGTTTGATTAAGTTCTTTATAGATTTTAGATACTAGCCCTTTATCTGATATGTCATTTGCAAATATCTTCTCCCATTCTGTCAGTTGTCTTTTGGTTTTGTTGACTGTTTCCTTTGCTGTGCAAAAGCTTTTGATATTGATGAAATCCCAATAGTTCATTTTTCCCTTTGCTTCCCTTGCATTTGGCGATGTATCTAGGAAGAAGTTGCTGTGGCTGAAGTCAAAGAGGTTGCTGCCTGTGTTCTCCTCAAGGATTTTGATAGATTACTGTCTCAAATTTTGGTCTTTCATCCATTCTGAGTCTATTTTTGTGTGTGGTATAAGGAAATAGTCCAATTTCATTCTTCTGCATGTGGCTGTCCAATTTTCCCAACATCATTTGTTGAAGAAACTGTCTTTTTTCCATTGGGTATTCTTTCCTGCTTTGTCAAAGATTAGTTGACCATAGAGTTGAGAGTCCATTTCTGGGTTCTCTATTCTGTTCCATTGATCTGTGTGTCTGTTTTTGTGCCAGTACCATACTATCTTGATGATTACAGCTTTGTAAAAGAGATTGAAGTCTGGAATTGTGATGCCACCAGCTTTGGTTTTCCTTGTCAACATTCCTCTGGCTATTCAGGGTCTTTACTCATTCTATACAAATTTTAGGATTATTTGTTCCATTTCTTTGAAAAAAAGTTGATGGTATTTTGATAGGGATAGCATTAAATGTGTAGATTGCTCTAGGTAGCATAGACATTTTCACAATACTTGTTCTTCCAATCCATGAACATGGAATTTTTTTTCCATTTCTTTGTGTCTTCCTAAATTTCTTTCATGAGTATTCTATAGTTTTCTGAGTACAGATTCTTTGCCTCTTAGGTTAGATGTATTCCTAGGTAGTAATAAACAGTTTCTGAATTCTGGCTGAGAACATAGAGATTCATCTTTTCCCTCCCTTCTCTATGTAGCCACAGCTGGTCCCACCAGAAAGGACTCATCAGAGGGGGCCCCTGGGAAGGGTTAGACCGCAGTGGGGCTTCAGCAGCTAATGTGGAATGATGTTTGCCAAGTTCCTAGCATCCTGCCTGGCACATGAGAGGTGCTCAATAAATTGAATCTTTTGTATCCCATCATTAACTTCCTATAAATGAGTCTGTGAGTCAAATCCAGCCTTATTCTTGGGCTTTCAGAGTAAAAAAAACCGAGACTCTGAAAAAGCACTTTTTCCCTAGGTCATTTATGACATATATTGGGGAGTAAGGAAGGAGGGAGAGGAATTTTCCTTACAGTCTAATCCATTTTTTGAGTTGTGTGTGTGTGTGTGTGTGTTTTATTGTTCTTGTGCTTAAAAATGTCTTCACATCCCATAAGGCAGTTAAATAAGGGCCTATTTTGTCTTTTAATTGTTCGTGGCTTTATTTTTTATACTAGCCCCTCACTTAAGCCAGATTTTATTGCATTATAGAGTAAGTAACGTGAGAAACTAACTTACAGTTTTCTCCTCAAATAGCCAATTTTACCATATGTTGAATAAAGCATCCATTCCCAACTGGTTAGTAATGTTCCTTATCTCATACTACTTTTTTTTAATTTCAAGTTTTCATTTAAATTCTTATTAGTTTACATATATGGTAAAATTGGCTTCAGGTGTAGAATTTAGTGATTCAGGACTTACATATAATAACACCCAGTGTTCATCACCACAAGTGCCCTCCTTAATGCCCATCACCCAATTACCCATTCCTGGTCCACCTCTCCTCCAGCAGCCCTCAGTTTGTTCTCTATAGATAAGAGTCTTTCATGGTTAGCCTCTCTCTCTTTTTTTTCCCCCTTCCCCCATGTTCATCTGTTTCTTTTCTTAAATTCCATGTTTGACTGAAATCATATGGTATATTTGTCTTTTTCTGACTTATTTCACTTAGTGTAATACAACCTAGCTCCATCCATGTCATTGCAAATGGCAAATTTCATTCTTTCTCATGGCTGAGTAATATTCCATTGTGTATAAATACCACACTTCTTTATCCATTTAATCCATCCAGTCGATGGAGATGTGGGATCATTCCATAATTTCGCTATTGTTGATAGCGCTGCTATAAACATCAGGGTGCATGTACCCCTTCGGATCTGCATTTTTGTACCCTTTGGGTAAATACCTAGTAGTGCAGTTGCTGGGTTGTTGGGTAGCTCTATTTTCAACTTTTTGAGGAATCTCCATACTGTTTTCCACAATGGCTACACGAGTTTGCATTCCAAACAACAGTGTAAGAGGTTTCCCCAACATCTGTTGTTTCTTGTGTTGTTAATTTTAGCCATTCTGACCTGTGGGAGGTTATTTATCTCACTGTGGTTTTGATTTGTATTTACCTGATGCTGAATGATGTGGAGCATTTTTTCATGTGTCTGTTGGCCACTTGCATGTCTTCTTTGGAAAAATGTCTATTAATGTCTTCTGCCCATTTCTTAATTGGGTT
Source organism: Ailurus styani (assembly GCA_002007465.1). Classification (NCBI taxonomy): domain Eukaryota; kingdom Metazoa; phylum Chordata; class Mammalia; order Carnivora; family Ailuridae; genus Ailurus; species Ailurus styani. The sequence goes on from LNAC01000301.1 coordinate 2,141,003, forward strand.
ATTTATTTTTGGTTGTTGAGTTTGATAAGTACTTTATAGATTTTGGATCCTAACCCTTTATCAGATACGTCATTTGCAAATATCTTCTCCTATTCTGTAGGCTGCTTTTTGTTTTGTTGATTGTTCCCTTTCTGTGTAAAAGTTTTTTATCTTGATAAAGTCCCAGTAGTTCAATTTTGTTTTTGTTTCCCTTGCCTCTGGCGACATGTCTAATAAGAACTTGCTGTACCCAAGGTCACAGAGGTTGCTGCCTATGTTCTCCTCTAGGATTTTGATGGTTTCCTGTCCCACATTTAGGTCTTTCATCCATTTTGAATTTATTTGTGTATGGTGTAAGAAAGTGGTCCAGTTTCATTCTTCTGCATGTGGCTGTTTTGCAGTTTCCACAACATCATTTGTTGAAGAGACTGTCTTTTTTCCATTGGATATTCTTTCCTGCTTTGTCAAAGGTTAGTTGACCTTATGGTTGTGGGTCCATTTCTGGATTTTCTCCTCTGTTCCATTGATCCATGTGTCTGCTTTTGTGCCAGCACCATGCTTCTCATACTACTTTTTTTGTAAATATTTTTTCAAGATGTTGTATTCCATTCCATTGATTTATTTACTTATTAGTGGATTATTACTATACTGTTTTCATTATTGTAACTTTCTAAGAATCTTTAATTTCTGGAGGTTGTACCCATACTTTTGATATGATTACTCAGGTAAAACTTCTAAACATTCTGGTTACACATTTTAAAAAAGTCACTAACCATTAACTCTAAGATATAAGAACATTTGTATCTTGTCTCATTAAACAGACAAGTTTAGAAATGTCAAAAAAGCTGAAAGGACTTGCCCAAGATTTCTGAGGTCACTAGGAGCCAGGCTAGAATTTGAATCCAGACTGCTACAACCAATTTAGAGTGTTCTCCACCACTTCATACTAGTTTTTGCTTTCACAAGGTATCAACAAAATGCAGGATTGAATGGTTTCAATTCAGCCAGGGTGAGCATTAACCAAGATGCAAGTACTCTAATATGGTTCCTGATCCTGGGGGCATTAATATGCTACAAATTTCTTCAGTAAAATAGCAAGTATAGAAATTGTTGAATAAAGGGTAGAGAAGGAAGGAGAAATTCATTTCATCTAGAGGTTGGAGGTTTCCAAAAAGTGTTGACCTCTCTATTGAGGCTTGAAGGATGAACCAAACTGAGAAAGGAAAGGATGAACAGTACAGAATGGACAAAAACACAAAGCATAAAACAACAGTATCTTCAGGGGTTCTATTTTGCTCCCTCACCCCCATGCCACCCAGCCAATCCATTAGCCCTACTACTGACACCACTTTAAAAATAAATCCTAACTATGCAAGTTCTTCATCATGTTAGTGATCATCCCAGATAACTGAGTGTGTCCCTTCAAGATGTTATTTATCCCTGTGGTCCTGTCTGTCTGCTGAGCTCCCAGAACTGCCTCCCTGCATCCCCACCTTTCCTCTTTACCTCATCATTTCCAACTAGCTTTCATGTCTGCATCCTTAAAAAAAAAAAAAAAAAGATCTCCACTTCTCTCAGAAATCCTATCTTCTACAGAATCAAGTATTTGAGATAATAAGTGTGTTTCAGTAATGACCCAATGAGGCTCTTAAATCAAGTACAGTAGGTCACAGTGCTTGCTCATAGCGCAATTTTCTTTTCTTTTTTTTAATTTAATTTTTTCAGTGATCCAAGATTCATTGTTTATGCATCACACCCAGTGCTCCATGCAATACGTGCTTTCCTTAATACACACCACCAGGCTCACTCCTCCCCCATTCCCCCTCCCCTCCATAACCCTCAGTTTGTTTCTCAGAGGCCACAGTGTCTCATGGTTCATCTCCCCCTCTGATTTACCCCAATTCACTTTTTCTTTCCTTCTCCTAATTTCCTCCATTTTATCCGTTATGTTCCACAAGTAAGTGAAACCATATGATAATTTACTTTCTCTGCTTGACATATTTTACTCAGCATAATCTCCTCCAGACCAGTCCATGTTGATACAAAAGTTAAGTATTCATCCTTTCTGATGGCTGAGTAATATTCCATTGTATATATGGACCATATCTTCTTTATCCATTCATCTGTTGAAGGGCATCTTGGCTCTTTCCACGGTTTGGTGATTGTGGACATTGCTGCTATGAACATTGGGGTACATATGGCCCTTCTTTTCACTACATCTGTATCTTTGGGGTAAATACCCAGTACTGCAATTCTAGGGTCATAGGGTAGCTCTAGTCTTAATGTTTTGAGGATTCTCCACACTGTTTTCCAAAGTGGCTGCACCAACTTGCATTCCCACCAACAGTG